>CM072535.1:14980423-15217923 GCA_036898165.1 Silybum marianum | reverse complement strand
TGGAACCAATTGATTGCTTTATTGAGGTTTATGCCACTCATATCGAGGTGAAGTAACAAACGGAGATTTGACAACCATTGCATACTCCTCATGCTAGTTAATTCAGATGATTGAATATAATCTCATCATAATCATCATAAAAACTTCCAAGACAGAGGTTGCACAATTTCGTCAAATTCCCCAATTGAGGAGGGATAGTTCCACCAAATCCAGAACATGAGAGGCTAAGATATCTCAAGTTTCCAAGAGACCCCACAAAGCTAGGAATTTGGATTCCTACAAAATCATTGTCGCTCAAGTCCAGATGTTTGAGTTACTTCAGGAAGAGAAGGGATGGACTTAAATCCCCTCTCAATCTTTGCTTTAAGGCTTCTTCATATCCTTTGATTGTGGGATAATCACCAATATGAGAATTATCAGAGAGAGATGAATGCTATGAACATGTTCGGTAATGTTATCACAAACAATCCCAACCCCAAGTGGAACAATCATACTTCTAAGAACCCAAGAAGCAAGTCGATCGGCTTCATCTATGATGTCGTGCTTGAAGTCAAGAAGTGCTTGTCTCTCTCATCATCCATGCACATGATCATGGAAGTTAATATTATCAGAAAAGCATAAACGAAACAAGAGCATAAGAAGAAGCGAGTGAAAATAGGAGGAAGAGAAATGAAAAACCAACATTCATATTAATTTTGGATGAGGAGTAAAACAATCACTAGTGTTCAAATTCTATTTAAAGACATTCCTAAACATCAAGCAAGAAATAGTAAATACCAATAGAGAGAGACCTTTGCAGAAATAAATCATGCAAAATCAATCAACATCAGACATTTAGTGCCCAAGTCAAAGTTTATATATTGATGGACTAAAACTGATATGGAAATTTGAAGACTTAGATTTAAAAATATAAACTTTGAGTTGGATTTAAACTCAATACCCTACATTACTACGTAAGAAGACTTAGAGGTAGTTTACCCAAAGCTTACCAGGTAAGCGTCGACACTTTCACTTAACTTACCGGGTAATATTTTAGTCCATTAAAACGACACCATATGTAACATCTTTTATGTAGTAAGCGCTTACCGGTTAGAGCCATCACTCTCATTTACCGGGTAATACCCATTGTCATCACTCTTATCAAGTAAGATTCTCAATCTTTATCATGTTTATCCGATAAGGTATCATGACTCCGTAAGCACTTAACGGATAAAGGTTTAGTAAACAACCCCTAGATTTATCATGTTCAGGCTTGTTTATCGTTACGTCATAATTAATGTTAGAAAATTTGCACCAACTAATTAACAATAAAATTTAAAGTTGAGGGCATATAAAATTCCAAGCGCTCTTTGATCATGACAATAAAAGGTATGAACCAAAATTAATGCTATGAAATCTTTTAACGGTTGTAAAGAAACAAACATAAGTACAATTTTCTTACCAAAGAAGAAAATGTTGGGTGTTTTAAATCACCAAAAGATTAACAACTATAAAATGAATTGGGGATGTAGTTGGAATAAGTGGTAAGTTTGGGATTTCATCGTTTTGTTTTGAAAACTAAAAATTTCTTTACATACAAGCTCAACAACGTGTTCAATGTTCATGATATTGCTCTAGGGATACAAACTTATTTCAAGCCTCCAACGTAACTGAAGTGAGCTTGAACCCGGATTTCTACCATCTTACATTTTATTTTTGGGTTTCTTTATGTTGATATTGCATGGAAAAGTTTAAACGAGCTAGCATTCGACAACATTAAAACTTATGGATTATTATAATGAATTTAATGATATGATATGTTTCATCAATTGATAAAATAAAGCATGAACCAAGGACATAGTAAAACACAATATCTTTAAACGTTTTAACCCTTTTCAACGGGTGTTTATGGTTTTGTCATGACTAACTTCTCGTGATACAATGATACTAAGATATTACGCCAATTAAGCATCCTCGCAACTCAAACTACAAGTTCTTTTTGGCTAATGAAGGTGTTTTAATGCTAGAGTAGCTATTATATGTTTCTACAACATGTAGATTTTAATTCATGGCTTTTGAAAATAGGATTAGAAACAACAAAGTTATTTCCATTTTAATGCAATTTTTTCCTTTTAAATGTATTCAAATATCAACAGTCACAATATTTAACATGAGATTAAAAATGACATAACATGTAAAAGATATAATGTAACATTTATTAGGATAATTTTCAATTTTAATAATAATATCCTTAATTACTATAATTCAAAAAAAAATATATCTAATGTTCGACTTAGGAGCCGTTTACCAAATACTTACCGGGTAAGAACTGACCAATGTCATATACCTTAATGATTAACCGAGAATCTTACTCGGTAAAAGATATAACAAGGATCGAGTCTTACCCGGTAAGGGATGGAGACAACTCTTACCAGTAAGCACTTACCGTGTTTAAGAAGTTTACCAATAATCCATTTTGATAGCCGATAATATTACACGATAAGGTAAACTATGGTGACTGTTCTTCCCAGTAAGCACTTACCCGGTAAATATTTGGTAAAGGACCCCTTAGATTGTCCTTCAGACTCCAACATGGAAACGTGGTAGATGGTCAAAATTTAACAATATATAACCGGTTGTTTTTAAAGGACCCTAAAAAATTGAGTCGAGTGTGTAGATAAAAAAAGATTAATGTAGAATATGCGATTAGTGTTAGTTCTTATAAGTTTCATGAGATTTTGACAGGAAAAATTGAGTCGAGTGTGTAGATAAAAAAACTAAAAAAACCCATGAATATTTTGACTTTTTTATTTGTGAACGTTAGAAAAGAGATGAATATTTTCTATTATAGTGTTAATTGAACTTAAAAAAATATTTTTATCATTAAGTGAGTTGTTCTTTCATGAATACATCGTAAATGACTTTAATATATTTATTTTATTATATGAACGGAAAACATACTTAATTAATTGGAAGAGAAAAGTAAAGGAAGAGTATGAAAATCTATAGTTCAAAAAAATAAATAATATAAAACTCTTGATTTATATATATATATATATATTTTATAATAATATCAGTGTTGATTTGATTTATGAGTTTTAATGTAATAATATTATATTAAAATGTTTGACAAAAACATAATAAAAATGTTTTTGATGATGATATAATAGGTAAATAAAAATACTTTAAAAATATAACTGATAAAAACCGAAGATTGGCATTTTAATAAAAAAAAATTGAAAGAAAAAACATAGTTTAACAAAAGGGGTCGAACCTGCGTCTTCCAAGAAGTAAGGCAAGGTATACACCATTTCCACCACAACTCATGTGTTTCATTTTCAATCGTATTATATTAGATGGAATTAACGATTGTGGGGGTGTGGGAGGTAAGCACCACCCAGTCCCTCCCACCTCACCGTCTCCACCACTGCTGTGTTGAAGATGTTCTTATGACTTTTTATACCGTGCATTTGAGATGATATTGTTATCCTTAACTTGTGTTTCAGTTGATTTTCAAAAAAAAAATATTGTAGTCCGGTTCTTAAGAACTTGGTGAAATTTACTTAGAAAACTTAATTAGATTGTAATCAATTCTACCATGATGGAACGATCCCAATTTGGACTTCTCCAGGTTTGCTTTTAAGTGTTTGCTACCACTTAATTAGCATAATAGAAAATGTAAAATATAAAATAAGAATTTGTTGTGGTAAGAAATTATGAAACAAAACAATAAGAAATGAAGTTTCAATTTTTACGATCATTATTAACAATTAAAATTCAAATTTAAGCTTGAACATGGTATTTTTGATACTTAGTCCTTGTTTGTTTTTTCATTTTAAGCTCTTAATCATCATTTACGTCTGGTTCGTTTAGACGTCTCATAACCATTTCAGGACTGAAATCAGACTTTAGATTTCAGCACCTCTTAAAAAACATACGTCACCTTATAGTTTCACCAAACGGGAAAAATGACTACAATGCTTAAGTGGCTACAAAAAACTATATTACATGACATCAAGTGAGTGGTTTCAAGAGAATCCACCAGCTAACAAGTGGCCGGGTCCGCCCTTAAGAGGTAGTTCACAAGATTAATCACTCAAGACCAAGACTTGCTAACCTCCTAATTACTCTACAAGTCTTTGGCTGAAAAGTATTGTTTTGGATCACAAAGATTTCATCAGAAGACGCTTCCTCAATTGTGTTGTTTTCATCACCTCAAATTGAAGTTTGGAAGTTTTGCACAACTAAACAAGAAATAAAAGAAATTAAGGCTACCCACCATCAAGTCTTTCATTCACATGCACAAGTTCATTAATGTATTGATATTTTTTTGTATATACTAATTAATGCAATGGAAACAGCTGAATATTCCAAGAATGGGTGCTCTTATAAATTACAATTGCATTCAGCGTTCCGTCTTTTTAAAAGTACTATAACATTTGATTTGTTGGTTTAACTAAAGTATTTGTAAATTTATTAAACTTATAAAATATTTTAAGTATGAAATAACAATTTTATTGAATATTGAATTTCAAAACTCATCTCAAAACCAACTAATCCAGAAGGTACATAACTCGATACAAGTAAGACTTTTTAGGTTTCCACTATCCAACAATTGTGAACATATGGGCTATTGCTGGTTCTTTGTGCATTTGGAAGCTATGGTTTGTATTTCTAAGTTCCAATTTGATGCTAGAGGTGGCACGTTTTATAGTGACTTTTATTTATATTTAATAACGTTTGTATTAATAATTAATAAAAATGAACTTAAAAGATAGAAATAGAAAAAAAAATGCAATGAGGAAGCCAAAATGAAAGGAATTTATGTTAGGGTTATCAGGCTCATGCCTCCATCTTCCTGTTTAGTTTGTTGCATATACATAACAATTGGTTTTTATTAAAAAAGAAAAAGAATCCTTTCGTAGAACCCACTTTCTATGTAAGGATTCTTAGCTTTATTTTTTATTGGCCGAAAACCAATATCTATGCATATGCTTAAGTTTTATAAGTTATATTAGGACCAACTACTTAGTGAAATAGGTTCATGAAATGGTTATAAAGTGAATTAAAATGGGTAGATTGACTACATGTATAGCTAAAATTATTTCGTTTAATTTGTATGTAACCATAAGGAAGTAAATTATAATTTACTGAAAAACAAATAAAAACAAATGTTGTGTTACACGTCACAATCACAAATAGAGCGTTCAATAAGCATCCCTTTTGCATGTTCATATATATTACTGCAATAGAAGTCAATCTTCACCATCGTGATAGAAAATAGAAATGGTTGTAGAAGGTGATTTCATTAGCTTTTGTGTGTATATTTTGTTTAAATATTTTCTGAAACCTTTTTGTGCTAGAAAAATTGTGTTATTATATGAATCCTTTTCAAGTACAATTGCTGCCTCTGTGTACATTTTTGTTTAGTTTGTTGCATATACATAACAATTGGTTTTCATTAAAAAAGAAAAAAGAATCCTTTCGTAGAACCCACTTTCTATGTAAGGATTCTTAGCTTTATTTTTTATTGGCCGAAAACCAATATCTATGCATATGCTTAAGTTTTATAAGTTATATTAGGACCAACTATTTAGTGAAATAGGTTCATGAAATGGTTATAAAGTGAATTAAAATGGGTATATTGACTACATGTATAGCTAAAATTATTTCGTTTAATTTGTATGTAACCATAAGGAAGTAAATTATAATTTACTGAAAAACAAATAAAAACAAATGTTGTGTTACACGTCACAGTCACAAATAGAGCGTTCAATAAGCATCCCTTTTGCATGTTCATATATATTACTGCAATAGAAGTCAATCTTCACCATCGTGATAGAAAATAGAAATGGTTGTAGAAGGTGATTTCATTAGCTTTTGTGTGTATATTTTGCTTAAATATTTTCTGAAACCTTTTTGTGCTAGAAAAATTGTGTTATTATACGAATCCTTTTCAAGTACAATTGCTGCCTCTGTGTACATTTTATGAACTTGTTAATTATGGTCTTTCCTGAATTGTACTTTCTGAGTTTTGTGGTAAATTAAGTTGTATATTGCTTCTTGTTCTTGAGTTAAGTTTGCAACCCAAAGGAGACCAAGAGTCAAAAGGTCAAAGGTCAAAACTCAAAACTCAAGGTCTCGTTATAAAAAGTCAAAGTCAAAAGTCTTGCAACCAAAAGGAGACCAAGAGTCAAAGGTCAAATGTCAAAAGTCTTCCAAATTCATTATATGTATATTTTTGCCATAAAAAAAAACTAAGGTCTCGTTTACCAAATGCATACCTTATCGGATAAGAGGCATAGCAAAAACCTAGAATCTTATTTGGTAAGAGGCATAACAAAGAGTAAAAATGGCATTACAAAGACCAAGATGGTAAGTGAGGAAAAACTCTTTCCCGGTGAATGTTTACCGGGTAAAATCCGATTACCAACAATCCATATTAGTGGTAGTGGTGACTATTGTCTGTAAACAGGCTTACTTATTAAGCGTTTGGTAAATCGACTCTAAAAGGAAAGTCACAGCAGAAAATAATTTTAAATTTCATCCAAAATGTGAGAAGTTGGGCATCACACATTTATGCTTTGCAGATGATCTCCTTATGTTTTGTCATGGAAATGTGGAGTCTGTTATGACACTAAAAGCTGCCCTATTGGAGTTTAGTGGGGTTTCTGGGCTTATCCCTAGCTTGGGAAAAGGCACATCTTATCTTGGAAATATTGTGGAAAGAACAGAGAGGAGATAATGAAAATTCTTCCTTTCAAATTGGGTATTCTCCCTGTTAGATACCTTGGGGTTCCTCTTTTATCTTCAAAATTGTATCATAAGGATTGTGCGGGTTTAATTGATAAAATAAGAAGAAGAGTTTCAGATTGGAAGAACAAATGGCTGTCTTTTGCTGGAAGATTACAGTTGATTAATTCTGTTTTATCATCCATCAATGTCTATTGGGGTTCTTTGTTCCTTATTCCTATATCTGTGGTCAAGGAGATTGAAAAATTGTTAAGAAATTTCCTTTGGAGCAGTGGTGAAGCTGTTAGAGGAAAAGCTAAAGTCTGTTGGAAAACTGTTTGTCTTCCAAGAGAGAATGAGGGCCTTGGCATTAAAAGCTTGAAGAACTGGAATAAAGCTCTTCTTGCAAAACAGGTCTGGAAGATTGTTGAACATGGTGAATCCCTCTAGGTTAAGTGGATTCATGAATATAGACTAAAGAACAGAAATTTTTGGCAAGTTGGTATGGTTCATGATGCTCCCTGGTTCTGGAGGAAAGCAGTTGGTATAAAGGAAAAATTTAGACCTCACATTATCCATGATTTGGGTGATGGTTGTTCTACAAATCTATGGTTTGATTCTTGGCATCCAGAGGGTCCTTTATGCTCTTTCATCTCCAAAAGAGAAATTTATATGGGAAGAATGCAGTTGAATATGAAAGTTGGTGATATTGTTTCAAATGGTGATTGGTTGTGGCCTGCTGAGATATGGAATAAATATAGTAACATCCTTCAACATTTCATGCCAAGACTTGGAGATAATGTTAAAGATAGAGTCAGATGGAAATGCAAAAATGGAGCTCTAACTGATTTTAAGGTGGCTAATGTGTGGAATGTCATGAGATTGGATGCTGAGAAAATTCCATGGTCTAAACTGGTTTGGTTTAGTCAGGGAATACCAGGGCATGCATTTATACTTTGGCCTGCTACAGAGGCGTAACTAGGAATTTGGGATGGGGGGGGTTCAGACGTTCAATGTCGCACTTTATTGAAAAATAATACCGATAATATTGTATCCAAACAAAAGAATTAACAAAATAAACTTGCATCTTAGAGTAATACATAAGCTTCCAATGGTTATAAGCATTGTCAGTCATTTTCCTTATTGGATAATGTAATTAGAATTAAAAAAAGACTAGTTATGACTTAAACATATACGCGCAAAGAATAAACAATTATAAGAATCGATTATTATCAATTTTGGATCATTAATTTCTTCTTTTCGCTTGAAAAAAGAACTGATTGTATGTTTCTTGCTCATGATTAAACCTAAGATCATAAAAACAAACTTCATCATTCAAAATTCAAACAAATTACAATTTATTTATATATATATATACTTCGAAATTTAGAAGAAATTACTATATCTTAACATCAGTTTTAAAACCTGAACTAAACTAATTAACTAGATTTGAACAAATAAATTTGTTTTATATTATTATATTTGTCCAAAAATAAGTCAAAAACTTATAATTAATATCAATAATATAATAACATACCTGCTATTTTTGCTAAATTTTTGTTAATTGTTGGTGGAATGGAAGTGAAGAACCATGAATTTTAAACTTGGAAGAAAGTAGCCGTCAAAAAAGAATTTTGACATCATGAGGGTGAGTCGGTGAGAAACAAAGAGCCACAAAGGTTTGTTAATGGGTTTAATAAATTAATATTTATATAATTAGTTAGTGGACTTATGATTGGTTGGGGAGGGCTCGAAAAACTTGGGCTCTTGATCTTATTTTTATTGGTAACATATATTGAAGGCGGACAAGGAGTTAGGGGGGGGGGGCAAGCACCGTCCAGTCCCCCCTTGTCTACGCCTCTGGCTTGCTATAAAAGGCAGATTGAGAACCCTTGACAGGTTAGTACAGTGGAAAGTCAATGACAGCAATTTATGTATCCTTTGTCAAGATGGGATTGAAAGTCATGGTCATCTATTTGTTAAATGTTCTTATATTCAAGAGGTTTGGAGATATCTTGGAAAATACTCTGGAGTCTATGGGATGTTACAAGGTCTGAATGATAGTATGAACTGTTGGTCTGAATTGATATGTTGGATGTCTAGTAGTCCAAGCAATAATTCTATATGGAGTGTGGTTCATAGACTGCTTTTTGCAGCTGTTGTTTACTTTATTTGGCAAGAAAGGAATCACAGATTGCACTCTTCAAAATGCAGATCAGCTGAGTTCTTGTCTAAACAAATCATTGAATTAATTCGTATGAAAATGATGGGATTAAGGATCAAGGATAATTCTCAAACTAGAAGGGCTGCCATGATCTGGAATCTTAGTCTGGAGAAGGGGGGATTTATTGCAAAAATTAATCATTATGATCATGATTAACCAAAGTGATGCTAAGTGGTTCTTAACGGGAGGTTACATTTGGATTTGGATCAATTATCTTGTTGCTGCCAGTTTAAAGGATGCCTGGATACATTATAAAGCTTTGAAGAATGATTCCAAAAAGCTAGAGAGAATGCTCATATATATTCCTGAGGTTCCTTGGGTATGGATGTGCACTCTTATAAGTCCTAACAGCATGATGGTCTTCTCTCTTATGATGATGGTTCTCAATAAAGCTTTGGCCCAGACTACAAAGAAAGACATCAGAAATTCTTTTGCTACAGGCTCTGTGATCTCAGTTGTGGTTCTTTGCTATGTTCCTATCTCTATCCACTCCTGCTCATCTGGGTTAGAGAGAATTTCTTCTTCTGCAAATGAGGATCCTGGGATGTGGGTTAGTGGGGGGGTTCATGGGAAACACTATGGGTTACATTGGGTCTTTCCGGGGTGGACCGGGAAAAATATTTCTTTTACTAACCATTTGACTTGCAGGTACTTTTCTTGGGACTTGGGCCTGGTTTTCTGGGTTGGAGTAACAAGGGGAAGATGGGTAGAGAAGATAGGTGGTGTTTGGGAGGTTGGCTGGTTTGGTATGGAGCTCATTCTCTTAGGAGTCATAAGGAGGATTTTCTCTGAATCATTTATGGTTGATGTGAGCTTGTTTGGCCCTGGTATGCTTAAAACATGGGTGTGTTAGTTTTTGTTCTCTCCATTTCTTGGTCTTGCTATAAAGCCTCAGCTGTATGGTTGATCATTGATCCCATACAACTGTTAGCTTATACTCCTTGCTTTTATGGCTTGATAGTGCATTGGTTGTTGATCACTGATCCAACCAATGTTGCTCATCAAATGGAGTTCTTTTTCTTTTATGATATGGCTACCAGGTGCTACCTTATTATAGGGGATAAAAGGGAGGTGCTTTCTTTTTACTGGTCTTTTCTTTTATGGCCGGTTTTTTGCCTCTTAAATCTTTTCTTTGGTCTGTTTAAATGGCTACTATTCTGGTGCCATTTTTCTTATTTTTTTGGAGGTAACAAGGATGGAAAACATGCTCAATCTCAAATCCAGTATCTGGACACTCTCAGAGTTAGTAGAGAGGAATACTTGTGGATTTTATTTTGGTGGCAAGACAGAGGGGATATAAGGAAGACTATTACTATTGATTTTGTGTCAATGAAATGGAGTCATCTGATTTAGAACTCATGTGAGGAACTTCATATTGATATGTGTTCTCTTCTCTGTAAAAACCAGATCATAATTTGGTTTAGAAGAATTCCTGGAATTCACAAATTGACTTGGAAGCTGTTGGCTTTCAATAAGCTTGATTATTGGAAACTTGGCAGAGCCTTTATGGAGTTTTGGCATCCTATCTCTTTTGTTTCGTTCTGGTATTTAGAGCCGGACTATTGTTCCTTTCCCTATTCTCTTGGTCTTTATAAGGTCATATTTTGGCTTTTTGGAATAGGGTGGCATATGGGCCTTTATGTTGCAGATTGCTGTCTCACAATTTGGAGATGGATATTGTTGATGTATGCTTGGATTATGCAAAGATTCTAGAATGCTTTTGATTATCTGAGGGCCAAATCCCTGATTATTACTGTCTTCTCAATTGGGACACAGTTAGTGAATTTTGGTTATCAAGTCTTTGCCTGGTTCTATTATGATGAATCAAGCTTTTGTTTTCTTCCCTCTCTCTTTGGTCTGTCTAATGTCGTCATTGACATTAATTGGTTTTTATCCAAGATGGATTCTAGAATCAATTTCAAAATCTCTATATATCATCCTTTTGAAGGTTACAAGTATATGCAAGCAGAAGAAAGATTGATGCATGATCAGTTGGGGCAGCCCACAAACTATCCTAATGCTGCACCTCAATTCAAAAAGAAAAATATGCTTGAATTTTGGCAAGATGAAGACTGGTCTCCACATGGATGGTCACCGGTTGACAAAATTAAAATGTTTCTTAGCCTGATACAGCCAAAAGATGTTTTCTTTTGCTGTTTTGGTGTCATAAGGTGGATAATTGTCTTTGATTCTGTTTATATGGTGCGAATCCATGGGCTTGATTTCTTCCTGGGAAAAAGAACGAGTAGGCGAAGATGGCAGAAATGGAATTGGTTGGAAGATTGGGGAAACATTTGGATGCTGATGAATATAAGTATGGATTTCTCTCTCGTGCGGATCCTGATGAACTTGAAGTATCGAATTTTGTTGAAGCTAAGATGTACTGTTGATTCTGATGGAGGCGGTGATAGGTGGCTTTTGTTTAAGAATATCAAGTTGGATTTTGACCTAAATGAAAGTGGGTATATATGGTCAAAGAATTGGCTTGTTTGGTAACAGGAGAAAGGATAACCAAAGCCATGGTAAAGTGAATTTAAAGGAGAATATGGGTTTAAGGGGTATTTTGTTAAAGCTAATAAGATCTGGTTATGTTGGATCAATATTGTTAATACTTTGGCAAATTTTGACGGAAATGGCAATATTATAAATGTGGTGTGCCATATGGATATTGGGAACAACTTGAAGGACCGGAAGGGTAAATATAGAGCTAAAGATTTTGGAGTTATCTTTTTTGGTCATATGACTAACTGGGTTAGATTTGGCTTGTTAGTCCAGTTAGGGTTTTACTCTAATTGTATAAATAGAGTAAAACTTCTTTTTGTTTTTTATCCTAAACATTTTTTAGGTAGAAAATTTGTAATTCTTGGGGAATGCCCCTCGTAATTTGTCTTCTTTTTCTTTTTTCTGAATAAAATTTTGCCAAGGGGTTCCGTCCCCTTTTACCCAAAAAAAAATCGACTCTAAAAGTCTTCCAATTTCAAAGATGGGGTTTTAAGGGTTTTGTAATTTTTATGATTCAATACTGATAGGCAGTGATGTGAATGAGTCAAATGGAAAAAGTCAACCATTGAAATGTTTGACCTAATGTAAATAAAACAATCTTAAAAAGAGAAGTTTAGTCATCAGTTTGAATTTACTTCTAAAAAGTATACACTGTTGATGCATATTTCATAACTTTATATATACAAGTACAAAAGCTAACAAGACCCTTTCTATGATGACTATAATGATCTTGGAGAACCCTCAAGTAGATCCAAGAGATACTTCTGCAAATCATCAACACTATACTTGATATATTTCTCATTTATATTATTTGCATGCCTACCAACGAAACTTCGATAAGCGTGAATCACCTTGAGTGACATTGAGATCCTCACATCCTCGCAAAGTTGATTATTTGGTATTGACCATCCGGTTTGACTCTTGTAGATCTCTTCAAACGCGGTGTAGAACACCTGCAACCTCTCCTTTAGTAGAGTCTTGAAGATTGAACTTGAACTACCCGGATGATGAATCCCCTCGTCTTTGAGTAGACTCAAGATCCACAGCTCCATGTGGATCTTTCATAACTCATGGCATAGCGTTGGAACTTCCGGTTATGTTTTCGAATCCAATTGTCTCCATGTATGGTTCTTAGCTCTGCCCCTTTGACCTTCTCAGCCACGTAATGGACACTGTTCATCAAGAAAAGGTGTCCCAATGCATCTTCTTTATACAACTTTGACTTCTCTTCGAGGTTGGATTCAAGAATCGGCATCAAAGACCGAAAATGCAACCCCACTGGAGACAAACATGAATCCCCATTGGTGCCATCATCGTCAATGGTCGGACTTGTTTCTAGCAAATATGATGAATCTTGATCATGTCCCTTACCATGGTCGATCAAGATGGCATTTAGGGAATTACTATAGTCGAAAAGGGTAGTAATGTAATTCATTACATAGCGAGTGAGATGGTGAATTTCACCTCTAGGGAAAGCTACAGTCGACATGTTGGACCTCACCGCATTCAAGAACTCGAAGAATGTTGCACCGGCACAAACGCCTACTTGAGTAAGCACATTATGGAACTCCCTTCTCGAGATTAATCCATCATCATCATCAGGGTACAAAGATTCCATATTTGGCGTAGATCATCTAAGACTTCATATATATCTAGAATCTTTCATAATGTTTCCGGTTCTGGAGGTTCAACCGTAATGGATTCAGCGAAACCCAAAAGTTGCAAGATTGAAGCTTTTGATGACTCGGAGAAACAAAACGAGCTTAAAGACTCACCTTGCCCGAAAATCTGTTCACACAAGAACTTCTCACTTGCAAGATAAATCTTTATAAAGATCCTCAATGCCTTTATCCATCGATAGATCTTGAAGTTCAACGTAAACCATTCAATATCTGAAACCTCTTTAATGCTCGTCTTCTCAACTTCAAGAATGAGTAAGCAATCATCAAATGCATCTTTTACGGACATTAATGAACGCCTCGGAACATTCTCTACCATAATTTGAATCAAACATCAAATTTGCAATGGCTTTTAGATTAGGAACAACCTCTGGATTGATCAAGTTCATGATGCCATCTCCTTGAATTGAATCATTGACTGAATTGCTAGACCAAAAAGAAAAATTGAAGTTTCGCTTAGTCTCAATAAGCATACGCTTGAACAACTTCTCGATATTGGGAATTGAAGTACGAATAACATTGTTAATTTTTCTCAAAAGCTCGTATTCTTCACTATCTTTACTTGGATTCAAACTCTCTAAGTTCTCAACTAATTTTCTGGCGTCATCTACCACTTTCAAATACTCCTTAGCCGTACCCTGATCAACATCCGATATCTTATCCTTAATCGAAATAAGCCGCCTCTTGACACGACTTAGTTCATCATATTCAGAGGTCTTCACCATGGATGACAATTTTGTGCATAGATCCGCCAAGATTTTCAATTTTTCATCAGAAAATTTCTTGTTGGATGCCAATTCCATCATAATAAGCCTAGCAGCAGCTATCAACTGCTCTTCTTCCAGTGTTTTCATCATGGGCTGAGTTCCAGAAACTGTATCAACTAAAAAAGGCATTTAATCGAACACTTGGTGGTGTGCATCAACCAAGATTCTGTAAAAAATCTCAAACCCCAGTTCTAAATTTCTAACTTGTTGTTGATCAAGAAAGAAAAGTTAGATCAGAAAGTAAAATTTCAAAGTCCACCAAGAGTCTTTAAATATCCCCATCTTAGCAGCTATCTGCCAAATTTCGGAGCAACCACTTGACTTCACAATCCCCATCCACTAAAGAAAGAAAGAAAAAAACCCCGCATAGATTGGTATTTGATTACAAGTTTTTATATGGATGAAAATAGATTTTAAAGAAATATTTATATTGAGATTAACATGTACCATCTGAATCATGTTAAATCATGCATTAAAATATAAAAAGTTTTAATATGGGCAATGCTATTGGCATCCATATGTAAGGAACTTTTTATACTTTTGTAGCTTTGAGAATATAAAAAAGGTTTTTTTTAATATTGACGTGTGTGAGGAATAATTCATTTTGTAGGGGTGTCATTAGCGTTCCCTTTTAATATATGTTTGTGTAGAGGAAATTAGTAGATATGAGTGTAGTGATCAATATACAAGGGTGCATTTAGCCCACCCCCATAAATGCGAGGTAAAGTTTATAGGGGAGGCTAATGGAACCTTATATGTTGCTAATGGTGCCCCTACAAAATGAATTCCTCCTCACATACATCAATATCAAAACCCCTTTTTACATTTCCAAAACTATAAAAGTACGAAAAATGTCGTGCATAGGGGTGCCGATAACATTACCAAATTTATATTTAGGGTGATTCAAAAGGTCGAAGGAAGGCGTTCTGGATTTAGACCGGACAAGTAATGCAAGTCATTTATGGCGTTCAGACTTTGATTAAGAGAAAAAGGAGAAAATAATATATTTTTATATAAATAGAAAATTTATATGGACAAACAACTTAACTCATGATTGACTTAATAGAAAAAAAAGTAAACAATCCCTTAGGTTCGCTTGGACCCGGATACAAATACAAATGCGAACCATATGTATTGTTACAAGAAAACAAAATGATACCAACTTTTGCTTCGGGAATTTTGATTAGTGGTAAGATCCCAACCTCTTGGTGGTCAAGGGTTCGTGTGTGTATATATATACACTTAAAAATGATAAATATGCTTGGTTATTAAAGAACATAAAATAAATTAGTGATTCTTCTTCGGGAAATTAATTAATAAACGAACTAGGGTTTTGTAGGGGTGATCGATGGCTATGAGATATCAATTAATGGATTTTTTTTAATGGGTTTGATTAAAAAAGGGAAATTTAAATGGACAAAAATGCCCTTCACTTTTTTGACTAAGGAGAATTCGTCCTTGAATTTGCAATCACAGGTGGTTGAGCCTGGCAAGAAAAAATGGATCTCGGTAGTTGGAAAGGCAATCACTCCGGAGTTGGACTTCTTCCCTTTGGAAAACAAGGAATTAATGGCAATTGATCTGCCACTATCTGTTACTGAACCTATGGTGCAAACGTATAAGACCACGTTGTGCGGGTATTTTCTAGGCCCTCGAGTGCACTTTCCTATTGTGCAACGTACTGTTTCCTAAGCCTGGGAGAAATTTGGCTTCAAGAATGCTATGATGCACAACAATGGGCTTTACTTTTTCCAGTTTAATGATGAAGGAAGGTGCTCTAGTGTTGTGGAAGAGGGGCCATTGATGGTGAGAGGGGTTCCGATGTTCGTGAAACCGTGGGACCCAACCAAGGGTTTCCACAAACCGGAACATACCACATGTTCTCTATGGGTTAAACTCCACAATATCCCTCTTGTGGCATTTAACAGAGAAGGTGTTAGCAGAATTGCCAGTGTTTTGGGGGTTCCAAAGAGGATGGATGCTTGTACTGCAGATATGTGTGAAAAGGCTTGGGGCAGACCTAGCTTCGCAAAGGTACTTGTGGATGTATGGGCGGTAGGTAAGCTGAAAAGGGAGATTGAAGTTAGAATTCCGAGCCTGACGGGGAGTAAGGCTGAATCAGTAAAGGTTCAGGTTGAATACTTATGGGAGCCAACTCAGTGTGAAAAATGCAAAAAATTTGGCCACAAAATCTCTTCTTGTGCCAAGGTTGCGCTTGAAATAAATTCTAATCAGAAGGAGAAGAGAAAGGTGGATGAAGGGGGTTGGATTAGGGTGAAGAGGAAACAATGGAAGCCAAAGGGACAGGGAAAGGGGAATCCAAATAACCCAAACTCCAAGGATTTGGGACAAAGCTCGAATCAATTCCAAACCCAGAGTCAAGAACATGTGGTTGATAAGGAGAACCCAGTGGAAGAGGTAGTTGAAGTTCGGCCTGCTGAGCCTGAGATGGTACACGATCGGGGATCTGGGTCGACTGACGCTGAAACATCAGAGGATCCTAAGGTGGTTAAGCACCAGCCTGACAAGGAAGAGAGTCAAAGATCACCTCAAGTGGGAATAATTGACCCAGTGGTACAAGCTATGAAGAACAATACAGGTGGTTCGGACCGCGGAAAAAAGCAAGTTCAAAGTTCGTCTGTGAATTCCATAAACCCTACTAAACCAATAAAGGGAATTCTAAAGAATCCAAACTCCTCCAACCGTTTCTCTGCTCTGACTAGTAAATTTGCTACTAGTGATGACAAGGTAGTTGGAGAAGAAGGTCCTGTTAGTAGCAAGGTACATGGCGTGTCAGTATCGGGTCCAAAGAAAGTAGTTACTAAGCCCGTAGGGGGTGTGATTCCTATTTCCCATGATTAAGATGACTTGCTGGAACGTTCGGGGCCTTAATGCCTCGACAAAACATCGGGAGATTAAATCTCTGGTCCACACTAATGGGTTAGTCTTTTGCTCTATTCTTGAAACTCACTTAATTCGGAAAAATGTTTCAGATATCTGTTCTAAAGTCTTTGGGCGTTGGGATTGGGTGTCTAACACTAACAATTATGAAAATGTCACAAGAATTGTTTGTGCTTGGGGCCCTAATATTATGAATGTTATGGTGCTTGAATCTCACCTCCAATTTATGCATTGTGAGATGCTTATTCGGGGAGAAAGTGCTCCGGTTTTCATCACTATTTCTTATGGGCCCACTAGTGGGTCTAGTAGAAAAGAACTATGGTCGGGAATCCGTAAGTTTAAGGTCCTCATGGGAGACAAGCCTTGGCTGATAATAAGGGACTTCAATTCGATGTTATTCCCTCATGATGGTTATGAAGGGGCCTCTAAAAGGAATGGTGAAATAGATGATTTTAATTCTTGCATTGAGGGTGTAGACTTGTATGACTTGCCACATACGGGATGTCAATATACTTGGTATCAAAAGCCAAAGGGCGATGGTGGCATTATGAGAAAACTGGACCTTATTCTTGTAAATAATGCCTTTACGAATGGTTTCAGGATTCGTCAGCCACTTTCCTACCTAGAGGTCTTTCGGATCATTGCCTTGGCGTTGTAAGCTTCAAAGGGGGCAGCAGGAGGCAGGTAAAGGGTTATAAGTTTGACAATGTTGTTGCTTCTCACCCCTCTTTTATCCAGGTGGTGGCCGACACATGGAATGTCCCTGTTCAGGGATCTTTTATGTATCAGGTCTTGAAAAAGCAAAAACTGTTGAAGCCGAATTAAAAAAGCTGCGATCTATGATGGGTGATCTTGGGAAGCATTCGATGGCCCTGAAAGATAAATTAGACTTGATTCAAGTGGCTTGTGAATCAGATCCTTCAAATACAGTGCTACACGAGGATCTTGCTCATATTCATATGGCCTATCAGCAAGCCCTCCGTATGGAGGAAGAGCTTTTGAAGCAAAGAGCCAAAGTAAAATGGTTAAATGAGGGGGATGGCAATACTAAGTTTTTCCATCATGCAGTTAGGGAGAGGAAGTCTTCCTCTAGAGTGTCTATGGTTATTAATGCCCAAGGGGTTTGTACCTATGATGAGGAGGTGCCAAAGACGTTCATTGACTATTTTACCTCAATCCTTGGGGAAGTGGATACCAGCTTGCAGCCTTATATGGAGGAAGATTTATTTGATCGTAAGCTTACCTTATCTGAATCCTTGTTCATGATACGGCCTATAGAAGATGGAGATATTCTTGCTGCTTTTAAACAGATTGGGAACGATAAAGCTCCTGGTTCAGATGGGGTTTCGGCCAAGTTTTATAAGGCGGCCTGGCCTGTGATTGGCAATGAGGTTATGAGGGTAACCCATAACTTTTTCTACTCTGGTCGGCTTGACAGGGAATTAAACCATACTCTGTTATGCCTTATCCCAAAGACAACTAATGCTAGTAGGGTTTCGGAATTCCGACCGATTGCCTGTTGTTCGGTTTTGTACAAGTGCATCAGTAAAATTATCTCCGATCGTATGAAGCCGAACCTTGATTACTTAACAAATCCTGCTCAGTCGGCCTTCATTCCTGGGCGGAGAATTTCGGATAATATCCTAATGGCACATGAACTAGTGGCTGGATACCACCTAAGTTCGGGTCCACCAAGATGTGCCTTTAAAATTGATATCCGGAAGGCCTATGATATGGTGAACTGGGAGTTTGTAATTTTCATGCTTAAAGGCCTTGGGTTCCATCCGGCTCTGATGAGATGGATCCAGGTAATGATTGCCACTCCCTCTTACTCTATTGCTTTTCAGGGAGAAACACATGGTTTTTTTCCAGGTAAGCGGGGAATAAGACAAGGGGATCCTATGTCTCCATACCTCTTCACGATCATTATGGAAGGTTTCTCTCTTATTCTTAAACGCTGTATTGAAGAGGCTGCTAACTTTCGGTATCATAAGGGATGTGTGGACTTCCAAATTACTCACTTATGCTTTGCAGATGACCTTTTTGTCTTTACAAATGGCGATCTTCTGTCAGTTGAAGTCATTAAGAGGGCTCTTCACTTATTCCAGTTAAAGTCTGGCCTGGCACCCAATCTTGAAAAGAGTGATATCTTTTTTGGAAATGTCCTAGAAGATGTAAAGGAGACGATTCGCAATACCTTGCCGTTTCGGCAAGGGGTGTTTCCTATCTGTTATCTCGGAGTGCCTCTATCTCTTGTTTCGGCTATCTACGTCTGATTTTAATGGCCTTGTGGAAAGAGTTAAAGGCCGATTGAATAACTGGAAGAACAAATTCCTCTCTTATGGTGGAAGACGACAACTTATTCTATCTGTTCTTCGGTTGCTTCAAGTTTATTGGATGTCGGTCTTTGTTTTCCCTGCTGGAATTATTTTTGCTCTTGAGTCTCTCTTCAGGGATTTCTTATGGGCCCAAGGAGACAGTTCTCGTGGAAAATGCAAAGTTGCTTGGGAGGAGATGTGCAAACCGGAAAGGAATGGAGGTCTCGGTCTCAAAAAACTTGCTTTATGGAATCATTGCTTGGTCACGAAACATGTTTGGGACATTATGAGGAAAAGGAATTCTCTTTAGGTAAGATGGGTAAGTAGACATTATATCCAATGAATTAATTTTTGGAACCTGAAGAAAAAGGATTGGTGGTCTTGGATTTTCCGAAACATGCTTAGGATTCGGGACCAAATAAGGCGCTTCTTCATTGTTCAAATTGGAGACGGGCTGTCAACTAATGCTTGGGAGGATAAATGGCTTCCTGTTGGCCATTTGAGCTCTCTAATTTCCTATCGACACATCCACGCCCTGGGTTTTCATGCTCATGACTCTGTCAGTGAGCTTATTTAGAAGATTGGTAATGCTTGGCCAAATGACTTCCTTATTAGGGTCCCGCAGCCGGCAAATATTCCTGTCCCTGTTCTCTCACTTGGGGAGGATAAAATGCTGTGGATTGACCGGAATAATGTTCATATGGAGTTCTCTATTCATAATGCTTGGGCCTCTATGGTTCCAGATTATGAAATTCTCCTATGGCCAAAGGTGGTGTGGAATAAAGCCTATATCCCTAAACATGCTTTATGTACTTGGTTAGCTTGTAGGATGCGGCTTCCAACTCAAGATCGAATTCTAAACTGGAAACAGGATCCCCCGGACATGAAATGTCTCTTGTGTCACAAATGCCTGGAAACTCATAATCACTTATTCTTCCAGAGTGAATTTTCGAAAGGGGTTTGAACTTGATGAAAAGGGAAGTTTCCTTGCAGCATATTCAAGAGACATGGGTTGATACTATGGACCGTATCAACAATGGTCAATATACTGCTTGGTCAACCGTGCAAAAAGTTGCTTTCTCTGCAACTGTCTATTATATTTGGCAGGAACGAAATAGGAGGCTGTTTGAAAACTGCAATAGGAGCATTGAGAAGCTGTTCAATGAAGCCAGAGAAATGATAATCTAGAGAATGACTTGGAAGAGGAAATGCAGGTGCAAAATTACTGCCAATGGGGATACAATTTAAAGAGCTTGCTGACGGTTTTCTTTGGAAGTGCAACAGGTTCTTTGCTTATTGCTTGGTCTTTTCTATTAGTCTTTGTTTGTCCTGGTTGCTTGTGGCTTGGTTTGTTCTTTCCAAGTCGGACTGTTTTCTTAATTTTTCTTTGATGTAACCAGTTCTGTTTTATACTTTTTTCTTGTCTTTAATGGAAGTGCCTGTGTTTCTCGCTCAAAAAAAAATTGCCCTTCACTTTAACAAAGAAAGTTAACGCAATTAGTGATTATGGACCATTTTTAAAGCAAATAGGAAACCACGAGGACAATATCTAGAGATATCAAAGTTCATGTCCCCAAAATTAGAGTTTAGTCTAAATTAAAAGGGGGCTTAAAAAACCTCAATCAATGTAAAGTGTTTAAAATTAATTACAAAATTAATTCAACGGTCAAAAGAAATCCCAAAATCGATTCCAGAAACCCATAATCTAAATTTATATCATTCATGTAAAAAACCTTCCTGTTCGTCTCTCCCACCACGAGAAACCCTTTGATCACACATCTTCCTGTTCGTGTCTCCCATGAGAAACCCTTTGATCACACCTCTTCCTGTTCGCCCATGAGAAACCTCTTCATGAGAAACCCTTTGATCAGTTGATGATTTTCAGGGCGGGGCAAAAATCGGCATCAACTCGAAGGCTTCTCATCAAAGAAAAGGTTATGAAGAGTTTCAATGTCATTGACGGTGTAAATCAGTTCATTCGAGAAAACATGTTGATCTCTTTCCACACTGGTGAATTTCATAAGGTTAGGGTTTCTTCACTAAATTTCATAAGGTTGCTTTCAGTGGCGGATCCATGATTTTTACCTAGTGGGGGCACCTTTAAGGTAGATTAACGTCTCTCAAAATCACTCGATGTGTTTTTAGCCTAATTCCACGGTTTCGATAAATTTTCAAGTTTTTTGATTGATTTTTTGGGACTTCTAAGTTTTTTTGTCGATTTCGATAATATTTTTTTCGATTTTTTTGGTTGATTTGGAGAAGCCTTTTTAGATTTTTGTTGATTTCGGATGGCTTTTTTTGGTTGGTGGGGTAGAGCTAGGTTGGAGAATGTTTTACGAGTTGTTTCCAATTGAAAGGAGGCAATTTCATGAACAATAAAATATATAACAGGCCTCAAATGACCAAATCAAATCAACTAATACAAAATTGAATTATATATATATATAATATCTATAATCAAAACAATTCTTAAATTAAAAACCTACAAACTTGAGGGAATGGGGGGATCTTCAGAACAGATGGGGGAACCGCATATGGGACTGGGGGGGACAGGGTGATAAAGAGTAAAAAGAAGAAGAAAACTTACCTAGGCTAATGGGAATTTTGACTTTTGACTGGGGTCCTTTCCCCCCAGTCTTTGTGAATTAAATCCGCCACTGGTTGCTTTACTAAAAGCACGTAAAATCCAGGAAACTTTTTAGGGTAAATTAGTTAACTAATGTGATTTGAAACTATTGAACAGGGCTGTAATTGGTCCTAATGGCAGTGAGAAGAGCAATGTGACTATGTTGTTTGTATTAGGAAAGCAGGTAACAGTTTGTTTTTCATCACGCTTGGTAACTGGCAACTGCATCAGGGTTTGTATCCATTGCACCCTAGTCATTTGTTCAAATATGCCATCTCCCTTGCCTATTCCAAGAAATACAAGTTAAAGATGGACATGTTTTACTTCTAAATTGAAAACACAAGCACTTTTCTATTGAGTACTTAAGTTTATGTAATAACCAAACAAGAAAGATGCATTATCTTCGGTCATTATGTATTAGTTTTCACAACCCAAGAAAGATACATAAACAAAAAAGTTTATGCATATATTTTTTGCTTCATGTGTTGATTTATGCTCTTAGCGTCATGCAATAACCAAACAAGAAATATGCATAATCTTGATTATCATGTCTTGGCTTTCACTAACCACTACCCATATTTAGTGTTGTTGAATTATGCTGTTAGAATCTCATGATAATTATTCTCGTTTCTTTTTTCCAAAAATGATGCAGATGTGTGTTAACAAAGTGTCGGAGCTTATTCACCATTCCACCAATCACCAAAATCTGTATCTGTTCACTTTAAGGAGATCATTGATTTGGTATGTACTAGCTTCCCTTCTAGGCTTTGCAGTGACCTGTTGAATGCAGGACTTATTTACTTCGGTTTGATTATATGAAGTTGTTCCAGGAAGTGATTTTATAATAGCACGTGAAGCTTTTCGAGAGAATTCTTCTAGGTAGTATATTAATGGAAGCAACAATAAATTTAGCAATAATCTTCCTTTTCTTCTGCTTTAGGATTCAAAAAAGAGTACAGATATCAAAACACAGTCTCCTAATCTAATCCCCAAACTGGAGGAAGAGATTCCTAAACTGCAAAAAAAACTTGTTGGAGAGCTCTAAAGCTATATTCGTATGTTTACACACAAGTTGGATATGGGAACATAGTCATGTTACTATTCAATGCTCTTTTGTTCTATTATTAGCAAGTATATATAAAATTTATTGATTTGCATCATGGTTTAGCAAATGCTGCTTCCACTTATAGCTGCCTAATATTGTTTTGAATTGAGTGTTTAATGATGTCCATTCACAACAACTCTATTTTTTGTGGGTATTGAATTTTTTTTTGTTATTAATCTGTTTGTTAAATTGTTGTTTAGGTTGGGACTGAGGTTTATCTTAAAAGCATTGTAATTCGATGGAGATTGTAGCAAAAGCAAGGGTCCGAAGCTTAGATCCAGATGAGTTGGTGTGAAACACATGTACTAGTTGCTATTAAAAAGAGGGAACGATTGGTGAGACCATCTGGTCTGTTCATTACAATTGAAGATGCCCTTGGAGCAACTGTTGCATGGCCTTGCGCTTTTGTATCGGTATGTTTTCAAATTTCTAAAAATTTTATAAAGTTATATATATATATGTATATAACTTTTAACTTCCATGTATTTTTTGAACCCGAGGATGAAACATGATGTTATGTATTACCGTGATGACGTTTGACGAAGATTTATAGTATTTGAATACTTAGTTTTGTCGCCATAAACATAAAACATGTGTTGGGATATGCTAAACACTAGTACTCAAACTATTATGACTTGTATATGTTTTTTGAAAAATAATACATGCTACATAATACGTGCCATAGGTCTCTACAAAATTTGTTGTCTAGGGATAACTTTTTAGCACATATCGTGCTTGTTAGTCCATGTTTAGAGATGACTAACTAAAAGAGAGTTTGTAGAAGGGGGGGGGTGAATACAAACACACAGAATATACTCTTTTTAAATTTTTTAATATAAATATTAAAATTTTACACACAGAAGTTTGTTGCGGAAAAGAACAGACACACTATTCTAACAAACTTAAACACATGAAATTAACTTATACACTAAGGAAGTTAATTTAATAGTAATTAACTTGTACACTAAGGAAGTTAATGTAACACTGTTAGAACACACAGGATTGCCGAATCAAACAAATGAACACACAGACTATTTGTTGAAAGCGTGAGATTTATGGGAAGGACTTCATCTCCTTTTATAGTGCCCATGCATGGGATGCATGTGAACAACTGTCAAGGATTCATTAGCTGGAAGTGTATCTGATGGACAAAGGAAGAGGCCACTCCCTTTATACTAGGATAATGGATGAACCATTATTTGTAGCACGCAATGTCAGATAACTTTATCTTCTTTTCTTCATGCTCTGTGAAGTCCCATCAAACCTTTTAGCTAAAAGACAAACATCCCTTTTATAAGAATAAAAGAGAATGTCTTTATTTAAGGTTTGCTTCCCAAGTTCTTGCTGCCCACGTATCTTGCATTTATTGTGAGTCAATAACTTATCTCTGAAAATTGCTAAGTGATATATGGAACCGTGTATCACATCGGTTAGTGCCTTGTAAGGTTGGAATTGATAAATGTACACATTGCTTGGTGATCTTCATTTTTCACTAAGTGTTGGCAAGTGTACATCCTTATATTGGTGACTTGTTATCACAACCTCAAGTAAGGGCAACTGCAATTTTCGGTGACCATGTACACATCATCGGTGACCCTATGCATGAATCGGTGAGCCAATTCATCGGTTACCCTATGCATGAATCGGTGACTTTATCCGTCACTTCGGTGGCCTTCATCCAAGATCGGTGACCCAAACAGTCAGGTCGGTGACCTGTCTGATGACCCAATCTGTCAGGTCGGTGACCAATCTACACTGGTGATTTTGGCAAGTGATCTGAATATTAATGTTAGTTGATACATCAAAAATTCCACATTTTGATGTACAACCCTTGATTGGATAGTCTTTGATTCTCCAATACTTGAAGCATATTTCAGATCTTCAAAAGAACCTGTAAAAGATCAATCAAATAATAGAGAAGGTTCATCACCAAATCATCGGTGACCCAATAATCTCCCCCTATTTGATGATGATACCTGTATGTTAGAAAGAAATACTTTTGACCCTTTCTATTTTTCTTTTGGGTTCTTTTGACTCATATGTTTTTTTTAACTGAGTATGTACAGTATAGATATAAGTATAAGTATGTGTATGTGCAAGGAAAAAAATAAAGGTATGAACAAGAATTGGGATGAAGAAAAGTATGAACCTTTATTAATCAACACACAGGATTGTACACAGAGTACATGATTAATAAAGTTCATACTATATGTAGAATATTCAAGGAGTGGGTTCTCTTCTTTTTAGCTCATCCAAGATAAGCCTTGTAATCCCATGGTCTTCAACCGGAGGCACTCCTAGAATAGCAGAGAGAAAAGAGCTGTGAGCCCTTGGAATGTCAGAAGCTCTGAAGAAACCTATGTTTCCAAGTTCAGGTTCAGTAATCATAGTTTGCTCCGGGTACGCGACTGGAGTCGGAATGGCGAGATTTATACCCGAAGCATCTATCTTGATGTTTCTCTCATGAAGCATAGCAAAGTGCCCCTTTTTCTTATTCCTTGGGGCAGGAATAATTTCTCCAGTGAGGCCTTGCTGGATGAGATACATCTGCTGCCCTTCTAGCCTTGTAACCGCAATATCATGTTCCCTTTGAATTTTAACCATTTTGATGAAAAAAATTCGGAGTGTATCAAGTACAAAATCTTTGTACTTGCTCTTACTTTTGGACACATGATTGACAATTTCCATCCATTCTGTAATCCCCAAGACCTCCAACCATTCTATCTCATAAGTTTTGTTGAGAGTGTCAGCCCTTTTTATTGTGATAAGCAACTTAGGAGAATTTTTGGTTGGAGGGTGAATGGTGGCACCGATGATCTTAGAATCATCCTTTCGATTTTTCAGCCTCCTCTTGAACCAATCAACCTCCTTGGTTTTCTTGGCTTCTGCAACAGTTTTCACAGCTTCAGAATTTTTCTTTATGTTTTCAAGCTCATCTTTCTGAGCTTGAAGAACATCTGCGACCATGGCATGAGTAGCTTCATCTTGAGCTAACTTGAGTACATTTGTCTGATCGTACTCAAGTTGAGCCCTTAGTGCTTCCTCCCTTTCAGCTTTAGTAAGAATAACTCCAAGGGGATCGGTGAGTGAAGGGGCAGGCTGTAGTCGAAGAGAGTCTGCTTCAGGGCCTCTGAATATTTTCTTCTTCTTTTGCTCTTCACACTATTCATCCTGAGAAAGAGGCTTCTTTCCCTTGGCCTTTTCAAGTCTTTTCCTCTCTTTTTCTTCTTCAGTCTCCTCAAGGGATCGAGCACTGATACTCTCCCCCTCAATTGTTGCTCCAATTACCTCGGTGACCTGGGGGTCAATTACATCGGTGGCTGAAGGTGGTGGTTGAGGTTTTTTCAGTGACCATGGTCTCAGTGACCATAGCATCGGTGGTTGTGGCTGCAGCATCGGTGGCTGTGGCTGCAGCATCGGTGGCTACAGCATCGGTGGCTGTGGCTGCAGCATCGGTGGCTACAGCATCGGTGGCTGTGGCTGTAGCATCGGTGGCTGTAGCTGCTGGATCAGTGGATGTGGCTTCAGCATCGGTGGCTGTGGCTTCTGCTTTCTCTAATTTATCCCCCTCAGTGGTTGAACCCTTGAAACCCACTTAAGAAAGAAAATTCTTGATCTTTGCAACATCAGAGCATAAACCACGCATTTTCTTTTCTACCCTTTGAATTACGAACCGATCTTTGTCTTTAAAGAAAGTGTCACCAACATCAAGTTCAACTATTGGAGGAGAAGTTGGGACCTTTTCAATTTTTGAGTGAAGAGAGGCAAGAGACTCCAAAATTGCCTTTTGGTTAAGAAGGATGGATGCAATGTCGGTGGCTTGTTTGTCAGAGGCATTACAAAGCTCTTGGATGGAGGAGGTCACTGAAGCTTGGCTTAAGATAAATCCTTGCTGAAGATCAAGGACTTCCATCTGCAAGAGATCCAAGCATGTCATAAGAGTTGGGTGACTCACCGACAACTCTTCAATGTTTGATCTAAGAGTAGCAGAAAGAGAGGCCATTCTTTCCATCTCCTTATTTGCATGATCTTCCAAAACTTCAACCCTTCGAATAGTATCTTGAGAAAAATTGGTGAAAGCTTTGATAAGATCATCTCCCTGTTGAGAAGTCATGGGAGCAGCAGGTTGGGGCTTAGGTGGCTGATCATCATCATCATCACTAGAAGAGTAATCCACCAAACCTGTAGGTTTAATTGGGGGGACCTCGGAGAGTGAGGAGATGTGGGGGAGACACGTTTAGGAGAGTGTCGATGAGGGGATTCCTCAAGAATGGGTTCCTCAACAGCCTTGTCATGTACGGGAGACGTACTTGGCCAAGGTGTAGTGTCGGAAAATAAGAAATCAGTAAAGTGGGATGCTCCATCAAGTGCACCTGGTTGTGATGCACTCTCATGTGGAGTTTGGAAGAAGAGCTGTGAGAGCTCAAAGGGTGGAGAAGAGACGCCTTGGATGGGAGACTCCAAGTCATCTTCATCAACTAATGAAAAAGTTGATGAAGGCCTAGTGGGGATATCCCTATGTACAACCGTGTCCTTTTGGGAGGGCACGGAGGAGCTGAGAAGGGTTGACTGTTCCTTGGGTCTAGTGAGGATATGTTCAACACCCACTGACTTTTGGGAGTCGGTGGGTGGCTTATGTGTTGTGACCCTTTGGGTACCCTTGGACTTCTTTGAGGAAGTCCTTGGGGGGCTTTTCGAGTTTCTCCGCTTTTGGGGTTTTGATGCCTGGGTAAAAGCCAAAGGTGCTTTTGGCTTCGTGGCATCGGTGGGTGCGGAGGTAGATGTGCCCGACGCTTTGGATCTCTTTCGAGATTTAGGCACATCGGTGACTCGAGGGACAGAAGGGGTGGCTTCGGTGACTGAAGGTCTCCGAAGTCTAGGTTCATTTTCTCCCCAAGCAAGAGTTGCATTTCTTGCAAACTCAATCATAGAAGGTCTAAGAGGGTTGTCAGTGGCCAAGACTCCCTTTTTCATAATTTGGTTTCCAACTTGATGAAGAGGGAGATCATATTCAATATCATCCATTTTCTCAAGTTTATCAGCAAGCTTGACATTTATAATAAGGGAGAAAAGGCGCTGAAATGGTACCTGAGGTCGCCGTTATGTAGAGAAGGAGGAGATCATTTCATTAAAGAAATAAGCTGCAAAGTCTATCCTCCTCTGAAAAATCAAAGCATGAGCCAGCTCGGTGATCTGAGATGGTGCTTGATCCGGATCTCCTGTCTTCTTGCTCAAGCAAAGAATAAGGTGGGCAAAGAAGAAGTTCTGAATGCTTCCCATATTCAGAAGCTTTGGGAGAGTTTGTTGGGGACACCATTGAAGAACTTTGAAGAAGTTGCAGGTGTGTTCTTGAAGTTGAGAGATGGAGAAGAAGAAGGCGAGAAAGAAGGTAAGTGAAAGTGGGGGGAAACGGTTATATAGGAGAGAAATTTCAACTTTCAAAAACAATGATGACTTGAGGTGATTGAAAGGTCAGAATTCTAAGGGTTTTAGGGTTGAATTCGGCGCATGCTTTCTGACACTAATGACGTTGATGATGTCATTATGGATAAGTTCAAAGAATCTTAGTCACCAAGAATGGTAATCTAAGGGTTATCTTTAAAGGGTTAAAGAATGTGAAGGGTTTTTAGAGGTTACCTCGGTGACTGGTTCGACGTCGGTGATTACAACGTCGGTGGCTTGAGAGATGGAGTGACCATCGGCGGCTAGTGACGACGTCGGTGGATGACGAGGCTTGGTGGCAACGTCGGTGGATGGGGAGAGGGTCTTCGTCGGTGGATGTGATGACGGTGGCTGTGAGAAAATGTCGGCGATGTCGGTGGGAGAGAAATGATGTCGGCGGCTGTGAAGTGACGTCGGCGGCTGTGAAGTGTCGTCGGCAACATCGGTTGTTGTGAGGTGACCGTCGGTGGGTTGTTTTAGGGTTAAGCTTCGGTGGATGGTTACCGTCGGTGGATGGTGAGGTGACGTCGGTGGCTGTGAGGTGACGTCGGCGACGTCAGTGGGTTGTTTTTTAGGGTTAACTTCGGTGGATGCGAGGAGAGGTGGTTGACGGTGGCTTAGGGTTAGGGTTTCGAAGGTATATGGTTTATATAGAGAGAGAGTGTAGATTAGGGTTTATAGAGAGAGAGAGGAGATGTCGGTGAGTGAGTCACCGACATTATGTATATACATATATATATATACATTTTTTTTTAAATTTATTTATTTATTTATATATAATATATTAGTCTATATTTATCATACCTAATTCACTTATGAGGAACTTGAACCTTGCTTCATCAAGGGGCTTTGTGAACAGATCGGCTAATTGATACTCAGTGGGAATAAAGTGAAGTTCCACATCACCTTTAGAGACATGATCTCTTATAAAGTGATACCTGATATCAATATGCTTTGATCTTGAATGAAGCACCGGATTGTTGGCAATGGCTATTGCACTTGAGTTGTCACACAGTATTGGGATCTTTGAGAAAATCTGATTATAATCACAGAACTGTTTTTTCATCCACAATATTTGTGCACAACAACTTCCAGCAGCCACATATTCTGCTTCAGCTGTAGATGTAGACACCGAATGTTGTTTCTTAGTTGACCAACTCACAAGCTTTCCACCAAGTAATTGACAGCTTCCAGTTGTACTTTTTCTGTCTATTTTTGAACCTGCAAAATCAGAATCAGAGTACCCGATGAGATCGAAACATGAGATTTATGTTACCCTTCAGATACCGAAAAATCCTTTTCACAGCAGCTAGATGTGATTCTTTAGGATTTTCTTGGTATCGAGCACACAGACAAGTTGCAAACATAATATCAGGTCCACTTGCAGTAAGATGGAGAAGAGATCCTATCATGCCTCTATAATTCGTGATATTAACAGAAACACCATCAGGATCAGAATAAAGTCTAAGAGGAGGAGCCATAGGAGTTTTCATGGTAGAGCAAGTATCAAGTTGAAACTTTTTCAGAAGGTCTTTAATGTATTTACTTTGATTAATGAAAATATCTTCTGGAGACTGTTTTACTTGCAAACCAAGAAAGAAAGTTAACTCCCCCATCATGCTCATTTCATACTCTTTTTGCATGAGGGAGCTAAACTCATCACACAAGGATTCATCGTTGGCTCCAAAAATAATATCATCAACATAAATTTGAACAAGAATGATATTACCTTGTGATTTCTTGAAAAAGAGAGTGTTGTCAACTTTGCCTCGTATATACTTATTTTTAAGAAGATAGTCTGAGAGAGTATCATACCAGGCACGAGGAGCTTGCTTTAGTCTATAAAGAGCTTTATCTAGCCGATACACATGATATGGATGGACTAGATCTTCAAACCCAAGTGGTTGCTTCACATACACTTCTTCAGCTAGATCACCATTCAGGAATGCACTTTTGACATCCATTTGGAATACCCGAAAATTCTTGTAAGCTGCATGGGCAAGAAATATTCGGATAGCTTCCAATCTGGAAACAGGAGCAAAAGTTTCATCATAATCAATTCCTTCCTCTTGCCGATATCCTTGAGCAACCAACCTTGCTTTATTCCTTATGACAGTTCCTTCTTCATCCATCTTGTTTCGGAACGAGGAACTAACTTCCAGACTTTGTTTCTCTCAAATTGTGAGAGTTCTTCTTGCATGGCAATTACGCAGCTAGGATCAGCTAGGGCTTCATTTATCAGCTTAGGCTCAACAATAGAAACAAAGTTGACATATAAGCACAGGTTGCTTATGCCTATCCTTGTTTTTACACCAACTTGAGGATCACCTATGATTTGATCTATTGGATGATCCATGGTCCACTTTAGTGCAGGAGGCAAGGGAGGAGGTAGAGAGGAAGAAGATGAGGTAGGAATTTAAGATGGTGAGGGTAGGTTAGTGGGAGATATGGTGTTTAGGTAGGTATGATCTCCTGTAGAATCAGTTTCAGGAGGTGGAGAAGAAAGAGAAAGTTTTGGAGATAAGGTGGTGTTTATGGGAGACTGAGAAAAGTTGTTATCTTGTTGACTTGAAGGATTGGGTTGAGATGAAGATGGAAGAGGTTGAGAGATAGATGAGTATTGTTTTGTTTCAAAGGAAGTTCTGGTGAGTTTTCCTTTTTCACATGCTCCACACAGCTTTTCTTTCTCAAAAACTATTTTTGGCATTCCAACAACCAGCTCTTTGTTGGAAAGTTTGTTCAAGGTTTTAAAGTTTAGATGAGAGAACCTTTTTATGCCACAGTCAACTTTGTTTGGCTAGTTCTTGAGAGAGGAGACACACAGCTTCTCCAATAGCACTTTCCTTCATGTTGATTATGTATACATCGTTCAGTCGGGTTCCTGCAAGTACAATCTTATTCTGCAAATCAAAGACCAAGCACACACACAGTTGAAACATGACCTTATAACCCAAATCACATATTTGGCTGATGCTCAGAAGATTGTACATTAGCCCTCAACATGAGCTACTTTAGAGAAAGTGATGGTTCCATTTGATATGGTACCATATCCTTTGTTGACGCCTTTTCCATTTCCTCCAAAGGAAACAGTGGGTCCCTTTTCTTTTGAAAAGTTAGAGAGAAGAAGTTTGTTTCCGGTCATGTGTCTTGAACAACCGCTGTCCATGTACCATATATGATCTTTGTTTGGTACTGCACCCAAAAACAAATTTAGACTTTTGGTACCCATTTTGAGGTGGGTCCTTTGGGATTTGAAGACATTTTGTTTTTACGGATATCAAGATCTTTTGGGCAGTTTTTAGCAAGATGGAGAGTGTTGCCACAATTGTAGCATTTCTTTATATTAAAGGCCCTTTTGAAATCCATATTATTAAAACTTTGAACAGAAGTTGATGACTGAGAAGAGGAGGGGTGACCGACACCTGGTCTTGGCCCAAGAATGCCTTTACCAGGATTTCTTGATTTCTTCAAGTTCACTGATCGAGGAATAAAATCAGTAACTATTTGAGATTTCCTTTTAGATGAAAAATTTGATTTAGAAAATTTTTTCTTTTGAGGAGAAAATCTTTTTGGAGAAGGATACTCAAGAACATTTGACGACTCATGGGAGTACCTTGACTCATAAAGATTTAGAGAATTTAAAAGACTTTGGATAGGTTTGGGAGAAGAAGAAGAGCTTGGAAGAGTTGAAACTTTTGAAGACTCAGGAGAGTATTCTTTAGCTTTAACAAAGACTTCAAACTTTTTGGCATTGGACTCTACTTTTAGCATGTCTAACAAATCTATTGAATGGACAGAAGTGGAATCCTCAGATGAGTAATCTAAAAGATCATCATCGTCATCGGAGAAGAAACCAACAGGAAAGCCTAGACACTCAGATGATGGAAGTGGAAGGTCAGAAGGTTGAGGATCATCTTTTCCATATCCAAGTCCAGACTTGTCCTTACAAGAGATTTGATCTAGAAGAATCTTTTCTAGATTTTTAGAAGATTTAGTCCATTTAGAAAGAACCTCCTGTTCCTTTTCAAGAGTATTGGAGATCTTTGTTTTCTCTTCAGAAAGACTGTCATTTAAATACCTTAGGTTTTCTAGATCAACTTTCATTTTGTCAAAGTCCTTGAGTTTAGAAAAGCAGGATGGAAGTTGATCATTTAAACATTTTAATGTGCATGTCAGCATTTTTCTTTTGATCCTTTAAATTGCAAAAGTCAATAGTTAAAGAATCAAAGGCATCAACCTTTTGATCATCAGAGAGAGGTAAAGGGATGTACCTAGGGCTTTGTTCCTGAAGCAGATCCCTCAGCAGAGACGAGAGCAGTGTAGAGTGATTTTTCCATGTCTTCCAACTCATCAATTTTGGCCATGAGGCACTTTGTGACATATTCACTCTCACTTTCAGAAGTTTTCTCATCTTCCCAGCAATGAGTCTCAGCAACCAAAGTTTTACCTTTACTTTGGTTCCTTTCTTTTTCCCTCTTATATTTAGCTTTGTATTTCTTATATCTAGAGGTTTCTTTTGATTCAGGATTTTCCTTAGAAAAGTGCCTATTTCTCTCTTCAGACTTCCTAGAAGCTGATTTGGAGAAGTCATGGCCATAAGAAGAAGATTTGAGATTAGAGGAAGCTTTGGATCTGCACTCAGAAGCAAAGTGACCCTTCTTTCCACAATTGAAGCATTCTTCATTTGCTTTGTCAGAAGAGGGTTTCTATGAAGTTTAGAGCAGTTTGAAGAAAATCTTTTATTCTTAAGGTTTCCAGCGATCATTGCCATACTATCAGAAAGTATGTCAATGGCTGATTCTTCTCCCTCATCATCAGCAGCACTATAGTACGCATCTGATAGGTGAGATGAATCTTCCTTAATATCGTTTTCAGATTCAGAAGAAGGATAGGTGATTCTAGGAACACAAGAAGAAGATTTTGAATCACCTATTAAAGCAACAGAAGAAGATTTGATATCTTTTATAAGAGATTTTCTCTGGTTCTTGGTTTGTTCATAATGGAGAAGAGTTCCATAGAGAGCAGTTAAAGGCATTATTTCTAAGTCCTTAGTTTGCTTAATGCAAGTACATATGGTTTCGCAGAAGTCTGGGAGGCAATCCATAAACTTGCAGAGAACCTCTTCGTTATCATACACTTTTCCAAGAACCTTGAAATCATCTAACAGACAGTTAAAGCGATTAAAGTAGATGCAGAGGGATTCTCCTTTTTCATGGGAGAATAGTTCGTACTTTCTGACAAGACAGATCTTGTTGGATTTCTTAACTTCTTTAGTACCTTCATATAAGATACTCAAAGTGTCCCACATTTCTTTTGCAGTGGAGAGATTTAGAAGAGAATGATACACTTCATTAGGAAGAGATACAGCAAGAGCAGATTTGACTTTAGTGTATAGAGCAACTAGGCGTTTATCATCTTCACTAAATTTGTTTGAAGGTTTGATGATATATCTGCCAGTTTTATCACTCCTTTCATCATCTGACTCTATATCTTTTCCTTCAGCGTCTTTTTGCGGGCCAAAATGAGCCCATATTTTAGGAACAATAGGTCCCTCACTGAGAATGTTAGGATACCTGCAATCGATCCCTTCCAAGAATAGTAGCATACAATTTTTCCATAACCCAAAGTTACTTGGGTTGAACCTTGGAGGTTTGGCCAAGGATCCTAAATCATATGTACTACTGGAGGAGGTCTGCAAAGCACCATCAACATTTGAAGGATTAGTAGCCATCACAGATCTAGTTTATTGATTTAAACCAACTGCTCTGATACCACTTGTTAGTCCCTGTTTAGAGATGACTAACTAAAAGAGAGTTTGTAGAAGGGGGTTGAATACAAACACACAGAATATACTCTTTTTAAAATTTTTAATATAAATATTAAAAATTTACACACAGAAGTTTGTTGCGGAAAAGAACAGACACACCATTCTAACAAACTTAAACACATGAAATTAACTTATACACTAAGGAAGTTAATTTAACAGTAATTAACTTGTACACTAAGGAAGTTAATCTAACACTGTTAGAACACACAGTATTGCCGAATCAAACAAATGAACACACAGACTATTTGTTGAAAGCGTGAGATTTATGGGAAGGACTTCATCTCCTTTTATAGTGCCCATGCATGGGATGCATGTGAACAGCTGTCAAGGATTCATTAGCTGGAAGTGTATCTGATGGACAAAGGAAGAGGCCACTCCCTTTGTACTAGGATAATGGATGAACCATTCTTTGTAGCACGCAATGTCAGATAACTTTATCTTTTTTTCTTCATGCTATGTGAAGTCCCATCAAACCTTTTTGCTAAAAGACAAACATCCCTTTTATAAGAATAAAAGAGAATGTCTTTATTTAAGGTTTGCTTCCCAAGTTCTTGCTGCCCACGTATCTTGCATTTATTGTGAGTCAATAACTTAACTCTGAAAATTGCTAAGTGATATATGGAACCGTGTATCACATCGGTTAGTGCCTTGTAAGGTTGGAATTGATAAGTGTACACATTGCTTGGTGATCTTCATTTTTCACTAAGTGTTGGCAAGTGTACATCCTTATATTGGTGACTTGTTATCACAACCTCAAGTAAGGGCAACTACAATTTTCGGTGACCATGTACACATCATCGGTGACCCTATGCATGAATCGGTGACCTTATCTGTCACTTCGGTGGCCTTCATCCAAGATCGGTGACCCAAACAGTGAGGTCGGTGACCTGTCTGATGACCCAATCTGTTAGGTCGGTGACCAATCTACACTGGTGATTTCGGCAAGTGATCTGAATATTAATGTTAGTTGATACATCAAAAATTCCACATTTTGATGTACAACCCTTGATTGGATAGTCTTTGATTCTCCAATACTTGAAGCATATTTCAGATCTTCAAAAGAATCTGTAAAAGATCAATCAAATAATAGAGAAGGTTCATCACCAAATCATCAGTGACCCAACAGTGCTAATATAAGTACTTTTGAGACATTGAATTGCATCCTATAAAGACATTTCTTAGGATGCTCATATGCATTTAAATGTAATAGTAGGTAAACTATATTAGGACCACAAAAGATGTCCTATTTTATACCCTATTAGGACGCTTTTTAGCGTCATGTAATATAATTTATAGTACCCTTGACTTTGCTTTATAATTATAAAAACTTCTTATGACACATATGTTGGTACTAATATCACCCTTGTTGTGACATTTAATTTTGTCCTATAAAACCACTTTTTAGGACGCTCAAATGTGATTCTAAATATAATGGTAGGTAAACGTATATTAGAACCACAAAAGTGTCCTATTTTATACCCTATTAGGATGCTTTTTAGCGTCACATAATACATTTTATAGGACCCTTGAATTTGCTTTATAATTATAAAACTTGTTACGACACACATTTTAGTACTAATACAAGACTTTCTGCGACACTTAAATTTGTCCTATAAAGCCACTTCTTAGGACGCCTAAAAGGGTCCTATTTTATACTCTGTTAGGACACTTTTGTGTCACATAAAACATTTTATAGGACACTTGAAATGGTTTCAAAATGATATAACTTTGTAGGTCGCCTAATTTTGTTTTTAAAACTTTTTGTAACGCCTTTAGTTAGGACGCGCATAATTTTGGTCTTATAAAATAAGTGTCCTATTAGGTAGCTTTTTAGGACGCTAGTAGGCGTCCTAATAAGTGCCTTTCATTGTAGTGTTTATTTCTTTGCTTTTATAAGCTGTTCTTATAGTCGAGATTTATGTAACAACATGTCCGAAATGGAAAGAAAGCTAGATTCACAAGTTACTTAGGGCCTGTTTGGAAGCGGCTTAATGAGCTTAATGAACTCTTACGATTATTCGGTCAGCCATATTCTGTTGTCTGTAAGTGGCTTATTGAGAAAGAATAGAACTTATTCGCGCAGCTTTACGGTCCTCGCTTTATCCACTCAGCCACTCTCATTCCTAAAAGGACCTTCCCCCTTTCTCTCCTTCACAATAGTTTAGTTTAATCCATACAAACAACTTAATATATGCAGACAACTTATTCCATACAGGGATTAATATAAAAATCAACAAAACGCCCCTTTATAGTGGGCTACCAATTTTAAATTGATTTTGACGGTTATTAGAGCCGATTGTTGTACCATCGACTATCGAGCATGATGTATCTTTAAGGCCTGTTTCTCAGCAGCTTAATGAGCTTAATGGGACTCGCAATTTATTCGCTTAGCTATACATAACTGTTTGGTAGGGTCTTTGATATAGAAAGTGGCTTATTCTGTAAGCTTCTAGATGGAAGCTTTATGCATAAAGCCAAGTTTTTTTCAAAGCCGTCTCTCAAATAAAAAAATATGCTCCTTTCATCTATGAAGAAACCCCCCCTAAACAAAAACCTTCCCAGTTTATCCGTACACGACCTAATAATGAAAAACCAACAAAACATCCCCTAAGTTGTGTCTTAAGTTGAAATTAGAAGGTTGTAGATTGAAGATTTACAAGTATTTTATCTATACTACTTTATAAATCAAATTTATAAAAAGTCTTAAAAACAACCTTATATGCACGAAGTACAACTCTTTTAAACATAAAGTCTTAAAAGTCTTAAATTTCTTAATTACAAGTTAACAAAGCAACATGTACAACTTCATAAAGCATGTGTACTTCCTCATCTGGCTTCTACGCCTCAATCGGAGGTATTCTAAAATCTCAAAGATGGCTATTCATGTTCTTAACGTGACTATTGATGCCCTCCGATTTCTTCCGTTCCCACTTCCCAACGTGGCTATTGATGTTCTCAATATCATACATAAATCCTCTCTGGTTTTCTCTGGTAAGATATTCCTCATCTTCTTGCTTAGTTTTTTTGATTTTTGCAGCTTTTGCTAAATTTTTTTCTTTCATTTGGCAATTTTTGGTTGAAATTTATGAAAAAAAACTGAGAGCTCGAATCAAACCCTCGATTTCTCACTACAAATCCATTCATATTTTCTGATCATCTTCCTGTTTCACTTTCTTTTTGCCCATCATTTATAGATGTTTACATTTTGAATCAAATCAACAACCAAAGAATTTGATTGAGTGAGCAGTTGGTTTTCCCTTTTTTTTGTTTTCTTTTAATTTCTACTTGAATGCAGGTATTAGTTTCTTCCTTAATGATTCCTTCTTTCCCTGTAAGTATCTCAACTTTCTTGCTTTCAATTAATAACTTTCGCAGGAAGGTAAAATTGATGAGTTACGGCTTCCTATCCTTTGGATTTCCTTTTGGATTTGATTCGTACTCTCAATTCAGGTACATGTTTTCCTTTTGTAAAACCCTTACTGCATTCTTAATATGCACGTACATTTTGTTTAAACTAGGTATTTTTTTCTCTCCAAAACCCTTGAATTTTTCTCCTACTATGCTTAATTTTTCTCGCTTCCAAAAAGATGCAATTGTATAGATTTCTTGAGTACACAGTTGATTTTAAAGTAACATTTTGATTCTTGTAACTGATTTGCCATGTGCGTTTTTTATGAACATTAAATGTTCGATAAAAGTCTTCAATGAGTTCTTCCAACTTGGTTGCTTACTTTGATGAAGTTGAGAGGAGAGAGCCAAAGTTGATGATTTGAGGTAAGTGAGCCAGAGCCCTTCTACAATTCTGTATCCTGATAATGACCGTAATAGTTAAAAGAGCATATATATATATGTGTGTGTGTCTGTGTGCTGAACAACCATAGGTTTATATCATGTTTTAAAAGTTGGAAATGTTAGCAAATATGTGTCATATTGTATAGGGCGAGGTGAACTAACTTTCGTTGCTAGGTTTCCGAAATTTCATTTGAAAGGTAATTGCTTATTTACACGTTTTGGAAGAAAGCATCAGGTAAGGATGTTCATTAAGGCAGAGCAGCAGCCATGGATAGTCACATTCAAGGTACAAACTTCGATTTTAACTTCAAGCAAATGGGAAGAACTTCGATTTAAAATACATGGAAACCAGATACCTCGATTCCAAATACATTTATTAGCTGCTTGTCACTAATTCTGAACTTCTGTTTGTGATTTTCTTTGGCTATGTAGATTGTAGCCTGACGCCTGTTATGATATTGAAATGGAACATGCATTTGCCCATTATAAGAAACCTCAATCAGTTTCAAGCAAAGCATTAACCGATGGCGATGAACTTTTGAAGTTCATCCTTGATAACTCTACCACTTGACGGTCACGGTTTCTTTTCCTCGGCTTATATGCATCATCATTTTTTGGGTAAACTCATTTATATTCATTATGAACATATTCCCCATGATTAGATAACACTCCCAACCCCGTGTTTCTTATGTTCACTTGTGGATCCATTGTCATCTAATATCACGGTCATTTTATCTGTTTTGGTTGTATTGAGGAGTTGTCACAGAAAAAATTGAAGACATTGACTTGGTGATTGCTTACAATTTTCTTGGCACGAAAGTGAAATAGATGGTCATTTGTAGCCACAATGATTAATTCTTGTGGAGTTATCGTTTTCTTTGCTTTTACTTTTGTAAGTACAAATTGCATTTATATGTATTACCTCATTGAATCTTAATATATCATGTGTATAAAACAATTGATGTAAACTTTAGAATGCTATTGGACACCACATGGCATGTTTATTGAAGCATTTTGCTTCATGGATATATTGAAAGAAATGGTATGACTTTGTCTCTGATATGGAAGCTAGAATAAGTTCTTATTTAATGGGAGGGGAAAAGGATCTTACCTGGTAAAAGTGATGGTAAGGGCTTCAATATAAAGGATCTTACCCGATAAGAGTGATGGTAAGGGTTGAGAGTCTTACCCGGTAAGTGAGTATGACAATCTTTACCCATCACACAAATTGTTGGATATGACGTTTGTTTAATGAATAATCTTACCCGGTAATTGCTTACCGGGTCACGAATTGTTGGATATGATGTTTTAATGAGGTTGGTTTATTGAAGCATCTTTTTGTAAAGGCTTGGTTGTCAATAATGTGCAGATGGCCTTGGATTTCATATGTGTTGGTGCGACATTGCCTTTAAATGTCATGTTGGCATGAATTGTATGTCTGGATGCTATCTATTCAAGAAGTTAAATTTGCTTTTACTTTGTTGTTTCCAATTTGCATTTTCATAGATTACAATATATATATATATATATATAGAGGAAAGTTCAAATGCGAACTCATTTTTGGTTGTGAACGTGTAGACGAATCTCAGCCACTTATCCGGTCAATAAAGACGGCTTTGACCTGATTCCCCTCCTTAAATAATCTCCACCCTCCCATAAATCGCGTCAATCCTCCGTGATCGCGTCCACCATAAGCGAAGATGTGTGGCTGAGATTCGTCCTCACGTTCACAATCAAAAATGAGTTCACATTTGAACTTACCCCTATATATATATATGCTATTTTTAATGATTGTAATTTTTATTTTGTTTAAACATGAAAGTTTAGAATTTTTTCAATGAATAATTGGATTAATTTTTCATTTTTGAATTTACTATACATTCTATTTGAATGTGAACAACTCTTAATACATGTGACCCACCAAATATTTTAAAGTTATACCGTAGAAATTTGATATTTCGATATTGGTTTATCTTGATAGAATTTTTGTATCCTGCCGCATTGTGCGGGCACATAACTAGTAAGAATTACATTGCATACAACTATTAAAATATAAAAAACAAAACCACTAGTACTCAAGCACGCTTGATGGGATCGAAGTTGGAAACCCCTATTATCGCACCCAAAATTGCACTTAACACAACCCCTCCAGCCGCAATACTCAGCAAGAAGTTGTGAGCGACGGAGATACACCGGATGCCGCCATGGCAACATCCGGAACCACCATGGAAGCGGTTAGAGCCGCTGCTGTTGCCGCCATGGAGCATTTTTGTCTTGGGGATGCATCGATTCCAACTCTAACAGTGGTCGTTCTATAAATGATTATGCACATTTTCAGTAGGTAATATCACATATTCTTTATCAGAAGAACTTCTTACTTGGAATCATGTGTATTTATTCTGTATTTCTCCATTACAGGGATGCAGGGAGCTCAGGACTTGGATGTGGAAGCATAAAACAACAGGTTTGTTTATGTCTTAACTCGCAAATATTAATCTTTAATGTCTATATGTTTGTACCATGGTCAAACACGATCGTACAATTCATATAAAGTTTGTCTAAAATTGGTTAATTACCTTACATCTTTAAAAAAAATTGGTGTAACTAACTAGAAATGTTTTAAAGTAAAAACAAACCTAAATTAGTTTTACCATGGCCAAACCCTATGCCATTAAAACCCCTCGCCAATAACGGTATCGCTCCCCTCGCCACTCCCCGTTTCCCTAACTTGTTCGTTCTTCATATCGCCTAACACGCTGTCGCACCAACCATTGGTCTCCCTCTTTTTGTTCTACTTTTTATCTATCAGAAGGAGAATCAAGGGAGAATCAACAGATAACCGGTTACAAGTAGCTTCTTTTGGATTAAAATGATGCAAGTAACCAATCTCTAAGAGTTCGATGGTTTAATGCAAGTTGTAAACCAATTATATATATTACTGACGATGGTCAGTCTAGAAACCGTCCTTTCAATCTGGACCGTTTAAACTCATCTTCAGAATTCATCTGGACCGTTTAAACTATTGATTTTGCAGGTATGGATCAGCCCACTACGACTGCTGTTTATCGCATCAGTTCCTCCCATAGCCCACTACTACCCCTGTTTATTGCAGCATAAAAGGAGACGTATTTCTTCTGCAGTAAAACACCGGATAAACTCAGATTGTAGTGTGCATTCTTCTGAACCTGAAGACAATTTTGTCACAGAGGAGGAGAATGATGTCTCAAATACGAGAGAGGTGTATTCGTAAGCCCTCAAACTTACTTTTATCTTATTCTATTTTCACATTATATGGTTGCGAATATATTTCATGATTATTTCTTCCCATGGTGTTCATTATAGGTATTATTATGTTCTGTTTGTTATGATGCTTATTTTCATTTGATTGCATATTTGGCATAATGCATTGATTCAAGCATATGCTTTGGTAATTTTCTATCATTTAAATTTATTATACATTGCTTTTTTCGGGGGAGGGTTGTGGAATGTATAAAAAGCATGGGTTTCCTAAGTGATGATATCTGATATGCTAAATTGTAGTCCAATATATGCATTTTTCCATAAATTTTTTGACAAATGGATTGTCATTTTTCAGAATTTTTTTGTTGCATACTTGGGGATCTTGTAGAACCAAAGAGAGGCATTATTTCTTGATATTATCTTTGATTATGACCCTTTAAGAAAATCATTGTATTGATTGACTGGTTTTGGCTTGGGAAAATTGTCCTTTAGTCTCATCCCTATTTTGGTACCAGCAGATCCTCCTTATATTTTGTTCTATTTTGTTCTTCTGCTACAGTTTGCACTGTCACCAGCCATGTACATTAAATATTTGTTCGTCAAACCTACGATTAATAATTTCAACTAAATGTTTTATTTCCAAATATGATAAATGAAGGGATCTTTCTACTAAGAGATGAGGTGACACGTGGTAGAAATTGAGGAGAGTCATTCTAAAAAAGTTTTGGCTCATCTTCTAGAGATGGTCGAGTATGTATCTATGTTTCATCATTTGCTGGCTAACTCGAGTCCATTCACCTCTTTTTCATGAACCTCATGTGGTTAGATACTACACATTCTAGATAATCTTCTGATCTACAACTTACGTATATGGGTATCATTTATTGGACTTACCTCGTGGGTTTATATAATAGCTACTCCGGCATTAACGATGATTTTTAATTAAGCATGGTTTTTTTATGTATTTAGATTTTGAAAAGTGCTCGACAACTTGGAGATTTTCTGCTTGTGGGTAATTTATACCGATCAAATCGTGAGGTAAAATATGATTTATTAAATCTTACATATTGTTGTTCTCATTTCTTATGGGTGATTAATTAAAGGAATTACTAAAAATAACAAGCTTGTTTGATGCAGCGAACAACGTGGGGCTCTGATAGAAACCACCAAAATAACAACAGGAAAAATAAATAATCTTACTAAAGACGTTTGCAGAATCTGTACAAGTGATCTTTAATAAAATAGAGGTCCGTAGAGAGGACTAAACTCCAATGTTTTAAAACCCGGGTTAACCCGGCCGGTCGAACCAGTTGGACCGGGACCCGGGGTAGTGACCGGGTTAACTAATGCCGGGTTAATGCATATGACCGACCCGTTTCAAACCGGCCGGGTTTCTCAAAAACCCGGTTAAACTGGTGGTAAACCCTTTTTTCAAACCCGGTTAACCCGTTTTTATATTAAAATTAATTTTTTTTAAAAAGTGTGTTATATGTGTTCTTTTAATGTATTTGGATTGATGCAAAACTTGTTGTTTGTGTATTTTTAATGTTGAAACTTGTGGACATCAAATTATTACTTTATATATATGTATGTACACAGGAAAATGAAAAAAATACAAAGGATTAAGGGAATTATTGAAAGCGGTTAACCAGGTGGTTGAACCAGTTAACCCGGAACCCGGTCATTACACCGGGTCAACTTTAAACACGGGTTTTAAAACATTGCTAAACTCAAAGTAAATTATATATTAATCGAGATACCTAAAACAAACTTCTTATCCTATTATTTATACTAAATGCCTAGGGAAAGTAAAAAGGAAACCGAATAAGAAAAGGTAGCTGGGGTAGGATACGAAAACCTAAGGGATAAGGATAATTAAAACTAATGGATAAGAGATAATGGTAAATAAGTAAATAACAACTGTTTCCACCATATCTATTATTTTTATTCTAATATATCTTCTCTTCCTTCCCGTTGTTTCCTTCTGTAATATTTCTGGAAAGTCCTGCTGCTATCATTACTCCCTCCCTGAAAACTCGGTTTGTCCTCAAGGCGAAATGCTGGAAATTGCTCCTGTAGCAGGTCGTAAATTTCCCAGGTTGCTTCTTTGGTTGGGCGGTGATTTCACCAATAATTCCAACACTGAAGTACTAGACTGAGAAACCCAACGATGATCTATAATTTTTTCCTGAACCAAAACTTGTTCGCAATCAGCTGAGATAGGTAAGGCAGGAGGTGGAGTAGATAGGAAGCTGCCATGAGCAGGTCGCAGCAAGGATACATGAAAAACGGGGTGTATTTTGGAGTCTTCTGGTAAGGCGAGTTCATACGCGATTGGTCCTATGTTATGAATCCACCCATTCAGTATACGTATGCTAGAAGAAAGAAAAATAAATCAGGATAGGAGGGGACCAGTGGCAGCAGAGGATAGTTGGGTAATTTTGGGCTTAAGGGTAGTATGGGAATTACCTTCAATAAGTCGTTAGAGGAATATAAATAGTGGGAAGTATGAGGTGTTTATGGCATGCAGAAATTGGTAGTTATTTGGGAGATCCTAGCATCTCGAATTGCTAGATAGCTTTTTCTATTATTTCTTCTGTAATTCAATCATTCAGCACCTTTCTCAATAGAAAATTCCCTGTTTACTTCTTTGTTTTCTCTGATTCATAACAAATTTGTATCAGAGCACTATTCCTGAGCAACCATGGGTCATTCAAGAATTGATCCAGTTAACCAGAGGGTGGAAACTGTAGAAGAAGAGATAGCTTCGATGAAGGCTTCTTTTACAGATTTGCAACAGGCCTTGCAACAACAATTAACATATCAGATCCAACTGATCTCCTAGAGGTTCTCGGAGATGGCAGAAGAAACTGGGAAATCACACTCAACTTTTAGGGAGGAAGTAAGGGCCAAGTTATGTGAGTCACACCCAACAGGAAGTTCCGGCGGTGGAGGACATGGTGGAGGAGGATCCAATTGGCGGTTTCGTAAGCTCGATATGCCCTTGTTTGACGGCGTTAATCCGGATGGTTGGATCATGAGGGCAGAAAGGTATTTCAATTTCTATCGACTCAATAAGTCGGACAAACTGGAGGCGGCGGTGGTGGCCCTAGAAGGAGACGCTCTTCTGTGGTTCCAATGGGAACACCAGAGACGACCGGTTCTAAGATGGGACGAGATGAAATCCTTGCTCCTTCGTCAATTTCGTTCGTCGCAATCTGGATCTCTCCATGAACAGTGGTTGGCCTTGACCCAGGAAGGTACGGTTCTCGATTTTCAGAGAAGTTTCATCGAACTCTCAGCCCCATTGACTAATGTACCAGACGAAATAATATTGGGCCATTTTATTAATGGACTGAAAAATGAAATACGGGCTGAAGTCAGAATCCTTGGGCCTAGAAACTTGGACCAGGCTATGGATCTCGCTGTTAGGGTGGAGGAAAAATTGAGATCCGGCACCGTTCGCAAAACAGAGGTACGTACTCCCTCTACAAACTTTGGAAACGGATCTTTAGCAAATCGATCTCCATCATCGGTGATTTCATCAAACCACGGGCGATTTTCGACTAGCTTGAACTCCAAGTTTCCGATAACAAACTCGGCGGTACGACCCTTATCTACCATAGTAACTCCTTCGGGGGTTGCCCAGAAGACGAATACGGGGCCAATTGGGGAGGTATGTCGTCTTACAGATAAGGAACTCCAACAAAAGAGAGAGAGAGGTCTTTGCTTTCGTTGTGATGAAAAATGGAATGTGGGGCACCGATGTCGATGCAGAGAATTGAGTGTGTTGCTCTCTCATGAGGAAGAAGAGATCGAGGATTCGGAGGAATATCGTGTTGAAATGCCCAAAGATGAAGAACCTGATGCAAGTCTGTATTCTGTGCTGGGGATGAATAATCCTAAAACCTTGAAGTTGATTGGGTACATCTCCGGATCTGAAGTAGTGGTAATGATTGATCCCGGGGCAACGCATAATTTCATTTCATTGCCGGTGGTGAGTAGTTTGGGAATTCCTGTGACTAATACAGGAGGATTCGGAGTTTCGTTGGGCAATGGAGACTCGGTGCAAGTCAATGGCGAATGTCAGGGGGTCCTATTGTGTTTACAAGGGGTGGAAATAGTTGAGAATTTCCATCGTCTTAACCTAGGAAATTCTGATGTCATATTGGGCATACAATGGCTAGAGAAATTGGGGGTTGTGACTACAAATAGGAAGACGCAAGTGATGAAGTTCGTCATTAAGGGTGTGACCGTTACATTGCAAGGGGATCCTTCCTTGGGCAGATCCCGAGTGACTCTGAAAAATATGATTCGGTCAATCGTTAACGGAGGAGATGGTTTTTTAATTCAGTTAAACCAAGTAGAAGGGCAACCAACAGCGGGAACTCTACCGGCTGCCCCGACATACCTACAACCCTTAATTGACTCTTATCGACCGGTGTTTGAAATGCCCAACGGCTTGCCACCGTGTAGGGGCAGGGAACATGCCATCAATTTGAAAAGTCAAGGTGCGACCGTATCGATATCCACACGCTCAGAAAACTGAGATCGAAAGGTTGGTTCAGGACATGATGCACGCTGGTCTTATCCAACGCTCCACTAGCCCTTTCTCCAGCCCGGTTCTTTTAGTTAAAAAAAAGATGGGTCATGGAGATTTTGTATGGACTACCGAGCCTTAAACAAGATCACTATACCTGACAAGTTTCCGATTCTGGTTATTGATGAATTGCTCGATGAGTTACATGGTGCGGTGGTTTTCTCGAAGCTCGACTTGAAATCGGGATATCATCAAATCAGGGTCAAAGAGCAAGATGTGGCCAAAACTGCTTTTAGAACTCACGAGGGCCACTATGAGTTCCTTGTGATGAGTTCGGGCTCACCAATGCACCGGCTACTTTTCAGTCACTGATGAACGACGTGTTTCGACCCTATCTACGCAAATTTGTGCTTGTATTTTTTGACGACATCCTAATCTACAGCCCTAATGAGCAGCAACATACGGATCACTTAGCTACCGTTTTGGAACTGTTGGCTCGGTATCGTTTATACGCAAATCCCAGTAAATGTGAGATCGGAAAACCAGAAGTGGCTTACTTAGGTCACGTAATTTCAGCATCGGGAGTAGCTATAGACTCCGAAAAGATCAAAGCCATCACGGATTGGCCACTACCTACTAATTTGAGGGACTTGCGGGGGTTCCTAGGGTTGACGGGGTACTACCGGAAGTTCATATCCGGGTACGCATGCGTGGCTGCCCCATTAACCGACCAACTCAAGAAAGAGAGTTTTGGATGGTCGAATGTTGCAACCGAAGCCTTCCAGCAGCTCAAAACAGCAATGACTAAGGCTCCCATTCTAGCAATGCCAGATTTCACGCAACCGTTTGTAGTGGAAACGGATGCATCAGGTACGGGAGTGGGGGCTGTCTTACTCCAAAATGGCCATCCTATCGCTTTCTATAGCCAAGTTTTGGGGCCTAGGAACCGTCTTAAACCCATATATGAGAAAAAATTAATGGCGATAGTGTTCGCAGTACAGAAATTGCGACACTACCTGTTAGGCTGTCATTTTGTTATCCGCACCGACCAACGAAGCCTTAAGTACCTTATGGAGAAACGTGAAGTCGGCTTAGAATACCAAAAGTGGTTGAGCAAAATTTTGGGGTATGACTTCGAGATTCAATACAAACCAGGGGCTGCCAACCGCGTGGCAGATGCGTTATCCAGAGAATTTTCGTCAGAAAAGGAGTTAGGCATGATGGTATCCTCTTGGAGCATTCCCCTAACGGAATTAGAGTTGGAAATTAGTTCTGATCCTTTCATTCAACGAGTGAAGCAAGAGATTGAGATAGAAACAAAAGAACACGTGGGTTACTCGGTATTACATGGAAGATTAATGTATAAAGACCGCCTAGTTATTCCCCACAATTCTTCTTTTATTCCCAAGCTCCTTAAAGAGTATCACGACTCTACTTCCGCAGGGCACTCGAGTGAGTTTAAAACTTACCAGCGGCTTGCTTCTGAATAGTTTTGGGTGGGAATGCGCCGAGCTGTCCGAGATTACGTCCTGAAATGTGACATCTGTCAGTAGCAAAAGGCTGCCACTACCCGTCCGTCAGGTCTGCTATAACCCCTGCCTGTGCCTACTCAGGTATGGGACGACATAACTATGGATTTTATTGAGGGATTGCCACGCTCTGATGGGGTCGATACAATACTAGTGGTGGTGGACCGGTTAACTAAGTATGCGCACTTCATTGGGCTACGTCACCCACATACTGCCGCTTCAGTGGCTGCCATCTTTGTCAAGGAAATCATTCGCCTCCACTGGTTCCCCTCCACCATTATTTCTGACCGTGATAAGGTGTTCATGAGTAAATTCTGGCAGGAATTGTTCACTCTCCGCGGGACGACTTTGAAGCGCAGTACAGCATACCACCCCCAGACGGATGGTCAGTCTGAGATCGTCAACAAGTCAGTTGAAACTTACTTGCGTTGTTTCATCCATGGTAAGGCGCGTACCTGGGCGAAATGGTTGCCATGGGCTGAATTTTGGTATAACACATCATACCATAAATCTTCTAAGTGCACACCTTTTAAAGCCTTGTATGCTATGCTGTTAATAACGGCGTTATAACGGCGTTATAACGTTTAACGGGCAAAAAATACTTAACGGTGCTAAATAACGGCCAAAATAACGATTCCGTTTTTAACGCTGTTACAGACGTTATATGTGTAATATAACGGCGTTACATACCGTTATATAGGTTGAGTATTTTTGGGTTATTTTATATTGATTTTCACTTTTTTAGGTCATTGGGCCTTATTTTTTTTACTTTTTTTTGGGTCAGCAGCCCAACCTTATTCGTTGACTATTCTTAGGTTTTCTTTCTTATCTTTTCTTTCTTTCTTTCACCTTATCAGGCTCTTTTCCCACTTATGCATCTGCATGATAGGACCATTTAAACAACATGTTCTGGACTTGATTATTGTAGTGGAAACAACTGCAGCAGCACAAACATGTGTTGACATGCTTTGCAAGAACAACCTTGGGGTGTGACCTTTATGATAATGTTAAGATCTCTATTTGTATAATAGACTATTAATGTCCGTGCTATCACATGTTCTAGTCTTGTGAATTTCGTGCTTGGCATTTTGGTTTTTTTCATGTTAACTTTAACAACCATTAATTTTGTTTGTCTTTTGTTTTCTGTCATTTTTTTTATCATTATGCTTCATGCAGGAAAACCAAGTTGATCATAGGTTTAGAATGAAGGAAAAAAATAAGCACTCCAGATGGTGTGCCACGTCTCTTTGGTCTGATCATGGTGCAAGATGAAAGAATGAAACTTGCTTTCTTTGTAACAATGGGGAACACCGTTGTTGCCAGGATATGATCAGGTATTTAGCTTGTTCAAACTAAGGGTAAATTTAAGAAATACCATGCTATTTTTCTTATGAATTAAGTGATAATATCCCGGTAGACCCTACCAGAAATGAAGATGGTCTTTATGTTACGGTAATAGTTTTGACATATTGGAAGTCATATGAGATTTAGTTCATACTATTTGATCCCCCTTTCTAACTGTAATCAGAAATTATATTATTGCTTTAACTTGTATTTTACAATGAAAGGATACAGAGATATATATAGACAGGAAACCAAGACAAAGTGAAACCCTAAGGACCCACGGGCTAACGGGCCTAAACAAACATATTTACATTCTAACACTCCCCCTCAAGCTGGAGCATAGATGTTAATCATGCCCAGCTTGTTACAAATAAAAGAGATTCGTGAACCAGGTAAAGCTTTGGTAAAGACATCAGCAAGTTGACTTCCTGTTCGAACAAAGGCAATGACAATCAACCTCGATGTGTTTTGTTCGTTCATGAAACACGGGATTGTTTGCAATGTGGATAGCCGCCTCATTATCACAATATAGGTTCATTGGTTTAGATTGACCAAACCCAGTTTCACCTAGCAGATTACGCAACCATACTAGCTCGCAAGTGGTTTAGGCCATAGCCCTGTATTCAGATTCAGCACTTGACCGGGAAACAACGTTCTGTTTCTTGCTTTTCCACGACACTAGATTCCCTCCAACCAACACACAATAGCCTGTCGTAGACCGTCTATTAGTAGGATCCCCATTATAGTCGGCATCTGTGAATCCTTCTATGACATGATGATCATGATTTTGATAAAGGATACCGAGGCCAAGTGCACCCTTTAGGTACTTCAGTATCTGCCTAACAGCGTCCCAATGTGGAGTTCTCGGAGACGACATAAACTGACTCACTACACTTACTGGAAAGGCGATGTCAGGACGAGTACTGAAAGGAGAGATTTCTCCAGGCAATTTTATAAAGGCGAAAAACCAACCAAACGAGCCACAAATCAGCAAGAACAACAATGGCAACTATGGCTTACAAACCAAGCCACAAGGAGCCAAAATAGACAAAGCGAAATACACCTCAAAAGACAAACCGAAATAAAGCAAAAGCATTTCGCCAAAGACTCCCACCAACGAATACCATCTCTAGCCTCTTGATCACGTGTCATTGATTCTGTTAAGCGTCTTTTTAGTCTTCCACGCCATTCTTAAGAGAATCTCCGTCTTAATATCAGCCACAACTTTGTTCACGCTTTGGTTATGATCATCGAAAAACTTTCTATTTCTCTCCATCCACACATGATACACAGTTGCAGATATACCCAGTTTTTGGACCGTAGACCACCTTCTCCAACTTCCCATCATCCCCATATTAATGATATCCTCCCATTTATCCGGACAATTCTGAACCCCTATTTCTTTCTTTATCATTTCCCAAACACTCCGCGAGTAGCTGCACTCAAAGAACAAATGGTTATGTGTTTCAATCACCATTTTATAAAACACACGTTTGAGGTCTGGTGGTTCATTTTTCCATTGAATAAGGCGATCTTGCGTTGGCAATCTTTTCTGACATGACATCCACATACAAAAAGCATGTTTGGGGATGTATGCTCTATTCTACACCACCTTGTGCCAATGTAAAACCGGGCCCACTTCTTCCAAAGTTCTCTGCGCCACATTAACCGAGAAGGGCTGCCGTATCTGATTCGGTCCCAACCACCTGAAAGTATCCTCCAAAGCATTGGGGGTGGAATCGTGATATTCTGCAGTTGAGGGAACCTTTGAATCCAACTAACCGGCCAAGCATCACCAAAATGTTGCATAAGATCATAAACCGTAGAGTTATTGTGGAACTCATGGCCATTAATGAATCGGTACGAAATCATATGGATAAGAGGGCCATATTCACTCCAAGTATCTTCCCATGCATGTGTGGATACCCCGTTACCCACATTAGAAATGAAGAATCTCCGACAATGAGGTCTTAATTGTAAGAGGTTCCGAATTAACCAAGACCATTCATTTCTCTTCTTAATGACCCAGAAATTTCTCCCCCGTATACAATTGGAATGAATCCACGTAACCCACATGGAACTTCTTTTCGTAAATCGTCAGGTAGTTTAGCTTTCCTACAATTCTTCTGTACTTTTCTGGATCCTCAAGTAGATCTCCATCATCAGCTTTCAATTTCATATTTGGAATCATTGGGGCCTCACAAGGTTTTGTTTCAATCATCCCAGAGTCTTTCAATATATCCAAACAATATTTCCGTTGAGACAAACATATCCCTTTCCGAGAACGAGACACTTCAATTCCCAAGAAGTATTTTAAAGGACCTAGGTCCTTTGTTTGAAACCGAGATGCGAGGAAGTCTTTTAGTTTCTTGATCCCAGTCTTGTCACTCCCAGTAATCACAATGTCATCAACGTATACCACTAGTAAAATACATCCAGAAGATGACAACTTAAAGACACAGAATGATCATAAGAGCTCCTCCGTAAGCCAAATTCAGTCACTACGACATTAAACCGTCCAAATCATGCACGAGGGGATTGCTTTAAACCATACAATGATTTACACAATTTGCAGACTCTGCCAGACTCCCCCTGAGCAACAAACCCAGGTGGTTGCTCCATATAAACTTCCTCATGTAAATCACCATGCAAGAAAGCATTTTTGACATCCAATTGGTGTAGTACCCGGCCGTAAGTAGCAGCTAATGAAATAAACAGGCGAATGGAGGGTACCTTAGCAACAGGTGAAAATGTCTCGTGGTAGCCGACCCCAAAAGTCTGAGCATATCCTTTGGCAACCAATCGGGCTTTCAAACGAGCCACAGATCCATCTGGATTAACTTTCACAGTGAATACCCATTTACATCCAATTGCCTTTTTGCCGGCAGGTAACTCTACCAACTCCCATGTGACAACTGTCAAAATTCGAGCTTTCAGATTAGCTTCTATTAAGTTTATTAGTGTTTATATAGTTTAAATCTTAAGATTAAGAAATATTTGGTTTAGAATGGCCGAAAAACCCCTAGCATTTCCGGTAGTCGCTTAAAAATGTCCGGTTCCGACCCGTAACTGTCCGAAACTTCCAATACAGTGCCAAATGCTTTAATTTATACCCAATATATATAAAATATATAGTTTTAATGTTTCAAATATAAAACTTCTATTTTTATAGAATTTTATCACTTTTGGGCTTACATTTTGAGGAAAAAGGGCCAAAAATTGAGAAAATGACATTGTATTCTTAATTGGGCTTGAGTTTTATTTTATTTATAAAACAAATATATGATTTTGAGAGGAGTGGGCCCCCATGGCCGGCCTCCTCTCTAACCCCCCATATAAATACATTTTTTTTCATTTTTCTCCTCATTTTGCATGTTCAAAATTCAAAATTTGCTCTCACCTCTCTCTCTCTAGAAGTGAAGAGACATTTTCTTCCTCTCTAAAACAAAAACTCCAGCCATTTCTCATTTCAAATCATCATCAAGATCAAGTTCATACAAGGATTTAGAAGCTCTAATCATCATCCAAACAAGGTAACAACTTTACCCTCATTTTCTTACCATTTTTGGGTGAAAACCCAACTTTTCTTACATTTTTTTTAGCTACTTCTTCTAATATCCAAAAATTCTGAGTTTGTGGAGAGATTTTACACCAAAACATGTAAAATATTTATAAAATGGTGATAATCTATGACCTACACAAATAAAACTCAAGAGAATAGGGGAAAAATCATGATTTTATGTGTTCTTGAACAAAAATGGTTATTTTGGTTCTGGCAGATTCATGCATGTGTGTAAATCGTCAATTTCTTACAATTTTTATGTTCAAATATCATGAATCTTCTTTCTACAAGTTTATTTAGTGAGTTGGGGTTCTAATCCAAGTGGTCTCACTCAAAAACATTGAGTTTTGACCCCCCAAATGCTCATAACAAGATGCATGTGCATCTGGAAGTTCAACAGTAGGTAAACCCTACTTTGAACGACCATAACTCTTTGAATATTCCTCCAAATCACTTGATTTTTCTTCTGGAAGTTAGCTTAATGAGTTACCTTTCATATGCATCTGATTTCATTCAAAAATATGGTGATTTGAGGTTTCAAATGATTAAAACAAAATGAGTGTGCAAACTGTCAAACAATGACAGAATTGTGCATGCATGTTCAAATGGCCATATATCTTTCAAAACTCAATGAAAAAGGTTGATTCTTCTTTTGAGAGTTATATTTATGAGTTATCTTCAGTTTGCAAGTGGAATCACTTAAAAATATGGAGTTTTGACCCTCCAAACACGTAAAATACTTTAGGTGTGCAATCTGTGAAACCACCAGCAGCTAAACTCTACTTTGTGTGTTAGTATCTCCTTTGTTATTTGTCTTTAATGCATGATTCTTCTTCTAGAACTTCATTTTATGAGTTAGTATTCATATGGATCCAGTTTCATGCAAAAATATGATGTTTTGAGGCACTAATCAATTTATTAAAGTTAAGTGTGCAATCTGTCAGCTAATGACAGAATTGTGCATGCAACTTTGTAGTGTCATACCTCCTTCATAACATCTTCAAAATCCGTGATTCTTATCTCAAAAGTTTCCTTTATGAGTTATGATTCTAATCCAACTGGAAATTCTAGAAAACACTGAGTATAACTCCTCAAGTGAGTGATTTACTAACATGGTGTAATATGTTTTACCGGTTGTGACATAATGTTTTGCATGAATTGTTTGAACAACTTGTACATGTCCAAAAGGCATGAAATTTGGTCACAAAGACCATAACTCAGTACTTTATCTTATATAAAAATATAGGAAACTAGATCATTTTGGAAGCCCTTGAAAACTGATCATTTTTAGGACAATTAGTTTCTGTCCAGAAGAGAAATTCTGGACTTAATTGATTTTTATAAATATTGATCGTGTGATGGATAATAAGATCACTTTCGGTATAAATTACGATATTAATGAGCATATGGGCATTTTGTATAATTCGACATATATAGACAATTATGGGCTTAAGATTTATTCACCTCTAAGTAGTATTAGACCTATAAGTGACGGTTTTGAGTATTACTCTTTGATAGGGAAGCGTTAGGTCATTGTGCGGAGATTCGAATTGTATTGTTTGCGTTGCGGAGCGTTGCTATAAGGTGAGTATTCACAGCCCCTCTTTCAAAGTGTTTTATACGTTTTGGGGTGAAAAGCATGATTGAATGTGTTTTATGAGCCATTGTCATTATGATTATGAAATCTTGTTAAATTTGATGTTGTGGGCACTAAGGCATGTACACTAATAGTTATATTGAGTAAAATGTAACATAAAAGTTTGTACACTACTATTAACTCAAGTGAGGAGCCGAGGGTATTTGTGGATAGCGCTATTTGGACGGACAATCCCACCTAAAAACCGACAAAGTAGGGGTGTGGATAGCAATCCCACCTAGAAACTACAGGTAGGGGTGCACTATACCTATAAAAACGAAGGTTCTACATATGTGGGGTTTTAGTCCCACCGCTAAGGTAGAAATTAAAAATATTATTTTGTGGTCGAAAGGTTTAGTGGTGGCTCTTTATATACAAAAATTAGAGTACATAATGCCTTAACGTTTTAAGATATCAATAAGTGCCAAAAATTTATTTTGCTCATATTCACTCACACAATTGATTATTTTTGAAATATCGAAAACCTGTGAACTCACCAACTCTTTGTAGTTGACCTTGTTTTTATCATGCTTTTCAGGGGTAAGAAAAGATTAACCGAATCTTTCTTTTATGTGGGCGCATCGACATCAATCATCTTGTTTATTTTGAAACTGTTTAGTTTAAACACTTGGTTTACCTTGTTTTGTTAGAACTTGTATTTGATGCGATGTAAATTTTTTTTTTAAACTTAAACTGTTGTGTATTGGAATGGATGGTTGGTGTTGTTTTTATCCTATCGTTATGAAATCTTGCGCTATCACGCCTCGTGTTTCCGCTTTAGCGGGGTGTGACAGACTTGGTATCAGAGCCATAGGTTATAGAGAACACCGGTTTTTCTAAACAAATACTATAACCAAAAGTTTTCGAAAACTGTTTTTATAAAAAAAAAAAAAAAAAAAAAGCTTAGTACTAGTATAATTGGAATAAGTGTCGACTTAGCATATTGATATTAGGCAAAGCCTGATCACCTATGTCTAATTCAATATGTATAGGGGAGACATGGAACAATTATATTGGGAACTTCTTGCCCAAATGGAAAGCATGGTCATAAGTGTGAGTTTGCATAAGTATTTTAATTTTTTTTTACTAAAGTGCATTTAGTAATTAAATTTGTTACTGCCGCAGTTTAAAATGTCTAGCTCTTCTTCCACTCCCGATCACTCCCCCGACGAATCCGGGTACTTTACTAGCCTCCCTAGGAGGAACCATCCCATGCTTGAAGAGAGTGATCCGTCTGAGGAAAGTGACGCGGCCACCCGAGAGACTTCGTGGAGATTTCGTATCCGCGCCACCTCCGGTCGATGTGGCCGGACCGTCACGCGGACCTAGGACTATTCGGACAGCCCCGAAAGCGTGTTCTCCCCGGCCGAAGGGTGGTATTCACGGTTCCGTCCGACCCGTCGGGCGAACCAGCCGGGATCGCGATCTCGATCGCGAAGCGTGACGCCTCCGTCTCCCGGCCGTGAGAGTTCCGCAGCCGCAGCCTCAAGGGATGACGGCAACCGAGAACCTCTGGGTCACAGGATTGGAGGTTCAGATACAGGGACAGCGAGATAGACTAGAAGAGTTTAAGCAGGCCTTAGAAAGCATTCTTACAGTCTTGCACACTCAAGATGAGATTACTACGGAGATCGGGGTGATCGCATACGAGGCCGGGAGGGCTACTCGGAGGCCGTACACGTATCTGTCTTGGGCATTAGGAGCACTGATGGTGATGATAGGAGTATTGATTTGGGTAATGATCCATTAGGGAACTTCTGTTATTAAGAATCTTTTGGAGGATCATATTTTCTTTTGAGGCTTGTAGCCTAGATGTTTAAGATTAAACAATTTTATGTTATTTGGGTTGTACTTTAAAACTTATGTTTGAATTACTTTGGTTTATTTTTGATAATTATGTAAGTTATCTATTTATCTCATGTTGTTTTGAAATGTATGTGTTCGTGAGTAGTATTGGATGTATGTTATAAGATGTGTATGATTTAGTAAGTAGATTTATAATGGCCATTGTAACACAAAATTGACTAAAACTCAATTTGAAATCGTGTTTAGAACAATGCCTCCAAGAAGAGAGAATTCCGAAGTTGTGAGACTTGTGTCCGAACAACTCATGGCTGCACTTCCGAACATTGTTAGTCAAGTGGCAGCTGGCCTGAACAATAATCAAAACAACGGTCAAGTGTCCGGAAACGAGAGAATGTACATATAAATCCTTTAGGAGCTGTAACCCTAAAGAATTTCATGGAACTGAGGGAACCGTGGGATTATTAACTTGGATAGAGAGCATGGAGTCTGTGCTCCATATTAGCAAATGTACCGAAGGTAAGAAGGTAGAGTTTGCTACATGCTTATTACAAGGACGAGCGTTAACATGGTGGAATATACAAGTACAAACCCGTGGTCGAGAAGTCGCTAACGAGCCTTACGTGGGAGGATTTCAAGAAAATGTTGAAAGAAGAATACCGCCCAAGAAGCGAAATCCGGAAAAGTAAAAGCGGACTTGTGGAATCATGAAATGAGAGGGAATGATATCGACTCCTACACGGCCGATTTCATGAATTGGCAAAAATGGTACCGCATGCAGTAGCACCGAAAAGAACCGCGTTGATAGGTATATTTGGGGATTATCTCACGGAGATACGCGGGGATGTTACCTCGGCAAACCCAAAAACTCTACAAGAGGCGGTAAGTTCGGCAACCGGACTCACAAACAATGCTACTCGCTCGGGATTGTTTGTAAGGGATAAGGCACAAGGGAAGAAAAGCTGGATGAACCAATGAGAAAGCCGAGTTTGGAAAAAGGACAAGCAAGGAACAAAGAACTACGAGTAACTACGGAATTCAAACTCGGCAACTGCGAGAGAAAGGGTAAAGGACCTTATCCCAAATGTGACAAATACGCAATAGACGACATACCGGACAATGTATTATCTGTCAAAAAATGCAACAAAGGAGGTCATTATGCCAAGGATTGCGGGGAGCACGGAAGGCGGGCATGTTTTGAGTGTGGAAGCCCGGATCACTTTCGGAATACATGTCCACGATGGAATCGGAAGACCGAACACTCATCAACCAAGACCGGCCAACCGAGGAAATCAAGGAGGTCCGGCAAGAGGTCGAGTGTTTGAGATTGGAGCAGAGGAAGCAAGGCAAAACCCAGATGTCGTTACAGGTACGTTTCTTCTGAATAATCATTATTCGTCTGTACTATTTGATTATGGAGCAGATAGGAGTTTTGTGGCGACAGAATTTAGATCAAAGATAAATTTAAAACCTCAAAAATTGAAAGAAATATATGTCATTGAATATGCCAACGGACAAGAATGTAGGGCTAAAGACATATTAATGAACTGCACCTTAAGTTTGGCCAATAGAGATTTTATTATAGATCTAATACCGATTAAATTGGGAAGTTTCGACATAATCGTGGGTATGGATTGGTTGTCCAAAAACCGAGCTGAAATTTGTTGTTCCAAAAAGATCATTCGAGTTCCGTTACCCGAAGGGGGAAAACTCGAAGTACGCGGCGAGAAAACTAGAAGGAGTGTTAAAATAGTAACGTGTATGAAAATTCGAAAGCATTTGAGAAAGGACGGTATTGTCTTTCTAGCTCACGTTAAGGATAAGAACGCTGAAGAAAAATGCGTTCAAGATATTCCTATAGTTCGGAACTTTCCTGAAGTATTCCCAGACGACTTGCCTGGAATACCCCCGCCAAGACAAGTTGAATTTCACATCGATTTAATTCCTGGAGCTGCGCCCGTGGCGAAATCACCATACCGGTTAGCGCCATCTGAGATGCAGGAACTGTGAGAACAACTTCAGGAGTTACTCGATAAGGGATTCATCAGACCCAGCTCTTCACCTTGGGGAGCTCCAATCTTATTTGTTAAAAAGAAAGATGGATCTTTTCGAATGTGTATCGATTATAGGGAACTCAACAAGTTGACAATTAAGAATCGATACCCCCTTCCCCGGATTGATGATTTGTTTGACCAACTTCAAGGTGCAACGTACTTCTCGAAGATCGATCTTAGGTCTGGATATCATCAAATGAGAGTGCGAGAAGAAGATATCCCCAAGACGGCCTTTAGGACTCGATACGGTCACTACGAGTTCCTAGTCATGCCATTTGGTCTAACAAACGCACCGGCAGTCTTCATGGATTTGATGAATAGAGTATGTCGACCATACCTAGACAAATTCGTGATCGTATTTATAGATGATATACTCATTTATTCTCGAGACAAAAAGGAGCATGAGCAACACTTGAAGTTGATATTGGAATTGCTCGCAGACGAGAGGTTGTACGCGAAATTCTCTAAATGTGAATTCGGATTCGTGAGGTACACTTTCTTGGCCATGTGGTGAATGAAAAGGGGATCCAAGTTGATCCTAAGATTGAGGCCATTAAGAAATGGGAAGCCCCAAAGAAACCGACCGAAATCCGACAATTTCGGGATTGGCGAGGTTATTACCGGCGATTTATCGAGAATTTCTCTAAGATCGCGCAACCACTAACAACTCTAACACAAAAAGATAAAAAGTTTATTTGGGGAGAGAAACAAGAAGAAGCCTTCCAGACGCTCAAACACAAGTTATGCAACGCACCAATTCTGGCTCTACCTGAAGGAGTCGAAAACTTCGTAGTCTACTGTGATGCTTTACATCAGGGAATGGGCTGCGTGTTAATGCAAAAAGACAAAGTTATTGCATACGCTTCGAGACAACTAAAGATTCACGAGAAGAATTACACCACTCATGATTTGGAATTAGGGGCGGTGGTGTTCGCACTCAAAATCTGGAGACACTACCTATACGGCACCAAGTGCACCATTTTCACTGATCATAAAAGCCTCCAACACATCCTTGACCAGAAAATGCTCAATATGAGGCAGAGAAGATGGGTGGAACTACGTAGTGACTACGGCTGTGAAATAAAGTACCATCCGGGAAAAGCTAATGTGGTAGCCGACGCCTTAAGCCGAAAGGAAAGAGTAAAACCAACAAGAGTATGTGCTACGGGAGTAATGGTCCAGACGAGTTTAAAAACTCAAATTATTGAAGCACAAAGAGAAGTTTTAAAAGAAGAAAATAGGAAGAATGAAACCTTACAACATTTAGAGAAAGAAATTGAAATGCAAGAGGATGGTGTGTATTACTTCAAGAATAAAGCATGGGTACCGAAGGTTGGTGATCTACGGTCAACCATTTTGGATGAAGCCCATCGATCCAGATATTCGATTCACCCAGGAGCAGATAAAATGTATAAGGATTTGAAGGAGTATTATTGGTGGCCGGGAATGAAGAAAGATGTTGCTGTATTCGTAAGCAAGTGCCTGACTTGTGCTAAGATAAAGGCTGAACATCAGAAACCATCTGGTTTACTCCAACAACCTGAAATACCACAGTGGAAGTGGGAGCAAATAACAATGGATTTCGTAACTAAATTACCCAGAACTGGAAAGGGGCACGACACAATATGGGTTATAGTAGACCGACTTACCAAATCGGCTCATTTCATCCCCATTCGCGAAGATTTCAGTATGGAAAGGCGTGCGCAAATCTATATTAATGAAATAGTTACACGTCATGGTGTGCCTATTTCCATTATTTCGGACAGAGATACACGATTTACATCGCGTTTTTGGCAATCACTCCAAAAGGCATTGGGTACACGTTTGGATTTTAGCACCGCCTATCATCCTCAAACGGATGGATAATCGGAAAGAACTATTCAAACAAGAAATACCATTCGGGTAATATTTCCAAAGGAGTTGCAAACGGATCTGCCGGTTCACCAATCATTGATGGTTCTAGGGAAATGAAAACTATTAGCCCCACACGAAGTTTGTGAATAAGTGATTGTCTGATAAACCCAACACCTTACGGCACGAGCTGACGACAGCCATGCACCACCTGTGTCCGCGTTCCCGAAGGCACCCCTCTCTTTCAAGAGGATTCGCGGCATGTCAAGCCCTGGTAAGGTTCTTCGCTTTGCATCGAATTAAACCACATGCTCCACCGCTGCTAGAGGATATGTTACGGGCTTGCACAATAGATTTCGGTGGAAGTTGGGATACCCACCTGCCACTTGTTGAATTCTCCTATAACAACAGCTATCATACCAGCATACAATGTGCACCGTACGAAGCTCTATACGGACGTAAGTGCAGATCGCCGCTTAGCTGGGTAGAAGTCGGAGAGAGACAGCTGACAACGCCTGATATTATCCAGGAAACCACTGATAAGATCTCAATCATCAAAGAAAGACTCAAGACAGCAAGAGACCGTCAGAAAAGTTATGCGGATAATCGGAGAAAGTCGTTGGAGTTTCAAGTGGGAGATAAAGTGCTATTAAAAGTGTCCCCATGGAAGGGACTGGTACGCTTCAGGAAGAGAGGCAAGCTGGGTCCCAGATACATTGGTCCATTCGAAATACTCGAAAGAATCGGACCAGTGGCGTAGAAGTTGAAGTTACCGCAAAATCTAAGCGCAATCCACGACACATTTCATGTGTCGAATCTAAAGAAATGCCTAGCAGATGAAACGTTGATGTTACCCATAGACGACGTTCGGCATTAACGATCGGTTAAACTTCGTTGAAGAACCAGTTGAGGTTTTGGACCGAGAAGTTAAACGGTTAAGGCGCAGTAAAATCCCTATTATTAAGGTCCGTTGGAATGTGAAACATGGTCCAGAATATACCTGGGAACGTGAAGATTTGATGAAGCAAAAATATTCCAGCTTATTCACAAACACCCCGGAGAAAGCCACTTTTTAAATTTCGGGACGAAATTTCTTTAACGGGGGAAGACTGTGACAACTGTCAAAATTCGAGCTTTCAGGTTAGCTTCTATTAAGTTTATTAGTGTTTATATAGTTTAAATCTTAAGATTAAGAAATATTTGGTTTAGAATGGCCGAAATGTCCGGTTCCGACCCGTAACTGTCCGAAACTTCCAATACAGTGCCAAATGCTCTAATTTATACCCAATAAATATAAAATATATAGTTTTAATGTTTCAAATATAAAACTTCTATTTTTATAGAATTTTATCACTTTTGGGCTTACATTTTGAGGAAAAAGGGCCAAAAATTGAGAAAATGACATTGTATTCTTAATTGGGCTTGAGTTTTATTTTATTTATAAAACAAATATATGATTTTGAGAGGAGTGGGCCCCCATGGCCGGCCTCCTCTCTAACCCCCCATATAAATACATTTTTTTTTCATTTTTCTCCTCATTTTGCATGTTCAAAATTCAAAATTTTCTCTCACCTCTCTCTCTCTAGAAGTGAAGAGACTTTTTCTCCCTCTCTAAAACAAAAACTCCAGCCATTTCTCATTTCAAATCATCATCAAGATCAAGTTCATACAAGGATTTAGAAGCTCTAATCCTCATCCAAACAAGGTAACAACTTTACCCTCATTTTCTTACCATTTTTGGGTGAAAACCCTACTTTGAACAACCATAACTCTTTGAATAGTTTTCCAAATTACTTGATTTTTCTTCTGGAAGTTAGCTTAATGAGTTACCTTTCATATGCATCTGATTTCATTCAAAAATATGGTGATTTTGAGGTTTCAAATGATCAAAACAAAATGAGTGTGCAAACTGTCAAACAATGACAGAATTGTGCATGCATGTTCAAATGGCCATATATCTTTCAAAACTCAATGAAAAAGGTTGATTATTCTTTTGAGAGTTATATTTATGAGTTATCTTCAGTTTGCAAGTGGAATCACTTAAAAATATGGAGTTTTGACCCTCCAAACACGTAAAATACTTTAGGTGTGCAATCTGTGAAACCACCAGCAGCTAAACTCTACTTTGTGTGTTAGTATCTCCTTTGTTATTTGTCTTTAATGCATGATTCTTCTTCTAGAACTTCATTTTATGAGTTAGTATTCATATGGATCCAGTTTCATGCAAAAATATGATGTTTTGAGGCACTAATCAATTTATTAAAGTTAAGTGTGCAATCTGTCAGCTAATGACAGAATTGTGCATGCAACTTTGTAGTGTCATACCTCCTTCATAACATCTTCAAAATCCGTGATTCTTATCTCAAAAGTTTCCTTTATGAGTTATGATTCTAATCCAACTGGAAATTCTAGAAAACACTGAGTATAACTCCTCAAGTGAGTGATTTACTAACATGGTGTAATATGTTTTACCGGTTGTGACATAATGTTTTGCATGAATTATTTGAACAACTTGTACATGTCCAAAAGGCATGAAATTTGGTCACAAAGACCATAACTCAGTACTTTATCTTATATAAAAATATAAGAAACTAGATCATTTTGGAAGCCCTTGAAAACTGATCATTTTTAGGACAATTAGTTTCTGTCCAGAAGAGAAATTCTGGACTTAATTGATTTTTATAAATATTGATCGTGTGATGGATAATAAGATCACTTTCGGTATAAATTACGATATTAATGAGCATATGGGCATTTTGTATAATTCGACATATATAGACAATTATGGGCTTAAGATTTATTCACCTCTAAGTAGTATTAGACCTATAAATGACGGTTTTGAGTATTACTCTTTGATAGGGAAGCGTTAGGTCATTGTGCGGAGATTCGAATTGTATTGTTTGCGTTGCGGAGCGTTGCTATAAGGTGAGTATTCACAGCCCCTCTTTCAAAGTGTTTTATACGTTTTGGGGTGAAAAGCATGATTGAATGTGTTTTATGAGCCATTGTCATTATGATTATGAAATCTTGTTAAATTTGATGTTGTGGGCACTAAGGCATGTACACTAATAGTTATATTGAGTAAAATGTAACATAAAAGTTTGTACACTACTATTAACTCAAGTGAGGAGCCGAGGGTATTTGTGGATAGCGCTATTTGGACGGACAATCCCACCTAAAAACCGACAAAGTAGGGGTGTGGATAGCAATCCCACCTAGAAACTACAGGTAGGGGTGCACTATACCTATAAAAACGAAGGTTCTACATATGTGGGGTTTTAGTCCCACCGCTAAGGTAGAATTAAAAATATTATTTTGTGGTCGAAAGGTTTAGTGGTGGCTCTTTATATACAAAAATTAGAGTACATAATGCCTTAACGTTTTAAGATATCAATAAGTGCCAAAAATTTATTTTGCTCATATTCACTGACACAATTGATTATTTTTGAAATATTGAAAACCTGTGAACTCACCAACTCTTTGTAGTTGACCTTGTTTTTATCATGCTTTTCAGGGGTAAGAAAAGATTAACCGAATCTTTCTTTTATGTGGGCGCATCGACATCAATCATCTTGTTTATTTTGAAACTGTTTAGTTTAAACACTTGGTTTACCTTGTTTTGTTAGAACTTGTATTTGATGCGATGGAAATTTTTTTTTTTAAACTTAAACTGTTGTGTATTGGAATGGATGGTTGGTGTTGTTTTTATCCTATCGTTATGAAATCTTGCGCTATCATGCCTCGTGTTTCCGCTTTAGCGGGGTGTGACATCCCATGTATCATTATGATCGAGAGCATTAAACTCGTCAATCATAGCATCCCGCCATCCAGGATGGGCCAAAGCTTCACCAACAAATTTGGGAACAGATAAAGAATCAAGAGTAGAGATCAAAGAACGAGAACTTGAAGAAAGTTTATCATAGGAAACAACAGAAGAAATAGGGTAAGACATGAGCGCTTACCTTTCCGAAGAGCAATGGGAACATCAAGATCAGGAACCTGTGTATCGGAAGGTGATGGATCACTCGAAGCAAGAGGATCATCATTAGGCAGATCTGTAGACGATGATGAAGATGGTGTTGGATCGGGATCCGATGTAGGCCGTGGCCGCCTATTATATACATGAACGACTGGTGGTTTAGTAGGCTCTTGAGGCTGTGTCGAGTCGGATGGGGTAGTAGACGCAGGAACATGTATGGTATATACCAACAAATCATCACTATCTCTTGGGTTGCAAGAAGTGGACACGGGAAAGAAGGGTATATTCTCATGGAATGTAACGTCTCGAGATACAATGTATCGATTGAGCGTGGGGGAAAAGCACTTGTACCCTTTTTGAAGTCGAGAATAACCAAGAAAGACACATTTCAGAGACTTTGGATCCAACTTAGTTATGTGTGGTCGGGTATCGCGGACAAAACAGGAACTACCAAAGATCTTTGGGTCGACAGGGAACAAAGATTTTGTAGGAAACAGAACTGAGAAAGGACTTTTTCCGTCCAAAACAACTGAGGGAATTCGGTTGATGAGAAAACAGGCGGTAGCAACCTCATCAGCCCAAAAGACCTTAGGAACGGTCATGTGAAACAATAGGGCCCAAGCCAGCTCTAGGAGATGACAATTCTTTCGTTCTGCAACTCCATGTTGGGTTGGTGTGTCAACACAAGAAGACTCGTGAAGAATGCCATTTTGAAGCATATATGACTAAAATGTTTGAGACAAATATTCTTTTGCATTATCACTACGAAGAGTTTGGATGGAGACTTTAAACTGGGTTTTAATCTCAGCATAGAGTGAACAAAAATGTCTAAATACCTCAGATTGATTTTTTATAAAGTAAATCCAAGTAGTGCGAGAGTAATCATCAACAAAAGTAACAAAATATTTAAACCCAAGTTTTGAAGTAACCGGACATGGTCCCCAAACATCAGAATGGACTAACTCAAATGGGGATGAGGCCCGCTTATTACAGACTCTAGGACTTAAATGAAAACGCTGATGTTTGGCAAACTGACAAGACTCACACTGTAGAGACGATAAATAAGAAAACTCAGGACACAACTTCTTCAAATTCTGTAAAGATGGATGACCTAATCGACAATGAACTTCAAGTGGAGACGATGAGCTGGAACAAGTCAATGAGGAAGGTACTTGTCGTTCAAATATATATAGGCCATCAGTCTCCCGTCCTCTACCAATAATCTTCTTCGTCAACAGATCCTGAAAGACACAAAAATCAGGAAAGAACGAGACACAACAAAAATTAGGTAGGCTCAATACGGAGGATAACGAAACAGATGGGGTAAGATCGATAGTGCCAGAACCAAGGACAGGTGCAGTAGACCCGTCAGCAATTGTGACATGTGATGGGGAACTATGTTTATTGAAATGAGAGAAGATGGTGGGATTACCTGTCATGTGGTCTGAAGCACCTAAATCAATGACCCATTTGGAGGCAGAAGATAATAGGAATGTAGTAGAGTTACCTGTCTCAACAAATGCAGCAGTCAGAGCAGCAGCAAATGCAGCAGTCGGAGCAGTAGGATTCTCTGTCCCTAAAAGTCGAGCATATTCTTCTGTGGGTATACTAACAGTACTATCTGAGGCAGAGGCAAAGTGCGCTGATGAACTCCTCGGATATCTGGCCAAAAGCTTCTTACATGTGCGCTTGGTGTGACCTAACTCATGGCAGTAGTAACACTCAACATTACCAGAATCTGGAATAGTAGACCGTGAGTCAGTTGTTCGGTCACTATGGCCACCTCTAGTTCCACCCCGGTGACTCCCACAAAATCCTCCTCGGTAGTCGCCATGAAATCCCCCTCGACCAACCAGGGCACTGTTGTGATCAGAAGTTTGAGAAGCCTGAAGATTCTCATTCCTAAGAACACGGGCAAATGTTTCTTGAAGAGAAGGAATAGCATATTCATTCAAGAACTGAGATCTGATAGACTCAAATTCTAGTCGTAAACCAGTTAGGAAACTGATAACAGCAACTTGTTCCCTCTGAGTCTGCATGGCTTTGACATCAGCACTTAATGGAAGAAGAGAGTTAAGCTCTTCGTATACTTTCTTGAACTCCATGACATACGTAGTGAGTGATCGGTCCTGTTGTTCGCCATAATGAAAAGACTTACAAACACTATAGATTCGAGAGATGTTACTTTGTCCAGAATACAAAAAATCAAGATAATCCATAAGTTCCTTCACATATTCACAGTAACTAACCAGAGACGAAACAGAAGGCTCGATAGTATTGATGATTTGCATGTACAAACGAGCATCACTTTGGAACCATGAATCAAAACCATTACCTTTAGGAGGATCCGCTGTAAGATGAGAAGCCATTCCCATGCTTCGAAGATAGATGCGAATAGTTTTCGGTTAGCTTAATATTTACCGGAAACATCTCAGGAACACGTAGACCACTGTTGTTTTCAGAGGTTTTGTCTTCTCCGGTCATCTTTCAATAAATCACGATCCAAAAACGAGAAACGTAGGAGTTAAGACAAGGATAGCAAACCAGAAAGAAAACGATACACTCACAGGGTGCCAAAATAGCCGACGAACAAAGATGCACTCACAGGGTGCCAAAGAAACCGACGAATAAAGATGACTTTCGTTACAAGAAAACTTCTCAATCAAGAAAAAAAAGGATTTTTTTACTATTCACGCGGAACACTGTTCACCGCCGAATCACTGCTCACGCCGGAACACTGTTCACGCCGGAATCACTGTTCACCGCCGGAATCACTGTTCACCGTCGAAATTACTGTTCACCGCCGAAATTAAGAAACCGAGCTCTCATACCATGAATCAGAAATTATATTATTGCTTTAACTTGTATTTTACAATGAAAGGATACAGAGATATATATAGACAGGAAACCTAGACAAAGTGAAACCCTAAGGGCCCACGGGCTAACGGGCCTAAACAAACATATTTACATTCTAACACTAACTTACACATCCCTCTCTCTCTCTCTCTCTCTATATATATATATATATATGTACATTCATTTTTCTGTTCAGATTATATGCCCAAGAATTGAAATTTAAAACGCATAAAACCTCAAAACTCTTAAATCAAATCTCGAATAATACAAGATATTAAAACCCTAAACAAATCTATAGATCCTCCAATATAATCGAACTATCAACCCAAGCCTTGAACATAAGCTTTAAAGACTTGTACATTAACTTTTAGAAAAACAAAATGACCAAAAAGCCCTTGAATTTAACGGATTTGCCGTTAGGGGGATGGACTTCCCATTGATGTCTCGTTTACTGTAACCTTTCTATTTATGTCGTCATTTTCATACTAATCTTGAAGGTTTGACTTTGGACTTGTGGCCAAGGTTCTCAAGAAATCTTATGGATGCAAATTCTCTCGAGAGGGAAGTCTATGGAACATGGGAGGGTGACACGTGCGAGGTAAGAAACTCAATTCGTAGCTATGCAAATAAACAAATCCGACAAATCCGAAATTTAATCCCACATTTTCAATCATAAAGTAATTATTAAACACAAATAGAATATCTCAAAACATAACAAGAATGGAAATTTGTGCGCATAAGAACTAATAACTCTTAAATCAAATCTCGAATAATCCAAATAGAACTTGGAGGTTAATCCAGTAAGTACTTGGTAGCATGAGTAGCATTGGTCTTTTTTACTATCTTGAATTGAACATCCAAATTTGAAGGAAACTAATTGAACAAATGTAAGATTGTTCAAATACATATGACATGCTATTTTGGCTATATATTCCCTTGTGAATACCATCTGAACCTCTATATGAACCTTTCTTTTCATTGCTTTGGTTTTCTATTCATTGATTAACGTTATATTCATTGCATATTTTTCTTTTTGAGGTTTGATGTAAAGGTTTGTTCATATGGGATCTTTAAAATGAAATGAGGAACAAAATGGACCAAATATGTAGATCCTCAATACTATCGAACCTTGAATCCAATCCTTGAAAAGAAGCTTTAAACACATGTACCTTAACTTTTAAAAAATGACCACAATGCCCCTGAAATTAACTAATATGCCATTATAGGGATGGACTGTCCCTTGATTTCTCTTTTTCTTTAATCCTTCAATTTTCTTCGTCATTTTTGATACTAATCTTGATTCTTGTTTAACTCATGTTGTGGTTTTGCGAGGATTGACACCGTTAAATTTGTAAACTTGCTAAAGATGATAATAGAAAGGACACCAGAGAAGAGATCAATGAGCACTGCCCTATTTGACGATGTATTTGATGGAAGGATAAGGTAAGTTTCTCTACTGAATCTTTAGTTTTTGTGTTAATCATCAACCTTAATTTCCTTAATTTTTTATGTGCTCAATTAATCTCTTTTTTATCGTTGCAAATGTCAATCTCAGGGATATTAGCCACAATTTCTTCAAAGACTACAATGGATGGTTTTTGGGTTTGTTTAGTTTCCTGCCTATTGTACTGTTAATAATTTGTATTTACTAATATAATATTAATAATAAGTATTTAGAAAATATGTTGATTATAGTGACTTGCTTTATAGGTATTGATTTTTAAGAACGGGGAACGCGATAGTTTAGTTGCCAAATATAGGTAACAAACTCTGACGACATCGAGTAATTTTATCCCTCGTATAGGTAATCATCCAACTTAATTTTTTTATTTTTTGTATGTTTGATTGATCTCGTTTTTACTTTGTAATATGTGAATTTCATGGTTTTGGGTTCGTTCAATTTTCTTTAAATGAATCGTTCATGCTTGACACTTCACTTGATGGAAAGATTTTGTATGTAATAAAAAAAAATCTTTTTTGTGCTGAACTGCTGATTGTTAGAATATTATTCTTTTTTACGCTTCGCTGATGTTATTGTATATGCTTATTGTTGTAGATTGATCAATATCTTGTTAGAAGGTTCTATTTTGGATGTGGCCATGTTTGTCAAGTTTTTTTATGGATGCAGATTATCTTGAGACAATAGTCTATGGAACATGGGAGGGTGACACCTTCGAGGTAAGAAATTCTATTAAATCCATCCGATAATGTATTGGACTTTTTGCACCTTTTGTGTTTTTCATTAAATAAAGTTTAGGTACAAGTTGGCAATTTACTTTATGGAAAGATGAGGTAAGTTTCTACACTAAATCTTTAATTATTGGGTTAATCATCAAAATTAATTTCCTTAACTTTTTGTGTGTTTAACTAATATCGTTTTTATTGTTGCATTCCGTCAATTTCAAGGATCTTAGCCACAAAATTTTCAAAGACCATAATGGAACGGTTTTTGGGTTTGTTTAGTTTCCTAACCTATTAGAATGTTAATAATATATATCTAGTATTATAATGTTAATAATAAGTATTTGGAAAATATGTTTGATTATAATGGCGTGATTTACAGGTATGGATTTTCAAGAAGGGGGAACAAGATAGTTTAGTTGTCAAATATTGGTAACAAACTCCGACGACATCGATGAATTTCATCCCTTCTCTAGGTAATCATCAGACTTAATTTCTTTATTTTTTGTATGTTTGATTGATATTGTCTTTACTTTGTACTCTGTCAATTTCAGAGTTTTGGGTTTGTTCAGTTTTCTTTAAATGAATCTTGTTCTTTTTTACTATTTACTAAAATAATTTGATCCCTTCTCTAGGTAATCATCAGACATAATTTCTTTATTTTTTGTATGTTTGATTGATCTGTTTTTTACTTTGTAATTCAGGGTTTTGGGTTTGTTCAATTTCTTTTTAATGAATCTTGTTCTTTTTTACTATTTACTAAAATAATTTCTCCAATTTTAATAAAGAGTTCTATATTGATGTACTAACTGTTGTTATTGTATGTGTTTTTTGTTGTAGATTGATCAGAATTTGGTTTGAAGGTTCTACTTTGACCAAGTTTGTCAAGAAATTTTATGTATCAAAATTCTCGAGACAGAACTCTATTGGACATGGAAGGGTGACATCTGCGAGGTAAGAAATTCTATTATTAAGGAACTTTTGCACGTTTTGCATTTTTCATAAAATAGAGTTAAGGTACTAGTCTTGGATGTTTCTACTCAACAAAAAGAAAAGGAAAGCCTGACATGCCTTCTCCATCAACGGTGACCCACGATCTTATGTTCGTCAACCTTGACCGCTTTTCCGACAACCCTATGACTACCCATTCAATGATATGCACATAAACAAATACCAGGTATCCGAAATTCAATCCCACAATTTTGATCATAAAAGTATTTATTAAACACAAATCTAATATCTAAAGAACATACACTACAAATTTTCATGCAAGAAATTTTTGAGGAATAAAAGCTTAAAACACTAACCCTTAAATTAAATCTTAAAGAATCCAAAATATTGAGAGCTAAACAAATATATAAATCCTCAATACTATCGAACCTTGAATTTAAACCTTGAAAAGAAGCTTTAAAGACATGTATCTTAGCTCTACAAATTACCAAAATGCCCCTGAAATTAACGAATATGTCGTTATGAAGATGGACTCTCCGTTGATTTCTCTTTTATTTTAATCTATCAATTTTCGTCATCTTGTTACTAATATGATTTTTGTTTCCTTGATGTTGTGGTTTTGCGAGGGTTCACATCGTTAATGTTGTAACTTGTTAAAGATGAACACAAAAGGGTTGCCGAAGAAGAGTTCAACGAGCACTGCCTAGTTGGTAATGTACTTGATGGAAAGATGAGGGAAGTTTCTCTACTATTTTATTAGTTATTAGGTTAATCATCAAACTTAATTTCCTTAATTTTTGTGAGTTTAATTACTCTCGTTTTTATCGTTGCAATCTGTTAATTTGAGGGATATTATCCATAATTTCTTTAAAGACGATGATAGAAGGGTTTTGGGTTTATTTAGTTTTCTAAAATATTATAATGTTAATAATAAATATTTAGAAAATATAATTATTATAATGGCGTGATTTATAGGTATGGATTTTCAATGAATGGGGAACGAGCAAGTTTAGTTACCAAACATAGGTAACAAACTCCGACGATATGGATTAATTTTAGCGTTGCTCTAGATAATCATCGAATATTTTTTATTTAATATTTTGTATGTTTGATTGATCTCGGACATGTAAGCATCCATAAAATTCTTCAAAGACGGTAATTGCATGCATAGTTGTGAAAAGCGCGCCTAGGCGCACATAAGGCGCAAAGGCTTGGGCTTTTGGCTACTGAGGCGAGGCCACCTTTCATAGGCGCACCTAGGCGCAACGCCTTGTCTGAGGCGCAGAAAGGGGCTTAGGTGCGCCTCTTAAATATGGCTGTTAGACTTCCAAAAAAAGGAATTGTAAATATGGAATTGTCTTTTAGGCTTCTACGAAAAAAGGCTGCATATATGCAAACATATATTCCTTCTCTTTTAGACTTCTACAAATAAATTCTATTAAATATTGGCAGATTCTATTAAATATAAAGCAATAGATAAACTCTAATACTTTATTTAAACCTATTTAAACCTCACGACTTTTCCCTCAATCTAATTAAACCTTTAAAACCCACGACTTCTTCCTCAATCCTCATTCACGTTGGAGGCTGCAGCTGTTTGGACTTTGGAGGCTTCTTTTTGCTAGTTGGTGCTATACGCATGATCATACAACTACAAGTATGTATATTTTTTTGGGGAGTATAAATCCGACGAATAGGTTGACGAATACACACTTGAAGATGATGAGGATTGATTATTGACCTATTAGTCAAGACTTTATTGAGATATGTTTGATATTACTACTTTTTGGAAACTGAAATTGAACTATATATTTTATATATTTGTATTTTAGTTGATATTACTACTTCTTATATGATGGTATTTCATATATATTAAATTTTTATATGATGCGCCTCACATTCGTGAGGCTCGCGCCTCGCGTCTAGGCCCCAAGACCCCTTTGCGCCTTGCGCCTTTAACAACTTTGATTGCATGGTTTTGTGTTTGTTTAGTTATGTAACCGATTACATGTTAATAATACGTATTTACTATTATAATATTATAGTAAGTATTTAGAAAATATGTTTATATAAAGGCGTGATTTATAGGTATAGCTTTTCTAGAATGGGGAACGAGCTAGTTTAGTTGCCAAACATAGGTAACAAACTCCAACGACATCGATTAATTTCAACCTTGCTTCTTGGTAATCAACGGTCTTAATTTACTTAGCTTTTCTATATTTGATTGATTTCATTTTTACTTTGTAATCTGTCAATTTCACGGTTTTGGGTTTGTTCAATTTTTTAAAATGAATCGTCGATGATTGACGCCTAACTAGATTAAAATATTTTGAAGGTATTTAGAAAAGATATATTTCTAGTTTTTGTGCTAATTGTTAGAATTTTGTTCTAGTAATATAATTTCTCCGGTTTTAATAAAGAGTTATATATTGATGTATAACTGTTGTTATTGTATGTGTTTTTGATGTAGATTGATCAATATCTGGTTCGAAGGTTCTACTTTGGCCAAGTTTGTCAAGAAATTTTACGGATCTAGATTCTCTTTAGACAAAAGTCTATTGGACATGGGAGGGTGACACCCGCGAGGTAAGAAACTCTATTATTAAGTCTATCAGATAATGAAATGGAACTTTTGCACCTTTTGTGTTTTTCGTTAAATGATGTTAAGGTACGAGTCTTGGATCCTTCTACTTAACAAAATGAAAAGGAAAGCCTTGCATTCCTTCTCCATCAGCGGTGACCCACGATATTTTTTCCGTAAACCTTGACCTCTTCTCCGATAACCCTATGACTACCCGTTCACCGAGATGCACATAAACAAATCCCACGTTTCCGAAATTCAATCCCACAATTTCGATCATAATGTAATTATCGAACAATGAATCTAAACCTTGAAAAGAAGCTTTAAAGACATGTACCTTAGCTTTAAAAAATGACCAAATGCCCTAGAAATTAACGGATATGGCATTATAGGGATGGACTGTCCGTTGATTTCTCTTTTTACTTTAATTTATCAATTTCTATCGTAATTTTTGTGCTAATCTTGATTCTTGTTTACCTGATGTTGAGGTTTTGCGAGGATTGACATCGTTAAAGTTGCAACTTGCTAAATATGATCACACAAGGGTTGCCGGAGAAGAGTTCAATGAGCATGGCCCTAGTTGGCAATGTACTTTTTTTTTTATCAGCAAGATTTTTATTATTACCACCAATCAACAGAAACCAAAAATACATCAACCAGTTTGTACAAAAAGATCACTAATTCAAATACAGTATGCCCACAAAAGCCTAGACAAGTTTGCAAGGTACAAACTTAATGCCACCATCAATTTTTCCTGACAATTCAGCATTTATGACAGCCCCATCAGTTGGCAATGTACTTGACGGAAAGATGAGGTAAGTTACTCTACTAAATGTGTAGTTATTTGGTTAATCATCAACTTAATTTCCTTAATTGTGTGTGTTCAAATAATATCGTTTTTACGTTGGAATATGTCAATTTCAAGGATATTAGCCATAAATTCTACAAAGACAATAATGGCATGGTTTTGTGTTTGTTTAGTTTTGTAACAGATTACATGTTTATAATATGTATTTAGTATTATAATGTTAATAGTAAGTATTTAGAAAATATGTTTATATAATGGCGTGATTTATAGGTACGACTTTTCAAGAATGAGTAACGAGCTAGTTTCGTGACTAAACTCCGACGACATCGATTAATTTCAGCCATGCTCTAGGTAATCACCTGTGTTAATGTACTTAGATTTTGTATATTTGGTAGATCTCGTTTTTACTTTGTCAATTTCAGGATTTTCGGTTTGTTCAATTTTTTTTAAATGAATCGTCGGTGATTGAAGCCTGACTAGATTAAAATATTTTGAAGGTATTTAAAAAAGACATCTTTTTAGTTTTTGTGCTTATTGTTAGAATCTTGTTCTACTAAAATAATTTCCCTAGTTTTAGTAAAGAGTTATATATTGATGTATAATTGTTGTTATTGTATGTGTTTTTGACGTAGATTGATCAATATCTGGTTCGAAGGTTCTACTTTGGCCGAGTTTGTCAAGAAATTTTACGGATCGAGATTCTCTTGAGACAGAAGTCTATTGGACATGGGAGGGTGACACCCGCGAGGTAAGAAACTCTATTATTAAGTCCATCAGATAATGAAATGGAACTTTTTTAACTTCTGCATTTTTCATTAAATGATGTTAAGGTACAAGTCTTGGATGCTTCTACTTAACAAAAAGAAAAGGAAAGGCTGGCATGTCTTCTCCATTCGCGGTGACCCACGATCTTATGTTCGTAAGCCTTGACTTCTTCTCCAACGACCCTATGGCTACCCATTCATCGAGTTGCACATAAACAAATCCCATGTTTCCGAAATTCAATCCCACAATTTCGATCATAATGTAATTATCGAAAACAAATCTAATATCTAAAGAACATACACCACAAATTTTCATGCATGAAATTTGTGACGAATAAAAACTTAAAACCCGTAAATCAAACCTTGAATAACCCAAAATATTAAAACCTAAAAAAATCTATATATCGTCAATATTATCGAACCATGAATCTAAACCTTGTAAAGAAGTTTTAAAGACATGTACCTTAGCATTAAAAAATGACCAAAATGCTATAGAAGTTAACGGATATGGCATTATAGGGATGGACTGTCCGTTGATTTCTCCTTTTACTTTAATCTATCAATTTCTGTCTTATTTTTTATACTGTTCTTGATTCTTTTTTACCTGATGTTGTGGTTTTGCGAGGATTGACATCGTTAAAGTTGTAACTTGCTAAAGATGATCACACAAGGGTTGCCGAAGAAGAGTTCAATGAGCACTGCCCTAGTTGGCAACGTACTTGACGGAAAGATGAAGTAAGTTACTCTACTAAATCTTTAGTTATTTGGTTAATCATCAACTTAATTTCCTTAATTGTGTGTGTATTTACATAATATCGTTTTTACGTTGAAATATGTCAATTTCAAGGATATTAGCCATAAATTCTTCAAAGACGATAATGGCATGGTTTTGTTTTTGTTTTGTTTTGTTTTTGTTTTGTTTTGTAATGGATCAGATGTTTATAATATGTATTTACTATATAATGTTAATAGTAAGTATTTAGAAAATATGTTTATATAATGGCGTGATTTATAGGCATGGCTTTTCAAGAATGGGGAACGAGTTAGTTTAGTTGCTAAACATAGGTAATAAATTCCGACGACATCGATTAATTTTTGCCATGCTCTAGGTAATCACCTTCTTAACTTACTTAGCTTTAGTATATTTGATTGATCTCGTTTTACTTTGTAATCTGTCAATTTCAGAGTTTTGGGTTTGTTCAATTTTTTTTAAATGAATTGTCGATGATTGACGCCTGACTAGATTAAAATATTTTGAAGGTATTTAAAAAAGATATCTTTTTAGTTTTTGTGCTTACTGTTAGAACCTTGTTCTACTAAAATAATTTCCCCAGTTTTAGTAAAGAGTTATATATTGTGTATAACTGATGTTATTTTATGTGTTTTTGATGTAGATTGATCAATATCTGGTTCAAAGGTTCTACTTTGGCCGAGTTTGTCAAGAAATTTTACGGATCCAGATTCTCTTGAGACAGAAGTCTATTGGACATGACAGTGTGACACCCGCGAGGTAAGAACTCTATTATTAAGTCCATCCGATAATGAAATGGAACCTTTGCACCTTCTGTGTATTTCATTAAATGAAGTTAACGTACAAGTCTGGGATGCTTCTACTTAACAAAAAAAAAAGGAAAGCCTGACATGCCTTCTCCATCAGCGTTGACCCATCATCTTTTGTACGTAAACCTTGACCTCTTCTCCGACGACCCTATGACTACCATTCACCGAGATGCACATAAACAAATCCTACAATTTCGATCATAATGTAAATATCGAACACAAATTTAATATCTAAAAAACATACACTACAAATTTTCATGCATGAAATTTGTGACGAATGAAAACTTAAAACCCGTAAATCATACCTTGAATAACCCAAAATATTAATACCTAAAAACAAGTTCATTCAAACTTAGACATTCTAAGCACATATGTTTCAAGATTTTCACCAAGCCCAATTCAACCAAGTCAACCTACTCAATCTGAACCTCAAACCGGTGAAAGCTCTCTTGGCAAAAAGCCAATAATTTCCTATCAAGAAAGATTGAGAATAGCACGTTATGCTAGACTACAGCTGAAACTACCATATTTGGAGGATGAATATAGAAGAAGATTTGTTCATACCTTAAGAGACCTGAGCAAAGAGAAACAATGAGGAATTAAAAAGGAGAACAAAAGAGTCAAGTTTCTGTATAGTTGTATACTGGTCAAAGCTCAAAAGAAGGAATATGTTTATTCTGAAAGTAGGATTATGGATGTTCCAGAGATGTCCACCAACATAATTTTGGAGTTTGAATATCCTACTTTCAGAGTAAGAAGACATAATATGGCAGAGTATGCGTTTACTAGATCTGAGATATTTGTATGAGTACTTTCAAAATATGGTAATATGATCGAGAGATACTGACTTTGCTTATCAGATACTCGAGAGATTCCTGATACATATACTTGAAGTATTTTGCAGTGATAGACTTTCAACTTGGTTTAGAGAACAACATGAAGAAAGTGAATCTACTAAAGCCAATTCCAATGTGTGAGAATGCAGAAGGGTGTCCAAAGTTCTTTCTTCTTGAAGAACTAGAACTTGGAATCACATACAGGGATAAACAAGGTCAGGAAAGGTATTTGAGATTTTCTGAAGTGGCTAAGTATTCTGATGGAACTTTGAAGATGATCAGATCTCAGTTAAAGGATAAGTTGAGGAAAGACAACGCTCCAATTGGCGAAAGATTTAATCAAGTGGGCAAGATCTATGATTACTAGAGGGTTGAATATGGTGAATGATCATGTACTCGGAATGACTGTTAGGGATTTGGAAGAAGAACTTGGGCTGAGACTGAGACGTAGAAGATTTTCATTTTTTAAAACTTGAATCCAAGGGGGGGATGTTGGGAATGTAATTTTAGCTATGTTGTATTCAAGTTTTGTACTTTCATGCTTATTTTGTAAGGGTTATAAATACCTTTTTCTATGTACATTTCAATGTGTAAGAGTTCATTTGAATATATCACAGTTGACTTTCTAAGAGCATACTTTGACTTTTTCTCTCTAGACTCCTTATTCGATATTGAAGCTTTCATATAGATTTCATCTAGATTGATCATATTTGGGATTATCAGGATCAAATAACAATAACTGAACCAATTTTCATCAGGAACAGTCCTTGTGTTCGAACATACCAAAAACTCAAAAAAAAAATCAAATTGATTGATCAAATCTTCAAACATGTTGATGAAACTTCACATGATTGATAATCCCATATTCAAGTGTATTGATCAATTAACAATCAATCTAAACAACAAATATGATCAAATCAGCATGTGTATAATGAAGCTTTCTCTCTCTACAATGAAACTCTTTCTACACTTCTTGTTACAAAATACAAATAAACTAATCCTATATATACCCCTTAAGGTATTTAGACTTTTAGTCCCTTTACTTTCTAATCTTGAATACAAAATACAAGTCTAACAATTTAGTGCTTGTATTCATTTCCAATAAGTTTGAAATAATTTTAGTAAGCTTCTGCTACTTGTGTTCTTTAGCATGCTTTAACAAACACATTACTTTTCACTACACTTTTATGATATTTGCAATTTACTCTATAAACAATTTACACTTATGTCTTTTGTTTTTATTTCCAGCGATGATGAGCTAAACACCTAGCTTGGATGTAAGTGAATATTTAGGTAGCGTTTGGTACGCAGACATGATTGGACAGACCATGATAGAATTGGACAGAACAGGACAAGAGGGTGGGACTGGACAGGGCTGGACTGGACAGGATAGAACAAATGTAGGTCTGGTGTTTGGTACAATTAAGATTGGACGTGACAGAACTACACAAGTTGCCACATAAGTTATTTGACGATTTTATATTTTATATAATAGTTATATTAACACAAAAGGCAAAAATTAAAGTAATTTATATAAGCATTTTTACTCAACTTTCACACATATATATACATACATATATCATAGTATAAAATTTTAATGACAATTTTGTTATAATTGATGATAGTCTAAAAAAACTCAATTCACACAAATGAGAAATTATGCTTTATTCAGTTTGGCTGAGGCACCGTGAAGATTGTTGCAACAACAATGGTTGTGGAAGCAAAGGAATTGATGATTGGTGGATGGTGGTGGTTGTGGAGAACGTGAAGATCGTGGATAGTGGTGGTGGTTGTCGACAATGGTGAAGGAGGTGGTAGTCGTTGATGGTACTATTGGTGGCGACAGTGGGCGGTGGTGATCAGTGGCTGACGTTGATTATAGATGGCATTAAGACTTAAGATGGTAGTGACGGTGGTGGTGGTGGTGGTGGTGGTCGGTGGTGGTGGTGGTTATGGTGGAGGTGAGGTAGCCCATAGTTGTGGTGGTGGAGATGGACGGTGATGGTCGGTGGCCAACGATGGTTGTGGAGGTTGGTGTAGTAGAGGAGGTGGTGGAGGTTCCAACGGTGGTAGTGGTGATGGCGATGGATGGTGGTTGTGAAGGAGGTGAAGATGGTTGATAGCGGTGACGGTGGTTGGTGGCCGACGGTGGCTACCGGTGGTAGCCAGCGGTACCGACGGTCGTGACTAGTTGTGTTGACCACTAAAACAAGTACCATATTAAGGTTATATATCAGATGAGGGTAGATTAATGATATTTGATTTTTTATCCCATTCTTGTCCCATCTTATTCCACCTATTTTGGTGGAACAAGAAAAAGCCTTTTTTGTCCCACATTGTCCTGGTTCCTGTCCCTGTCCCATGTCGCGCCAAACGTGGGACGCTAAATTCCTGTCCTATCCCATGTTGCACCAAATGTGGGACAGTGAGTTATGTCCCGTCCTGTCATATCCTGTCCTGTCTCATGTACCAAACGCACCCTTAAAGAATAGGCTAATGTGCTAGTATATAAATGTTTTCGCATTAACTATCTACTACACTAGTCACTCTAAACTTTAATGTTTCATTTAGAAATTCTTTGATAAGTTGACAATATGTTATTTTGCCTAAATGATTGAGTTTATAAAGAAGATAATGCAAGTATAAGGGTTTGGAGAGTTATAGAAATATTGCAGCAACTGATGCATTGCAGTTATACTCTACATGGAAAGAAAGGTAAGATCTATAACATACTTGGTTTTGTGTTCATCATAAATACGTTGAGGACACTGCCAGTGAGTTCTTAATCCGAACTTCGAAAGAAGACCATTTGATTCAATAGCATGAAATGAGAACTGTTATTGTAAAAATCTCATGTTATGTTGTATCAAGATTTGGTGCACATTTAAGCCGCAACTTCACTGGATCTTTCAACCATGCTTTCTTTTAACTATTATAACACTTTAGTTGTTTGTTAACTCACTAAAAAACATACTAATCGAAGTCTTCATCTGAAATCATCATTTCTATCTACGGATCCATATTTGGTATTCTCACAACTATTACTTTTTCGATATGATATTAGGAGAACATGTATACTTGCATGGTTTCTCAATTGTTGTAGCCTCTTGGGGTTGCATAAATATGAAAATAGTAGGCATTGTGACTGCCATTACATGTAGTTTATAATTGTTAAAACATGTAATACGAATGTTTGATTTATAGTCGTTATTGTGCCATACCTTTTTTAAGTTATTAAGTTTTTGTTTTTGAATTTGTAGGGGATGTGTGACTATGGTCCATCCTCTAGCACTTATCCTCCACATGATCCACATCCACATCTTCAGCACGCCTCAAAAGATTCTGATTTTGCTTTGATGATTGAGCCGGTTAGTTGCATCACTAGAAGATCGTATGCTACTGGTCCATCAACAAAGGTCTGTTTCTCAATTGTACTTTCATATTTGGTAGTTTTTTAATATTATATTGTTCGTTTTTGTAACACCTCAAATTTGGAAAGAGCGACTAATTTAAAATTTTCAATAATACATCAAATGAAGGGTAAATCCCTTGTCTATAAATCATCACTTGAATTACCTCTAATAACAAACCAAACTTCAACAACAACAACAAAGGATATACCAAGCCTTAGATGAAGGCTAAGTCAAGGTCGGGTGTTACTAAAACCCAATAACTATCGTTATCTCCAATTTCGGAAAACATCTACGAATACTAAATTCTTCTTCAACCTCTAACTAGCACCGAGCTCATCATAGTGTCGCTAGTATCAACCCCAACGAGGACTTGATGCACATGCCGACAAATAAAAAGGGTTAAACTTAGCACCGAGTGAGCTCAAGCATTGTTCATCATTTATATCAAAATGGTAAATAAAATGATATTTAAATCATGATTTCAAAATGAGATGTATTAAGTATGAAAACGACATCTTTCTCAAATCCCACCAATTTCATGAGGAAATATCTTTAACCAAATACCCATTTAACATGGGGCCAAAACTCAACACTCACGCAATCGAAAATAAACACATTAAAACAGGAAACATAGCTTTAATCAAATATTATAACAATTAACTCACGCTTACCTATGAAAGGGCATAAAATACCCGAAGGCAACAGGGCAGACCCGTGTTACCATTGATAGTGGTGGAACACATAAGGAAGCCATATTCAACGTTATCGAGCTTCAATCAAAGTGTATTGGTTATCGAGATTAACCACCCACGGACTCTAGTTCGAGTCCTCCAATACCTAAGACGATACGAGTATGAAGATTGACGAGATCTGCTCATTATGTTCGATAGCAACATTGGGTTGGATTTTAATTCGATCGGATCCTTAAATTCACAATATGAACTAAAGTCGAGAAGTGGAGATCTTTGCATGGTTTCGTACCCCAACTAGTTATTTTAAATCTCTTTCGTAGTTTTTTTTACCCACTGGGTTTTTGGGTTTTCACTTGAAACCGGTTTTACCAGGTTTGGGTTAGGACTTATTTTAGGTAAGTTCTATTAGTCTTTTAATTATGGTTATGATAGGATTATTTTGAATAGTTTCCTTTTATTTGTTAGTTTCCTTTTTTTTCTATTAGTTTCCCTTTTTACGATAGCCTATTTAAATTTCTGTAATACATAAGATTTGGCAATGAAAATTAAGAGTGATTTCCAGATTTTTGTTTGTCAGTTGGTGGTTGAATCCTTTATACTTACATCCGGTGTGTTCTTGTTCCTGAGGGTGTTTTGCTTTAATCAAGAACTTGATCATTCCAAACCTCTTGTTTAAAAATCTGGTGGCGTGGCCTTTAGGGTTTTCAAACTTGAGTCCTATCCTTCTTTGTGGCGTTTTCTTAATTCGTTAAGAAAATTTCACATCACCTAAGACACGCTCTCTAATTATAAGCAACATACCACGGGGCACATGGTCATCGAGATCAACCACCCACGGTCTATAGGTCGAGTCCTCTAGTGCTATAACCTCCGTGTCTAACTACAATGTGGAAATAATTATTCTCAACCAACATCTCTAAAATTGACTTATATGCCTATGGATCCATTGTGACTTGGTCTAAATTACACGACCCCAACATGAAGGATCAACGCACTCAAAACGTATAATATATTACATATTTATGCCATAATTGCATATAACTCAAAAAACTCGATATAGAGCAAATTAAATCGGACAAATGTCTTCAAGGCTCGTTTAAGTCAAAACCGAGCAAAAGCTCAACAATTCAACACTTATGTCATTACTCAAAACAAATATCATTGCTTGAGACAAACCATTTTCCAAATGAAATCATATTCCATTATTTTCAAAATTCCTCATAATGTAATAACATGTATTTTCCAAATGGTTTGTAAAATCAAATACTTCAAGGATGCAAATAAACCCAAATGATCTCCATTTATGAGATAAGACATCAAAACAACCCATGCTTATGTTTTATTTATTAAGATGTTTAAAAACCCAAGTATAAGCATTTTACATGATTTATAAAATCAAATATACCAAATATGCAAAACTCACCAAATAACCCACACATTTGATAAATAGTAAGTAAACATGTTAATACTTCAAAATTGACATTTTTAGCATGTACATAGTTAATAGTTTTCACAAAGTAACTTGAATTCAGTTTGCTAGATTTAGGTTAAATCTAGGTTTTACCCTAACCTTGAGCTTCCTTTGGTGAAGGTTTTAGATCCACAAATATCCATCCCTAAGAATAATATTTAGGTTATAACAAAACCTAAAATACACCAAGAAGAATCCCCAAAATCAGATTTATAACAAAACCCTAATTATTGTAAAACTCCTAAAAATCATACCTTAACAATAACATGAAGACCCCATCAAAATAACTTGACGTCTCTAGGTAATATCTCCTTTTAAAACTCCAAAATACTCCCAAAAAAATCTTCTCAATCGGACCTCAAAGAGAAATTAGAGAGGAAGAAGAGAAATGAGGACGAAAAATGATAAAAGGGTTGATCTAGTCTGAGTTTTAAGGCTCCAAGCACCCAGGCTACCTACTTAAGTAGCCTGGTTAAAGTTGCCTGGATTCTCCAAGGCGCCCAATCCATTCGTGCTACTTATGGGGTGACTTAAGTGGCCTCAAAGGTTGCTTCAGTCATTTTTTTCAATTTTGTGAGTTGCACTAATATCCAACCCGACACAATAGCTTGTGCGACCTTTCCTACAACTTAGGCCTCCCGGGAAGTCGCACGGACCTCCTAAAGCTCAAAATTTTCCATTTTAAATATCATTTCGACCTTTACATAAACACATTTCAACGATAGTTCCCCAAATCGGTACTGAATCCAATGATAATTCATGCATTTCCAAAATACCCAAATATTTATAAAAGTACGGGTGTTACAATTTTTATCAAAATGGAATGTACTAATCATGTGGCAGATGTTTAATATTTGTAGGTATCCAATTACAAGAAAAGTTACAAAAAAAATGGATCAGGCGCGAGAGGCGGGGTAGAAAGCACGGGGGGTGGAGCAGCCAATGTGAGAGTCCGAGCGGGAGGTAGAGCAGGTTGCTTAGGCATATCTAGCAACGAAGACTACCTTTGTAGAGATGATGCTACAAATATTCAACGTCTTGATTTCTAGATTAGCTGCACCCTCTGCTATTCCCCCTTCAAGCTATATATATATATATATATTGATACAGACGAGTTAGATAGATCTGGGTCGTTTAAATTAACTCTGAGATTGAATCTCAGCCGTTTAAATTGCCTATTTACAGTTATCGCCCCTCAAACTATCGCTCCCCTTCTCCTCTGATCACACGTACGCTACTCCGGCATCTCTCACGTCCTACCTCCTCCGGTTTTCTCCCACGTCCTCCCTCTCCCACGTCGCTTGCTTCACTGATATAAAAAAGGTATGGTGTTTCTCCAGGTGTGGAGGTTTTCATTCATTCGTGCGACCAGAGGACGAAAGGGGATTTTGTCCTCTTTTGGTTGATTTCTTACTAGCGCATACATTGCATCCTGGCGCAAATTAGGGTTCATCCTTACTCCTCCCCTTCTTCCGATCAATCGTCAACCTGCGTTGCTCACTCTCATGTAAACCATGTTTTTAAACCTACTGCTTCGAACCTTCTTATCTGAATGCCAAATTGGATCTCAAGTCTCCAATTTTATGTTCTCTTGGGCTTTACGATCTCAATCATGGTATGGTGTTATCTCTTAGAAAACTCTAGGTATTATTTCAGATGTTTTTAAAGAAAATCGGGAGATTTCATAGTTTTGATTTGGGTGCTTTTTTGTTTATATTATTTGTGGATGATTATGATGAACATATTGTTTTTGATTAATCTCTTTGTTTTTATTTTCCCATCAGAGATAATAGGAGACCAGAAAAGTATGAGGTTGTGATGGAATTATTCTGCATTTCACATTTTGTGAGCATGGACATCCCTCAGCCCTCGGTATCCCTGATTCACGCTTCCACATGGGTTCACTGACCTACTTCAAGATTTCAAAATTTTGAATTCGGAGTCTTCGTTTCAACGGTGATGCTTCCATATTACTTTCTCAGTGTTCTTCACTCTATTTCTAATTGCATCTGTTTAATTTCTACTTTAATGTACTGACATATTGAACATATGATATTCATTGTTCGAAGTCATTTCATCTTTCGATCGGTATATTATGATATTATCTCAGTATCATTTCATGTTTGAATGCCAGAATCAAGAACGTCGTCTTTGTTTCGTATTAAGGCCTCAGAAGATGCATCATCTCCCCCAGATGCTAACAAGTTATTCACCGACCTAAAGGAAAAGGTAAACCTTATACGTAAAAAATGGTGGTCGTTTCGCTCTTAGATCGATGGCAATACTTTTGGGTTATTATGACATCCTTTTGTAATAATCTTGTTGCAAAATCTTGTTTTTTGCAAGTGGGATGCAGTTGAAAACAAGCCAACAGTTATAATCTACGGAGGAGGAGGAGGAGGAGGAGTTGTTGCAATTTGGCTATCTTCAGTTATTATTGGTCCCATCAACAAAGTCTCATTAGTAAGATTTTCTTATTTTCTTTCATGATTTTTGACCATCATATTAAATCACTTGACTACTTAAAAAGGTAAAGATTTTTGAGTTCTCTACTACATGTACTTTGTTTGTTGGTGATGTAGATTTTGTTGTGGAAATTATATTGTTCATATATTTACATTACTGTTTTTTAATAGTCTTTTTTCAATCATGAAATTTTGCTTCACCTGAGCTAAATTCTCTTTGTTAAACTTGATTTGATTTGTATTTGCAGATAGCCAGATAGTACCTACCTACAAGTTAATTTTTTTCAATCATGAATTCTTTCTCTGGTTTGAGGCATTCGATTCAATATAAGTTAATTTTCAAATAGGTGATGAGATCTCAAAACTCAGTAGGTCTCGATAAAAAGATATCGGTTTATTCCAATTGGACATTTAGTTTCCTTTTCATTTAATTTCTTTTTCATCCTTTGATTTCTGCTTAAGATTTTATTTTTTGTTGTTCTTGATCAAGGATTGAATGTGCATCTAGCCACATACATGTAAACCTGATCCCTTCTTGTATTTTCAAGAACCAGGTATAAATGGCTTACTGGCCTCTGAGGCGAGATGGTTCTGGGATATGATTACATATGAATTTATTGTTCATATTCGAACCTATGGTTTTAGATGTTGTTATATATATATATATATATATCTGAATCCTCTGAGGTTTGATTGGATTTTGAAGATGTGCTTTAAATTTCATCCGAAATCTACTTTCTTTTCAGACAAAATCAACCAAGCTCTTTACACATCAAGGCCCTTTTATTAAGGTTCTCAACAAGGAGGGTCTTCAGGCCTTCAGGGACACATAGAATGGCTCGTAAGGCCCCTTTTATCTTTAAAACAATAAGTCTTCATTGCTAATTTAGTGTGTATATGTATTCACTTGAATGGTTCTGTGTATGCAATGATGAAAGCCATTTTGATTAATATGGCTGCATTATATGGTGTTTCATGTTGCAGACTGAAGTTAATTTCCTTGGTCAACGCAGTGAAATTGATTGGATTTTGCTGTGAAGGTGTAAGCTTCAGTTCTAATCGTTGGGTGCCTGCAGATAGACGGAGACTCGGTTTCATTGCAAAATGTACAGGAAAGCACAAAACGGTCATCAACAGGTGAAAGATAATCTAAGAGTTTTTCATCTTAAACCCACGACTAAGATGATGATTTCTAAATATTCCGAATTCATTTTCTTATACTTTTAAGTTTTTCTACAGGTCCTGATTTCGGCTACTTCCCAAATACACACGATTAAGTATTGATTCCGGTTCAAGCCATCCAGTCTCTTCTTATATTGTTCGAGCTCCAGGTAGATTCAATTGCTATTATGTTAATCTCTTTCAATAACTCAATTTAATCGTCGTCGAATTGTTTGCGATCGAATCTAAGTTCTGTTTATCATCAAAATATATCGATTTTCCTTCTCGAATCTGAATCTATGTACTGATTTGGTGAAATTGTTGTTTTGTGTGTATCAAATGTTCATTCTTTCTATTGTAGATACAAAGAGGTCGGAAGAAAAAATGTAATTGGCTATGTAATCGATCAACATGTAACAATTTATATTAGAAATTTTGTCCCTGTAAGCTAATTCAACACTATTACTTACTTACCGAGTAAGATTTTAGTCCACAAAACGGCATTGTTTGCAGCAATTTACCCGGTAAGCGCTTACCATGGTAAGAGTCGCGGCACTCGGTTACGGGGTAAGATTCTTGGTCCTTATCGTATTCATCCGGGGAGGTAACGTGACTTGGTAAGATTCTTGGTCCTTATCGTATTCATCCGGGAAGGTAATGTGACTTGGTAAGCTCTTACCCTGGTAAGTTTTGGTAAACGTCCCCTAAGTTTGCCCTATGGTTCAACTTGGTTTATGGTATAACATTTGATTCGAAGTTTTGTTGATTCTCTACTATACTGACTTTTGACTTTTTTTTTTATCGTACTACATATGTAGATTCTTTCCGGCTACCTTTTTATGCCCTTTAGATGAGATGAAGACTGTTTCAAGTCCATGGTCTTCAACAGCTTACGGTGGAACAATTGGAGGCATGCAAACTCTGTTTGCATAATGTAAGACTTTTTTATCTTGGTGTGTTGATTTCAGTGTCATTATAAAATTCTTAAATATTGTCATTAATTAAAAACAAGAAAAAGAAGTAACTAGAAAGAAAAACAATCGTTAGGAACCTGCAGGTCTGCGTTGAGGGCTGTCTGCGTTAAGCAACATGCTGCTGCTGGACTGGACAGTGTGTTGTCGACATTAAGCAGCCTGCTGCTGCTGCAGGTCTGTGCGTGGGCTATCCACATTAAGCAGCCAGGTTCGAAACGCTTCTTTTTATGAACCAGTTAGGGGACGTTCGTGAAAGATCGTGATCCGTAGAGAGCGGGTTTACTACTTGTAAACAGGCTGGTCTACGATAGGAATTTGGAGCTTCTGTGGGTTCTTTTTGGCTTGCTGCAATCCAGAGGTGGTGGTGGTCTCACTCAACGGCTTAACTGGTGGCTTAATCATATGATTGCTGTCAAGTGTATCCCCGTGTGTGTTCGAAGTCGGCAGATTACTAGCTGATCTGGATTCTGCTGTTACTTATTAAAGAAACAGATGGTTCTTTCATTTCCTGGTTACTGTAATTGGGTTTGGACAGTGGCTGTATAGATTAAGCTGGCTTAGTGGGTATAGTGTATTTCCTGGTGCTGCAGGTTTTTGCTTTTGTTTTATGTTCCCACTGTCTCCAACAAGTTGTAATAGTTGGTTTGGTCTCGACCATGTGGTAATAAAGGTTTTGGTGTTGTGCTGTGCAAAAAAAGAAAGAAAAACAATAGTTCCTCGTGTAATTGTTTGCATCATTTTCAGTTTTCATCTTAATTCATTTCATCCACTAAAATTCTTGCATTATTTACATAGACAATTAAGAAAGAAATCAGAATGTGAGCAATGCTATGGCCACATACATGATTTTTTTAAATAATATATATATATATATATAGGAAATTTTCTAGGCAAATCAAAGGATACAAATGCATCATGGTCAACATAAGGTCGTCAAGTTCCAACCACATGTCCACCCAATGAAACCATCCACCAAGTTAGTCAAAGTGTTCATGGGATCCCATAATCAATTGCAATTCTGAAACAAACAAAGACAAGTTTGATTCCCACTACTATTTCATCTCTTTTGCACATTTAGATGGATTAAACTACCAACAAGAATAAAAAGAAGTAATTTTTGCATAAAGGATGCACAGTTGCTTGATGTTCTAATCTGGTGGTTCTTGTATGTTAAACTAAGTATGTATATATATACACACACAATATATATATATATATATATATATTGCAGGATTTGTGGTATAATAGCAAATGGTAGAAATTGTTGATAATTTGTACATACTTTTTTGTGAATGATGTTGGTGATCTAGCTTATTTTTTAAATTTTTATGGATATCAAGTTGTATTATTTGATGGTTATTGGGTTAAGAAAGGTTTCTATCTTTTGTTAACGGATGAAAAACTTATGATCTTATACGTATTTAGCTTGAATCGTCACCTTCATCCCCGAACAACAAAAATGACGGAGCATGACAAACAAAAGATAGAAGAAGGCGGTTCAAAGTCTTGCAAAAAAACATGAATGATTCAACGTTTTTTAAATCGAGCGCAAAGACCGAAAGGGGTTTGAGACGATGGTTTTTCTTTTTATACAAGCTTCAAAATAATTGGAAGTAGCGTTAGAGGGTGACCTCAAACCAATTTCTAAAGATAAGAAACTTTAGTTTGTATCTAACCATGTTTTTTTTTAGCTTTTATACAACATTGGAGCAAATAAGAAACTTCAGTTTGCATCTAACCATGTTTTTTTAGCTTTTATACAACATTGGAGCAGCCACCGTTGAGAGGCCTTGGATTGAGGGGCAGAAAATCCAAGTATCATCAAGAGGCTATTAAGTATTCGGTTCAATTGGTTTTCTTACCGCTATCTTATTTGTTTTCCTAAGTTTTTTTACAACTATAGATTTTGAGGTTTGTTTCGAGGACGTTTAGAATATGTTTAAAGTCATGTCGTGTACCCGACCAACGGACGGGTATAACACTAGTTAGTATAGTAGGACTATATTGTACAGTATCTCTTGATCGAATAATTCAAATAAAAATTTATAAAATTGATTTTGTTCATTTAATGCATTATATATGGAAAATGTGTTTTTACTATTGCAAATAGACTGGACGGATTATCGATAAAACATGTATCGGTGATACAATGTGTCGGCAATCCTACAGACGTCGAAAATCCGTTGGTAATCGGTTGGTACGATGATCTCTTATTAGAAATCCGTCGGCACGATGATCTCTTGGAAATCCTTTTGTAAGTTGGTTGCTTGAAAATCCATTGGTCTCTCATAAATCTGTCGGTAATGTAGGCTATCAGACATCCATCAGTAAAACTAGGTTGTCGAAGATTCGTCGGTCGGTAAACTACCAAAAAGTCGTTGGTAAACTAGATAAGATAACATTATGATTGTACGAACTCAAAACACATTTTTGAAGCCTTGAAAAACATATCTAAGAGGCGTTTCATCATGATTATATAAAATTTTAAATCAATTTGATTACCCCATGAACAATTACGAAAATAGTGAGACGCTCTGAAAATATTTTTAACCGGTCCCACGATCCCAGATATTGCTGAACAAATAAGAATTTTTTTTCAGGTATATAATATCTATATATGAAAAATAAAATTGCACACCTCATATCTTGCTTGAGGTTGATACCCTTGACCTCTATAAAGGTTGGAACCCTCGTACCATTAAACCTACGAGGCACAAAACAACTACCCCTTAGTCATCCTTTGCACCATGTCAAGATGACGAAAGTACTTGTTTTAGCTTCATGTTAACTTCAAGAGGTTGGCATAATGGTAATTATTGAGGAGACTTATGAAGCATCAACCTTGTGTTCTAATACCTTACCATCCAAAGTTCAGTTTGGGACTACATGGACTAATTCCATGGGTTCCTGAAATTAATAGTCAGCCAATCCCTCAAGGCAAGGGGGCGGTCACCCCTAAGACCCAAACCTAGGATCTTAATCAGGGAGGACAACCCAAGTTAGGAGCTCTATTTAGTAAATCTGGCACTTTACAATATCTACTAAATGTGGCAACTGTAATTGTCCAGACCAATTTACACATACCTTGTCTAATATCTCACGAGGTCGAAGTTAACAGCTACCAATGATCTTGAAGGGATTTGAAACCGCTGAACTCTATCTAGCATCAATACATGTATTCCATTGCCAAATAGCTTTAATTGATCGATTATTGAGTGATTTGGCATTCAGTAAGATGTCCATGGCCCACACCACACATATGATTCTCTTCAAAACAAACCAAACCCACCTAGTATACCCCATACAGGATAGAGGGTAGGATGTATGCCGACTTTACTTTTCACAACCATTACTCAAATCTCGATAAAGAAAGCCAAACCGGTAAATTAGGCTACTAGATTTTAGACTAACATAACATAATTATGTCCCCAAACATATAAGTCGATAGCTAGAAAACTAAATATCACTAAAGAAAGAAACTTGACAGTTGTCTACATATTACAATACTCTTAATCTTTACTTATTTAAGTGAGGCGCATCTCAAGAACATAACCTAGTCACTGTCGCCGGTATCTGCAAAAAAAGAAGAAATGAGGTCATCCTTTAGGTTTAAACCGGCAACCAAGCTTGAATCATAGCAAATAAAGATCGTCTAAGAACAAAAGATAACAGTCAATGGCCCAACTACATCCAGGTTACCTATAGATCGCACACCAAAATCACATTTTTTACACCAATTCGATCCCAACTCAACACCAATTCTTAGACCATTTTGCTGTTTTAACTACATTTGATTACATAATGGTACTTCAAGTTTAATATTGATGTAATTTTAGCTTATTTGATTGTAAACTATATATTGGTTACGATACTTGTTAATATTATGTCTATATTAGTTTATGATGCATAATAAATTACATTTTTATGTTTTAAACTTACTTAAAAAGTTAAATGATTTTTAAAATTTAAAACCAGGAAAAACTTTAAATAACACGTAGTAGTAAACAACTAATAAATATAAGGGGTATCATTAAAAATCTATATAAGTTACAAAAAAGTAATATACTTGGAATATTCTACATGGTGTTAAAATTTGATGTAATAAGTTGGAGATGAATTATTATGTACACCATTTGGTGAAAGAAATGGTCAAATGATTAGAGATGATCTAAGCCACCCTCTAGAGGGTCCCACCACACCTGTTCCAAAACCATCATGGGGAGGAAAATCAGGGTGTCCCAGAGGCAAGTGAGCGGTACCCTGCAAGACCTCACCTCGGGCGGATGATTGTTCCCACCTCCCACGTGTAAAAGAAACCAAGTCAAACTATGGCAATGATTAATCATCTTTCAAGTTATGTCAAGGGTGGCTAAACCTGAAAAATACATTTTAATGCCTATGTTTTCTACAACAATTCAAAATTAAGTCTTGAGGCATATTATTGAATCTCATAGAAAGGCCAACTTGGCAATATCTACCTTATCAAATATTCAATAAAAATAAACCGCGCTAACTGGTACAAAATTGAGATTCAAAACTAGTATTCTAGTATTCATAGATAGAATTTGACTAGTGAATTATTTTAACAAAGCCCAAGAAATATCCATGAATGCAATAAAACAATATTTCATTAGTCTTTGTTCAGCCCCTACATTTTCAAATTGATAACATTAGTCAGAGAGTGAGAGAACATAAACAAACTTTTTAACACCTCACTTCACCTCACTCCACCTACAGCACTCCTCACGTGCTCTCTTTCAAGCAGGCCCCTCACGGTTTGTTAAATTATTTTAATTTCATCCATAACAAATTTTGTTTTTTTTCTTATGTGTTATTAATTTTCAGATTCCCATGAAGAAGTTCAGACATGGTTTGATCTGCTCGCTATTGATACGCAAACCTTAAGGGAAATACCTGTGGTCATGGCTTATTGTGTACAGAAAGGTGCATATAGGTTATGCAGCGTGACCAAGTGAAGAAAGAGATATTAATGTCTAACAACATATAGATATTTTAAGGCTTAATATTGTGTACATTAACAAGGGAGAACCCTGCAGATATAGGACATTAGATAACTTGTTAGCATTAACCTATTACAGAACCGTACATGAGATTTTCATCTCATACGGCTCCTCAAAGGTCACAAATAAATCTAAGAACCCGTCCATTATTATTTTTATTGATATGTTTGTAGGATAGATAAAGATAAAATGAAATCCATTCTAAGGTCCCCATTAGACACTGGAATTCTGTCTGCTATATTTATAATAAAGTGCTTCTGAATTAATCTTATCTTTTAATAATTCAAATTATTCTTTGTTGAGTATAAGCATCCTAAACCCTAGTAAAGTTACTGATACACACACAAACGTGTCTGTGTCTGTGTATTAAGCACATTGATATATTGGGACATGGTTCTCAAACAATTAGTTAGTTGATTTAGTAAAAAATGGGTATTGTAGGACACCTGTGCCAAACAAATTACTGCAATCGGTTATAATTGTTTAATAATGATGACATCTGAATAATATCTCATTAAAAATCGCATGCAGCCAATGGTTATACAAGAGAGATCCAATTAAGCATGCATATCATAGATATACATATATATCACAGAGTATAGGAGAAAGAAATGAATTCTTATGCCGTACCTTCCTGGAGCTCTTCACTCTGACTGGCATGGACATTGTCATCCTCATCTTGATCATCATTATCCTCCTTATCGGTGTCTTCTGAATCATCACCATCATCCTTATCGTTGTCTTCTGAATCATCACCATCATCATTATCATTGTCTTCCGAGTCGTCAGCATCAAGCTCAACAGGTTCTTTAGGTTTTGGTGGGGGGATGAAATTGGAAGTGGACCTTCTGCGTGAACCTAGAACAATGTTGCTTGTATCAATGCCTTCCAGCTCTTTTGCTCTTTCCTTTCTCCGTTTCACTTCTTTGATTTCTAAGGAGAAAAATGTTGATTGATTAAAACTTCATCTTTACGCAGCAGGTCAATAGGCCTATTAGAGCCCAAAAAACGCATAGAATCATATGAAATTTTGTAAGTGTATACATCCCTGTTACCGACTATTATTCTCACATACCACAATCATGCAATATATCAGCTAGCTCAAAATCATATATAATACTTCAAACGTTGTTTCTGCATTCATGCCATGGTAAGAGCTACTTACAAATAATATATCATAGACACTAATAATGAACTTCTAAATGCATATGAACATATCCGTTGCCAGCATACTGAATTTCCTAAGTGTATGCAACTATGCATGCACGTAGATGCACATGCATGAGGAGAAGGGAAGAGGGAGTCCCCATGGGAGGTAAAAAGTAAAAAAACAGATAGAGACCTCCTCTACTAAAATCATCAAAACAGCCAACACCACAATAATATGCACCAAATAGAATATATCAAAATGCTGGAGACAATGGGAACACTATTGCCTAAATGAGAACCAAGCCATAGAAAGATTTGGCAGAAGTTGATAATCATCCTGACAGTGGAGAAAGAAACGAGATGTCACGTAGAAATATAATTATAACATCAAATTTGAATTCTTGCAGATAGATATAAAAGATAGAACTATGACAAGCATGAGTTCAACATTAATTAATAGCCAACCTTTTTCAGTAGGTTTTGTGGATAATCCTTCTCTTGAGAGAACCTCTTGCAGTTCCTTTACTAAGAATGCCTCACGTTTGTCCTCAGGAACTTGCTTAGCTTTCTTATACACGGTAGGAGCAACACTGTCAACAGAAGCAACAAGATAATGGTCATAACAGTAATAAAGATGTGAGTAGATGGTAGAACGTCCTAGAGGAAATTACCTCATCCCGCAAGACTTAATAATTGATTTGAGACGTTCCACTTTCTTTCCATATACTGGAGCAACCACGTCCTTCTGTACAAAGTGAGATTTCACTTGATTTAATATACATGGAGTTCAAATGCCAGAGCCAGAAAAAAAAAGATGGATATACCAACTTTCACAGATTTTTCAGCATTAGATTCATCGTCAACATCTTGTACATTGTTCTTCTCATCAGATGTTTCTTCAGCAGGCTTACTCTGTTTTTTCCTTGCCCGCTCAGTTTCTTTAGCAGGTCTTTTACGTTTCTTGGGCCTTTCAGATATTTGAACTTTTCCTTTTGGAGCCAATTTCTTTTTTGGTTTTACTTCAACTTCTAGATCGATGCTTTCACTATGTGAAGAATCAGCATCTGGTGTGTCATTTTGAGAATTTAAGACCTGTGAGCAAAGTAAATGAACAGTATGCTTTAATGCGTTTAAACCTTGCCCCACAGGGAGTACAGCACAGCACACCACATTAAGTAGGCCATCTCACCTCATCTAATTGCTTACTTATTAGTTTCTTAAAGGAATCAAGAGAATATTTTTTGAGATCAAGGTCATCCTCTAAAAGCCGGCGGACACCAGCCACAGTAAGTTCCCTGAATACAAAAAGGAAATTAGGACTAGTTATACATTACATAATGAATTAAAGGTTCCAAAAATCAAGTCAGATGTCAGCTCATGTAATTAGCACAGCAACAAGAAAATGATACCATGGTGATTGATAAATGTAACAAACCAAACAAGCCCACTAAATCCCACCCGAAGGTAGGGTCTGGGGGGAGAGATGTATGCAAACCTAACCTCCACCCAGAAGAGTAGACCAGCTGTTCCCGTGAAGACCCCCAGCTTGTGCATAGTTGGGGGATAAAACAAAAAAAAAGTACATATGACTATAAAAGTACATTAAAAAAGAACTTCATAAATGCAACAATTTGGTAATTAAGTTACATACTCAGATTTAGATTTAAAATAAGCTGCCTGCTTCCAAAGTGCCTCCTTTATCATGTCCACAGTAGGTATATTCTCCTTTGCATTGGCCTGAGTTTCCGATGTTCCAGATTTGGCTGATTCATTTCCTGATAGAAGGCCCATTACAGGCGAGTCTTCAGTTTTGCCTTCATCTTCAGGGCGAATGCCTGTTACCTTATGCTCTTTCGGCTTATCTTCCTCTTCTTTAACCTGTTCTAACTTGATTTGTTCGGAACCCTTGGAAACATTCTCGTCTTCTGTCTCACTCAAGTACTACAAAGGCATTGACCAAAGGCAAGTGTCAATCGTTTATGTTACTAATGTCAAAGGCTTGTGCAACCTCTCCAACTTTAGATGCATAAATGTTTGGTAGATTTGTGCATTTGAAAATAAAGAAAAACATCGGTCTCATGGGCGTTCATGGTAAAATGCAAGTATTATTATCATAATTAGATAATAAACTGATATTTTTGAGGCATCTCAGCAAACTAGTACCAGTAGGCAGAGCCGATGACACTAGGAAGATAAGATCGTCAGAATCTGAGGATCATTACGTTTCAGATGCAAAAAGAGACCACAATGATGGTTCGTCCTTTAAAATTTAAAATTTAAATATACCAAAAGTCTATGATTTATATCCTTGGTGGCACAATCGGGCACAGGGAAAAGATCATGAATGCACTTGCAACTAGTGTAGTTGGTGGATTATCTGTGCCCACTGAAGGTGTTTCAGCTACTGCTTTTACATTTTTCGAAGTTTGCTAGAGGGAGAGCAAGCGCTCTCAGCCAGATATCTTCTTAGAACTCAACCCCCAGTGTGCTTTAAGCTGTGTACAAAAACCCACATGCATCTTTCGCCCCTTGAAAGCACCATGACAATGAAAGTCAGTTCCCTCCAGATGGATGGACAACAGGGGAAGGTTTGTCTTCTATGGTAGTTAGTCATGAGTACACAACTAATGTCTTAAGAGAGTGGCAAAAGATACGTGTCGGTCACTTCAACTATTTCGAGATCCGAATAAAGCTTTACTGTATACTAGGTTTTGCAATGGAAGAATTCCTAGGTCCTTGTGCAAAAGCAAGGCAAGCCATAGTTTTAGAAAAAATTACATTAACAACAAGAAGCTTTTATCACAAAGTAATTGAGATAGGATCGAAATGAAGCTAAAAGAAAATATAAAGTGGTGAACCCATTAGAAACATAAAGTGGTGACGCCTCTAGGGTCTTAGGAGATTAATTGTGTCCTGCCACACACTCCTATCTAAGGCCAACTGCTAAGAGTATGCACACTTAGGTGCTTGGCATGCGTTTAAGGTCTAACTCTAACCACTTCCAAAACTCAAAACAGTTTGGTGCTGTTTTCAAATGACACCATTATAGGCCGTAAAAAAGAGTTTCAAACTGTTTGGTTATCCGGTCATAGTTACTTTCTTTTGCAGTTTTATATTATTCAACATTAGTTAGAAAATTCCTACAAAAATTCAACACACAGAAAATCTTGTATTAACATTACTCATAAAGCTCTTGATCCCACAAAATGTCTAATCATTTGTCGCAATAAATTATATTGTATACCCAAGTTTGACAATTGAATTACTCGCAACAACTATAATTAACTTGCATGTACTTTACAAATTAATAATACAACAAAAAAACATGAGCTTCATCAAATTTATAAAAATTAAAACTTGCTACAATATTCTTGCAGTTTGTTTTTTAGTTCAGTTTTCGATATAACCGAATATGATAACCAAACCATGGATTTGGTTTGGCTTTGTTAAGGTTTTCTATATTAGATTTTTTAGCTAATATCCACTTGTGTGACTGAAAAATAACAGTATATGCAGTTTGTTTTTGCAGACTTGATCACTGCTATATCCTTAACAAATGATCACAGGCTAGCTAGAATTATTTTCATTGTGGGCAGCTAACTATATTTTCCTTGGTTGCAAGCAGCAGAAATTAAGTTCTGCAAAAAATGTAGTGGCTTCAAAATTGTACCTAGAGCCCTAATCAAAACGTTTGACCAGTGATAAAATAATTTCCTATAACAACTAATGTTAGGCATTCTTTACCCCTTATATATACCCTGAACCGTAAAAGCGAGAAACTAACTACATGGCAAATGGATATCAACAATATAGAAGGGCTCCTCTAGATATCCCTCTTATCAATGTCAATGAAAGGCTGCCACAGTTATTTCTGAATTTGGACATCATCAGTAGGTTGTTTCATGAAAAAAGGTGACATTCTACAAATATAGGTGTATATGTGAGAGAGGTTGTGCTTGCATGTCAGAAGTTGCATAAAAAGGGACTACATTAAAGGCTATAAGGATGTCAACCATGTAATGCAATAAAAAAAACCTATAATCATCATAACTGTGACAAGTTACAATGCTCATTGATCAACAATATGTGTCTTAACTATGCAACAAAAGCGTACCACATTAAGCAAGTAGCAAAATTCCTTTCACAGGGACCCTTGGAACAAACTATCAGATTTATTGCTAACCAAACTTGACATAATGACTCAAAATTTATAAGAAGAGGTACCTTCTCCAACAATTGTTTAACATATCTCTTGTTTACATCCAACGCATATGTATCCAAAACCAGGTCTTTCTCTAGTAATCTTCGAACTCCCTCAAAAGTTAAAGAACTGTCTCATGAAAGGAAAAAAACATGAATATGATTGATATTTCATGGCTACTGTAACTTATAAATTTAGAAAAGGCAAATATAAAACAAAATATCAAGGCTCTAACACATGCAGATAGAAATGGTGTTAGATAATACAGAAATTCATTATAACACCTTCAGCATAGATAACCATGTTAGATTGTAAAGTGTGCTTCATGAGTAAAATAAAGCTTGTGGCAATGTTACCTTGTCATGACTTGCTTCAGGTATATAAGTGATCACGAGGGGATAGATTAGCTCACTAAGAATTGTTATAAAGTTCTATACATAAATTATTTTGTCCAGGTTGATCTTTGTACTTTCTTCTTTTTCGCTCGGTGACACCAAATTTTATTACTATGTTGTTTGACAACTACATCAGTTCAATTTGGTATAAATCATTGTAGCTAAGAATTTTATATGATATGTTATTCCAAGTAACTACGTTAACCATCTCCTCAAATGTTTCAATTTCCCTTCCAGGTCTTAATTTACGTATAAGCAAATGAAAATCAGGAGTTCCTTTGGTTCTGTTATATGATCAGCCCTAGGGTGAGATGGATTTATATCTTATTAGATGAGACAATCAAAACATCTCTGGATTTCTACCACAATCCTTTCTGTGTTCATGAAGATAATTTATTTCAAAATAATCATGCATCTCACTCACAATACAGTCTGTCTTCAATTATTCAAGTCACAGAAACAACTTGAACTTGCTATTAAACCCTGGATGCATCACGGTTACATTATGTACCAGTGCACTTTGTGTGCATAAATGTATGTGTATGTATCTACATGCATAAGTAGCCTTTCAGCAAAACAGCAACATATAAAGCATGCAAAGAATAATGAACACAATTTGCAACTATAACAATTTCAATCCCACACCTTGTTGGATAGGAACCACATGTAATATATTATATATGTCCATAATCAGGTTTTGTAGAAAGCTCATTTTTTCCTAGCTCCTATATGTGTGGCTCAGTTGCGGACAAATTGTTTTAAGAGAGATTTGTCCTACTTCAAATGTAGGGTCTATTTTTATTTGACAGCAGCATTAAACCTAGCATTATGGTGTTCCTTGAATGCATTTGAATGTAATACGATCATATGTGCTCCATCTTTTACTTGGACTTATTATTTCATTATAATTATACTATCCGCTTTCAAACTAGTGATATCATCACACATTGGAATCATCTAGGATATACAATTTTAAACATCATTTAAATTCAAGTAACTTTCTTCAAAAGCCATGAAGCAAGAACACTTCTTTCAGCTTATGCTTTTAAACCTTATAGGAAGTGTTACAATTGCAAAAGGAGTTTTGGTTACTTCCCAAAATTATGGGAGTAGACAACATTCTCAACTTTAGTAACTGTAAGTAACTTAACTCAGCAATAATTTGTATCCTTGTAGAACGGTGCACACACACACATATATATATATATTCCAGTGGTATTTTATATCTCTTCTCTAGTATTAGAAGTGGCAGTGGCAGACCAGTTGTGCATATATATATACACACATTCCAGTGGTAGTCTATATTACATCCCTTTATAAAATCTATATTTTGTGTTTACGTATTATGCTGCTACATACAACTTCACAAATTATATATATATATATATTGTGTATTATGATGTCATATACAAGTGCGTAACTAAATATATATATATATATATATATTCTGTTTTGGTGTATTATGCTCTACATATATGAGATTATGTTTGTTTTGTTATGTGTTATGCATTTAAAAAAATTGTTTTATTTTTTGGGACTTACAACTCGATCGCCTCGAGGGTTATGCCTCGTGTACCTAAGGGGGAAATGCCTCGAGGCTCGTTTCCGTTCATTAAAACCTTGTTTGAAGCTACTTAGGAAAATTTTGTAGTGGCTAACCAACAGTTTCCTTATTTCCACCTTTTAGAACAAGGTGCATCTTTGGCAGGCGAATAGTGTTAGACCCGATATATGTGTCACCTATTCTAGAAGGAATAAGAGGCAAGGGTAAATCAGTCTTTATTCTTTTCAATTGTAATACTTTGTTAGAGAGTTGATTAGCACCAACTATTGTATAAAGTGGGTAGTGAAAGAATTAAAGGGGTATCCAAATAATAAAACACAATTCTTTGGGAGAATTACCTACCTCTCAAAAGTTGGGAAATCCGTTTGATTCTTGAAAAATATAGAAGAATTGATCGATAGTTTCATGTTTTGTTGAGTGGCTCTCAACAAATTACGAACCAAGAATACATAACCATACAGAGCAATGGTTAGAGGCTCTAATGTTACCAATTAATGCACTCAAATCTAAAGAATGCAGGTGCAAGCCCTTGTCAACCACATCTTTCAAAACTAAACAAAGTGTAATGAGAAGGTCTACTTGGTCTAACTCCTACCCAACCAATGTATCAAAGACATAGATGAGACCTTCAACATCCTCAAGAGCTACCACTTATTAAACCATGCAAAGTGTGTCTTCAAGGTAAAATCTAACAAGGTTACTGGGAACACAGAAAAGTATTGATGCCAATCAAGGCAAGATTAAGGCCACTATAGAAATGACTCCCACTTGGGGGAGGAGGATGCCAAAAGACCCTCCATGTTGGGGGTATCGTTTGAAAGACATGTTCTAGGACACAACTAATGCATGTGGCCACCTCTAAACATGTTTCACACAAAGCATGCTTGCTATAAACATCCCCATAATCACTAGAACAAGAAGTGGAGGTAAAAGGTATGGAGATATCTATACACCCAAGGGAAAGCTTATAGGAGCCCTATCCTCCAATTTACACAACCATTCAGACCCTCATCAGCATTTAGGCACACCTTACAAAAACACATATATGCTCTCCTTGATTTCTCCTCTGCCTCATTCGAAAGATGACCACTCAAGCACTCACCATTGAAGGGGTCTGTCATCAAGCATACAGTTTATAAACAGAACATATGCATTCTATGAATATCTGTGTGTATCTGCCATAAAACCCTACATGGCGTACTTATATCTGATCAATTTTCAGGAAGAACAAGTACCCAACTCCAGAATATGGTATTGTTATCATCGACCGCTACCTCTTTTTCAAAAAAAATAGCATAATAAACTATAATCATTAACAGCACTAGAATACAACAGGTCACTAAATGTCGGCTACATGAAACATTATTCAAGCACACATGTATACTGAAATTCCTCAAAATAATAACTAGACCCAAGTGCATAGAAGCAACTGATTCATCTCCTTTGAGGACAAAACTTAGGATCCCTAGCTAATTGCACGGTTGACAGTATAAATAGCAAGAAAAAATCCACTAACTTATAACAGACACAAGATTGTTCCTTGAAAGGAAACTTGAGTGAAGGTGAGGGAAGTAGAGCAGCTAGATTGAGGGTATGAGAGACAGACACATAAACATTCGCAGTAATAAAACAAACATAATACGCAGAAAAAGGGGGCCATACTCGGCTTGGTCTCTGAAATGTTGGACGCGAGAGCGCATAGCTTGCTGTATGCGAGACTCGATGCTCTCATCCACCTTCATTCTTCCCACTTCCAACTACCTACTCCTGACTGTTTTCCCTGCTAGCTGTGGTTCCACGAAGGCCAAACCCTGAGCAAATATCAGCGATATGCTATTTTCATTCGCTACAGGTTGAACTCCGTTAATCGTCCCCTGACCTAGAGATGCAAAAGACGGTCTCGGACGACGGTTCGATCCACTCTTCTTGACCGGTCTTAAAATAGCACGCGTTTTATTATTTTCCCGACCAGGTTCAAAAACAATGAAGGTCTGTCGTCGACTTACGGGGTAAGATTTTAATTTATCAAAAATGATACTGTATACTATAATTTACCTGGTAAGCATTTACTATGGTAAGAGCCGTCGTCCTAACTTACCGGGTAAGACTCCCGGTCATTGCGTTTGCTCTTACCGCTCTAATCGGGTAAGTTTCTTGATCTTTGTCATATTCATCCAGTAAGGTAATATGACTTAGCAAATGCTTACCCGGGTAAACATTTGGTAAACGACCCCCTAACTTGCGTTTGGTTCGTTTTAAAGACTGAAAATGAATACATACGTTCCATTCAATTATATTGTTTTACATTACATTACGTTTTTTATGTTTGGTGAGAGAAAATCCAGAACATAACATGTTCCTAACTCTAACAAATGAAGAACATAGGTGAAGAAAATCCATTTCGAAATCAAAATTCGGAACAAATCATGTCCCTAATCTAACAAAAAATCAAATCGATGAGTGAATAAAATCGACCAAATGAAGAAACGGATGAACAAAATCAAACAAATAAAGAAAATTGATAACAGATTCTTTGCACAACGAAGATGAAGAAGAAGATAACAAATCGAAGATGAAGAATATATTAGATTGAAGATGAAAGAAAATAAACAGATCGAAAATGAACGGATGAAGAAGACAATGAACAATGAAGAAAAAGATGAACGGGTGAATAAATGAAGAAGAAGAAGATGACTTGCCACGTTCTCCATATGTTTTGTAGAATGGAGATGAAGAAGAAATAACAAATTGACGAGTGTATCAAAGATAAAAAAGAAGATGAATAAATCAAAAATGTTGCTATGATTTTTCATGCTTTTGGTGTTAGATTTAATGTTTCATAATTGTTTATCTACCAAGCATGTTCTCCATTATTGGTTTTTATGTTGATTTGCTTCTCACTTTATTTTAGCTGCCATTTTTTAGAAGTTGGTGTTTGCTTTCTATTCCCCCAATTTGGGGAGAAATGAATTTTACCAAAATCTATTATGATATAACATTCCATTTCGAGAATCAAAATCGAAATCCAAATGGTGCTTGTCTCTTTAACGATGATTCTTAAAATATAATGTATACTAATTTTGATAAAGTAAAAACTTGTGGAAACGATCTAAAACATAAGTTCATTACATTAAAACGCTTACAAAAGACGGAACCAACATCTGCAACACTATGGAAACAAACGAACACATGAAATCAAATACCCATGTTACAACGATTCCTATCGTTGTCAAAACTATACAACTCTCTTGACCACTCTTGAGAGCTCTAATCCCGAATCATCTCTTAATCCCTGCCTGTGAGACACACACATTTTTAAGCAAATATATTTGTCAGATGATTACAAGTTTTCAATATATATATATATACATATATATATATATGTATATATGAAATATCAAATTATTTTTTATGTTATGAGCATGCTTAGTAATACATTTTATGCAACAATTGAATATTATGCATAACCAAACCCACAACCATCAATATAGCTTGTTGGTATAACTTCGAAGCTTTTTGTTTAAGGTACGGGGATGTTATACGATCCCTAATCAAGGATTTCATGAATCCACATACTCTTTTATCAACATTCTTTCAAGAATGACATCATGTTGATGCAAGCTCCTTCAATGATTTGATTATGATCATTCTATACGTAGTGAAATTTTTAGTTTTAGATATTGTTCAGGTTCAGCGAACGCAAACACTAATTGCACTCAGTGATCGCTGAAACCTATCAGGAATGATATCTGAACCTAGAAGACCCAAAGACAAAGTTCACACAAAGGAACCTTCAGCAAATGTTGAAGACTGAGTTGAATAAAGAGATAATCAGCTCGTGATCTGAAGCGGTCAATAAGAGCAAAAATTGTCTACATAAATTGTGAGATTTTTTATGCTTTAGTGACACCTGAAAGGATTCTCCTTGATCCCTCAGTATCAATAATCAGAATGAAGCGTGCTTAACAAGATTAGAATTTGGCTTATCCTCAATGTACAAAAGTCAACCTCCCTATAACCCATGTCGGAAAGTACGTACGGAGTTACTTTATTTCCTCACACGTGCTTACCAACTCTAATAGGGTCATTGTTCATATTTGGCTAAAAATATAGTTGCTTTATGAACAAAGGACAAGCCTCCAATGGATGCTTGACACATGACATGTAGCTTCTAACTTGCATTTAATGTAGTGGGTATAAATAGATGAAGAACCTCTTTTTCATCTTCATGCATATTTGTCTATCTCCTCAAACCTCTACTTCTTTCTTTTCCATATCTTATACATCAATTCTTAGGGGGCGTTTGGTTTGCAGAATGTTTTCGGATGGAATGGAATCTGTCAAAGGAACTTGACTTTGAAGGACTTGGAATGCAATGTTATTAGGTTTGACCACCTGTTTGGTTGGCAGACATTAGAATGGAATATGTTAAAAGAATTGGAATTTGTTTGTTTGATTCACATAATATAGCTTTGGAATAGGAATGAAATATTGGTAAATGACCAAAATATCCTTTCTAAATATTTTAAAGCTGAAATCGAACAACTATGGTTCAGATTGATGGCGGTCAGTAGTGATTGGCAGTGGTCGATGGTGGTTCAGATCGGCGGTGGTTCTGGTAAGCGATGGTCGGTGGTGGTTCAGATTGGCGGTGGTCGATGGTGGTTCGGATCGATGGTGGTTGACGATGGTTCAGATTGGTGGTGGTTGACGATGGTTCAGATTGATGGTGGTTGGCAGTGGTGGTTCAACCGGAGGGTGGTCGGCGGCGGCGGTAGTCGACGGTCGTCAACGGTGGTTCAGATCGGCGGTGGTCGATGGTCGTCAACGGTGGTTCAGACCAGCGGTGGTCGGCGGCGGTGGTCGACTGTCGACGGTCGTCAACGGTGGTTCAGACCGACGGTGGTTGACAGTCGTCAACGGTGGTTTAGACCCTTGGTGGTCGGTGGTGGATCAGATCGATGGTGGTTTAGATCGGTGGTTGTTGGCGGTGGTTTAGACGGAGGGTGGTCGGCGGCGGCGGCGATCGACAGTCGTCAACGGTGGTTCAGACCGGCGGTGGTCGACGGTGGTTCAGACCGGCGGTGGTTGGCGGTCGTCAACGGTGGTTCAGTCGGCGGCGCGTGGTCGACGGTGGTTCAGGCCGTCGATGGTCCGCGAAGACGGTCGACTGCGGTTCAGACCGCCGATGGTCGGCGACGAGGGTCGGTGGCGGTGGTCGACGGTCGTCGACGGTGGTTCAGATCAAGTAGGGAAGATGAGGATAATTTTGTCTTTTTTAGAATATGGGATGGAATGGAATTGAATTCCTTCTCAATTGTGATGGAATGACCAAATCCATGGACGGTGGAATGTATGGAATTCAATTCCTATCCATAGGTAAACCAAACGACTGAATGAAATTTGGTCAATGGAATTGATCATTCCAATTCCATCGGATTCCTGCAAACCAAACGCCCCCTTAGTGTTTCTTAGATTGTTTTAGAATACTTATTTATACTTGTTCTTATTTCCGCAAAGAATCCGTAAATTTGTTTATTCATAATAAACTCATGTAAAACTTAAAGTTTTGTAACACCCTGAATTCTGTCCCAGTTGAAGAAGGTGTTGAGTCGGGTGGTCTAATAAAGAGGAGATAATTATCCCGAGTCATTTTTGTGTTCTACTTGTAGAATCAATGAAATAAGTATTTTGAAGTTATTTATAGTGGGTATCATCTCCTAGGCAAGAAGCGGGATCAAAACGGGTGAAAAGTAGGAAAAACACCTCGGTACGGCCCATGCTACAATGTCCGCGTGACTATGACAGTGTCAATGTCGCCTGGAATAGTCGCACCAAAGGAAAAGGGTGAAAATGGACTTTCGGTACATAGCGGGCGACTATACCTTGCTACTGTGCCATGGCATAGTTGCATGGCAATGTCGCAGGCGAGCAGCAGTGTTAAAACTCAGGATTTTCTTATCTCTCTCATTTCAACTCCGTTTTGGACGATTCAAAGTGATGTGGTTTCGTATTTCAGAACTCTTTTAGATGGAAACAATTAGGATTAAAGTTTACTTGATGATTTGGGGTTCCTAGACGTCAAAAGGTACGATCACCTCTCCGAAATCTTGAATCTAGGGTTTGAGTTTTGCACCAACGACTCTCATTCTCTCTTAGGTTCTCTTTTGTGTGTATTTTGGAAGTTATGTAGGTGTTCTTGAAAGACTTACACCATGGGTCTATAGGTGTAGCCCAAGGATCTAAAGTCTTCACCGAATGGAGCCCGGTATTGGGGTAAAACTTAGATTTAGCCTAAACCTAACAAGGTGAGTTCAAATCCAAACCATTTAACATCAAATACATGTTATAAATGTTGTATCTTGTTGATTTTAAGCTTATATTGTCAAGAGTTTATGTATTTGGTTGAGTTTGGAGATTTTAGGTCAAAATGAAGTATTTTGGGTATTTTGAGTTAGATGATGAAATGAGCAGCATAGTTGGTTTAAAATACTTGGGAAAGTTTTATATTGAGTTAAACTTTCATTTTGGAAACAAAATGATTTGACCTAACATTTGGTGGAATGTGTATTCCAAAGAGGATTGATTAAATAAAAGTTTTCGGTGTTTGGAAAACTATAAATACGTCTCGTTTTATGTATTTGGAGAGTAGACTAGTATGTAATGGATCCATAGGCATTTAGTCGGTTTTAAGTCGGGATTGTTGTCCCTTTTTGGTTTCTTTAGTAGTCATCGAGGGCTATACACTTAGGTGTATTAGTCGGTTGCTACTGATTGCCATTGACTATGTTGGGTGCATCGGGAGGTCATCGAGGGCCTTACACTTGAGTGTGTTAACTGGGAGTTGTCGGTTTCCATTCACCTATTGCACGGGCTTAGTAGAAGTCATCGAGGGCCTTACACTTTGGTGTATTAACTGGGGTTGTCGGTTGCCATTGATTTCTGTAGATAGCTTGAATGTTAAGTAGTGACCTACATTTGTAGTTGTCACTAAAGATGGAATATCGGGTCTCCCCCGGTTGTTTTAAAAGATCCTTGCTCACCAAGAGTAAGCTTTCAAGTAGAGTTAAATGGGATAAACTGAACGGTATCTTTGTTTAAATACTTTACTGATTTATCCATTTAACTGTTTGTTCTCACTAGGCGTAAGCCTAACAGTTGATTTTAAATGTGGCTTAGCAGGTGATCGGGATGGAGGGGCTCCCTAGAAGGGAGTGGAGTGTAGTGCCGGTGGAGGCACCTTTTTGAGGATTGTACTTAGAGTGTACATGGTTGGAGATATTAGATCAATTATTTTGAGGTTGCTAGTAACACTCGAATGTAATCTATATTCCGAATTGCATAGATTATTAGGTTGTTATTTTAGTATCCATGTTTAGATGTAAACTCATACTCTATCCCCATTTTGTGGGTGATTTTATATATTCCACATTTTATTATTCGGTTTTAGTTTACTCTAATTTTTAGGGTGTTACAGGTTTGTGTTTGTATTCACCCCCCCTTTTACAAATTGGGTGATATTTATACACTCTTGTGGAATCTTTTAGGACCAACAAGTGGTATCAGAGCACCGTTTATTGCTTTCTGTTCTTCAAAAACTAATATATTGTTGTTTTTGAAATGGCTAATCCTAATACAAACTACAATGACAATGGCTCTCTTGCCAAACCTCCTATGTTTAGCAAGGACAATTTCCTTGTTTGGAAGGAAAGAATGGTTTTATTTCTAGAGGGTTCAAATCCTAAGATCCCCTATTTATATAGAAAATGGATCATTTATTCCAACAGTTTTAGTCCCTGCAGTTCCCGAGACTACAACTTCTGTTGCTATCTCTGAGAGACGTATTCCCAAAGCTCCACATCAATGGAGTGAGGAAGACAAGAAAGAAATAGTTGTTGATACAAAAGCTATATCTATTATTGCTATGCCCTTCCAGATGATGTTTATCATTCTGTTATGAAGATGAGAACCTCTAAATCAATGTGGGACACTCTATGTGTTCAATATGAAGGTACCAATGAAGTACAAGAATCTTGAAAAATAAACCTTGTAAGACAATGAAAACTTCATATGTGGTAAAATTGAAACCCTATCTCAGGTTCATCAAAGGTTTAACTGTTGATTATTGATCTCAAAATAGTTGGCCGAGACTAATTCTGAAGTTCTGACAAAGTTCATGGAATCCCTTCTTGAACAATGGGACACATTTACTACATGTCTTAAATTGTCAAAGTGTAACACCCCATTTTTTTCTCCAAATGAAATGTTACGTCATCAAAATACCTCATTAATAAACAAAAACATTTATAACGAAAGTCTAAACATCAATTTAAAACAAATCCTAAAAGATAGCTCGTCCCATACCCGGTCACTAAAATCCAATCTCAAACAAACTCCGAAATAAATTAAACCGTACGTTAAATAAAATAAAAGAATCTAGGAATCCTTAATCGTTCCCCTTGCCCTTGTTGATTCCGAACCTCCTGCTCCTGAGATGTATACTATAGTCAGCTAAATAGCTCAGTGAGTTCATTATTTTTGTGGAATAACACCCATCCAATATCTTACATCACAATGCATTAGATAGATATAAAAAAACATCATATGCATTTTCAAAGAAAACATAACCATTACAAAATCTCATAAACTGTCCAATTAAGTAATAACTGATAGGTCGCAAGCATTCCTTGGTGTATAGGGATGGGAATCGGCCCCGTCCCACCGGGGAACCCGATCCATCCGCCCCGATCGGGGACGGGGATTCCCCGCTAAATCAGGGATGGGGATGGGGACGGGTATGGCACTCCCCGCCTCGGACCCATTATATATATATATATATATTTATAAAGTATTTATTTCAACTAAATTGGTAATTCATGATTTCATATTTTCTAACTAGGCTTAAAATCTAAAAGTGTTATTTATTTTGAATGTTAGTGTGTAATATTTTCGATGTCAAGTCAAAATACAATTACGCATATGTTTTGGATATTGCTCGATATGGTTTTATAATACTCATCATGTTTTGGTACGAGTGACGTTAAGTATTTTTTGTATTAAATTACATATATGTTTTGATATTACTCGATATGGTTTTATATTACTCATTATATTTTGTTATGAGTGACGTTAAGTATTTTTTGTATTAAATTGAATTTCTTTAAATTTTAGGTTATTAATTATTATATGAATATATGATGTTGTGACTTTTTTTTATTATATTAAATTACTTTTGATTTTAGGTTTATTAAAAATATGATACATTTCAACATGTGTCATCGCTCTTATATTTTGAGTTAAAGTAGATTTTATAAACGGGGAAAAAATCCCTGCTTCCCCGTTGGGGATGGGGATGTGATCTTATTCCCCGATGGGGATGGGGACGGGGACGGGGATGGAGTTGAGGAATCGGGGATGGGGATCGAGGTCCCCGCCCCATATCCGCCCCATTCCCATCCCTATTGGTGTATATTGTTCTCCCTAGAACAAGTAACCTATTACGGGGCCATGCTGTTATGTCACAGGCATTCCCTTGCGTTGACGGCTTCACACAGAGCCAGTCACCCATTTCGGGGTCGTCCCTCCCCTTAAGTGTGACATACCTTTCTGACATCTCATTCTTTCAATTAGCCACCATTAGTACCATTTAAAACTACCATAAACTTTGGTATGCGATAAAAATTTATAACCTAAAAACAATTAGCACGCATACTCATAAATCTCCATATACATGTAATCATAAAAACGAGAACATGTAATTAAAACTTCTTAGACATAACATATTCACCACATAATCATACATGTGAATATACATTTCATACATATGTATACATGACAGTGAAATCTCATGAAGACTCGTCTGACTGCAAAGGTTGCCTAGAAGTTGTCCCCGACTGGTAACCTACAGTTCATAAATCAAATAGTCGATTATTGACTAAGTTTTCTCCAAAGGTTATCATGGTCAACGATCAACTTGAGGTCAACTAATTGGCCATATAACCCCCCCCCCCCCCTGAGTAATTAAGTAATCAATCACATAAGTTTATTTACGACGTCTTAATCATATTTATAAAAATTTCTTAAACGTCGATACATGCTTTTATAACCATAGAAATCCCTCAATTGAACCTTATGTGTCTCAACTAAATGTTAATTTGACATCTAGATCCCATTTTATAACCACGTAAACACCTCTACGAATATTTAATCGCTTAATATAAATTTCTCGAATGATTAGCAATTATTAACAATCGCATTGGACTTGTCCCTTTTTAATTAAAGCGTCATAATAATTATCAAATACGACACTCTAATATATTTATTAAATTGATTGAATTGAATCAATAATTTAATAAATTACTTCTTAGAAATACACAATAAAACATTGAAAATCCTTGAATTGGATTAATATATTAATTAAAAAAGATTTAATCTAATATATTAATTAAATAGGAATTAATTTAATTCAATATTCTTAAATAAATAATAAGCTCAATTAAAAGTAAACCCAAAAATATGAATCTAATTTAAATAAATTGAACTTCAATAACCAAACCTAATTATATAAATCTGTTGGGTTTATTCTTTATATATATATATATATACTAACCATACAATGGATATTTAGGCCCAAACCTAATAACCAGATACAGTCTATGGACAGATTTGCCCCATTTTCGGCCAACGTTTTCACTCGATTTAGGTCGTTAACCGGTTGTTTTTAGTGATTCTTTTTGCAAAATAACACCCTTAAAATAATTTGCATCAAATAAAATAAGAATCACTTGAAATAGTGCATTGATGGGTTCTAATTTCGATTATAAAGAACTCAATGTTTGACTTTCTTGACTTGAATCTTTTTGACCAAATTGGTGGCCTTTTGGCCATCCATTCGATCTTAAACTTTTACTGGACCTCTTATGTATCTATAATAACATACAAGAGGAATTAATTTCAAAAAAGGTGTGGAGAACTACTTCAATTTCGTTGATGAACTCTGAAAATGTAACCTATCTTCTCTGGCCGAAGTTGACTTCTATTGTTGCTCCAAAATTGAAATTGATAGATGGTTTTCGTTCATCTAACTAAGGGGATCCCAACCCTATAATGGTGTGTCACAATTACGAATATAAAGGGTCCAATTATGTCTTGGAGGCCAAGTTGTACCAATAGAAGAAAGTCAACCATTTTAAATCATTTCTAGAAATCAACCTCTGTAACTGGCAGAATAGGTCCCTCCAGTTTTTCATATTCCACATTTTGACCCCATGTTAAGAAAATACATTATTATAATTTCCATAATGTCATATTTGGTCCCTTTCCATACTTTCTTTCACGTTTTTGGTTCAAATGAAAAATAACCCATTGCGATTTTGTTTCCATGTCTTTACCCATTTATTAATTAAATTATATCAAATTTTGGGGTGCTACACAAAGAGTACTAACTCTTTTTCCTTAAGTGCTTTATATGGAATATTGCTCAATCACGAGCAATATCAAGTACTAAAGAAGAATCTGGTAAATACACCAAAGGGCTCTAAAAGTTTTTCCTAGACTTTAGTGTCATCAGAGACTGATCCTTCAAAAACATTGATAGAGATATCATAATAGCTTCAAAAGGGACTGGGTTCTGAAGATATAAAGATCTGAAGAAAAGATAAAGAAAAGCCTAAGGCATAAACTTCTGAAGTGCCAACTTCAGAAATTTTGAAGATATTCTGAAGATATTCTGAAGAGGTTCTGAAGAAGTTCTGAAGACACTTCTGAAGAAGATCTGAAGGAGTTCAGAACCTGTTCTGAACTTGTCTGTTATGAATGTACTGTTACTTTAGTCTTTCTATTTTTCATGTATAAATAGATAGTTTGTTAGATAGTTAGAACTAACGTTTCCATAAGCCTTGTAAAGACATATTTTGTAATACCGTTCATCCTATCAATACATACGACATTTGGCTATCATATTTCTGTTCTAATCTTTCTATATATTGATATCTTGATTGTTTGGGTCCTAACAATTGGTATCAGAGCCAATTCATCTGTTCTTGAAGATTTGTGAAAGAATTGTCAGATCTGACAGTTCTTGGTGTTCTTGATCGATAAATTTCAAATTCAAATCAGGTGAATTCTCGATCTTCTAACAATCAAAGATGTCTAAAGAAATTGTCTCAATCGGATCTGAAACTAAACCACGAACTCTTTTCTTGGGAGAATGCCATCAATGGAGAATCAGGATGATTCAATTTTTGGATAACATAGATGAAGCTTTAATGCAATCAATCAAAAATGGCCCACTAGAGGTCTTTATTGAAATTCCAGCAGTTCCTAGAACTGAATCTACTCCTGAAATAACGGCGTCAAGAATTAAGAAAAGCCCAGGTATGTATAGCACTACTGAGAAAGCACAAGCTAAAGTTGACAAAAGAGCATTAACTCTTCTTACAATGGCTATTCTTAATGAGATATTCAATAGAGTAGATAGCCTAACATCTGCTAAAGCCATGTGGGATGAAGTTGAAGCTCAAATGCAGGGTAGTACGAAAGCCCAAGCACAAAGATTGAATATATGTGTGGGTACTTATGAGAACTTCAGGTATAAAGAGAATGAATCTATTACAGAGACTTATCATAGATTCAACAATATTCTAAATGATCTGAGAAGAAATGGTGTTCAGAAATCAAATTCTGAGATAAATAATAAATTTCTGAACAACTTGGGTAATGAATGGTCAAGCTTCTCAGATAACATGGTTACTAGAAATTTATCAAGAAAATCCATTCATGATGTCTATGGTATTCTGTTTCAACAAGAAGACAAAATCAAAACAAGACAAAATGAACAAAAGAAGGTAAATGAAACAGTAGCCTTGTTAAGCAAGAAGTATAATAATTCTTTGACTATTTCTGCTAAGAAGGTGTGTGAGATCCCAGAGACAACAGTTTGTGATGGGGATGAATCAGATGAGGAGTTGAAAAGGATTTCTGATAATATTGCTTTTATGACAAGACAATTTACACAAAGATACAATCAAAAATATCAGAATAAACCTAGATCTGAAAGTGGACCTAAGAAAGGTCAAGAAGCTGGTCAATCTGAAACATCTGAACCAGCAAGATGCTTCAACTGTGGAAAGCCTGGACATTATGCAAGACAATGCAAGATGCCAAAAGTCAAGAATTCAGGCTACTATGAGAAGAAGCATCTGTTAGCTAAGAAAAAGGAGCTAAATCATGCTTTAGTGACCAAGTATGAAGAGGACTGGTTAAACTGGAGTGATGGAGATGATGATGAAGAAGTTGCTCATTATGCATCCAATTGCTATATGTGTCAAATGGATCCAGAGGAGAAAGACAAACAAGACACTAAGGTATCTTCTTCATCTTCTGAATTAAATTCTGAAATAAACTACTCTTCTGAACATAATTCTGAACATAACACTGTAGATTCTGAAATAAAAAATCAATTTCAAAACATGGTTTCTGAATTTGAAACTCTCAGAAACAGAATCAAAGGTGAAAGAATTTTGGTCAATCAATTTAGGGCTGAAAGTCAAATATATAAAGAAAATTGTCAAGAAGCTGAACAAATTCTTAAAAAAGTTTCTGAAGAAAAACTTGTTTTAAAAGAAAAAATGGACAGCTTACAAAAGGAAATTATCAATGAGAAGTCTGAAAAAGAAATTTTGAATGTTAAAATGAATTTTCTGAATCAAGGGAGACTTGATCTTTATAAAAAGATTAAGGAATTAGAAGATTTAAATTTAAAAGAGGACAAACTGAACAAACTCTGAACATTTTAACAAGTCAGACTCAAAATTCAAAATTTTACAACATAAAAGCAGGTTTAGGATATAATGACAGTCAAATACTAAAAAAGGCACCTGCAAATCTGTATGATTATTCTAAAATGAAAGAATCAAATACAGATGTTATTTCTAAACCTGTGAACTATTCTTTGCCTGAAAGGATACCATTTGTAAAATCAGAGACTTTGTTTTCAGAAGAAACACCTCTTAAAACTGGTGAACCAGAAATAATTCCTGAAACAGAAGAAATAAATATAAGTTTAAACATTTGTGAATCTTCTGAATCAAATATTATTTCTGAAGAAAAATCTGAAGTAATTGTTAAATCTGAAATAATTTCTGAAGTTACTTCTGAGATAACTTCTGAATTCAATTCTGAAGTCATTTCAGAAGATACTTCTGATAATAAATCAAGACATGAAGAAAAATATGATGAATTCTCAGAAATTGACTCTTTAGAAGATGTTGATGAGAATCCCAATATATTTTTTGATAATTCTGATGATGAGTTTACAACAACAAAAAATTCAAATATTTTTGCAACAAGTATGACTCAAAATAAATTTTCAAAACTAATAAATGCTTCTGATTCAGAATATGATAATGATCATATGGTGCAAGTCATTGATAAAAATAGCTATTTGGTTTACAAATCACAATCTTGTATGACTGAAGGAGAAATACTAAAAACTGAAGCTCTAAAGATACCTTCAAAAATGTTTGGTCCTGTGTTTTTAAAACCAGAATCTCAGATATCTGAAAATTTTACTTCTTAAATTTTTTCTCCTACTAGTTAGTACAAACACTTCATTGACTTCATCACCATGTTCAGTAACATCTTCTGACTTCAACACCAGAGTTAGAAACTTTGAAAAAGGACAATCCTCAAATTCTCTCTCTGAAGTTCAGAAAATTAACTCAAATTCTGAGGTCAAACCTAAAGTGAACAAAAAGAATTTCTTATACTAATCTTCAGTTCTTATCTTTTACAGAGCTATCCACTTTAGTATGGAGAAAGAAAGATGAAAGACTGTCAAAGAATGACAAATTAGATAGTTTTTCGATTTCAAATAAAAGTGATGTACCTAAATCAAAGATAGTGAATAAAAGAATCTTTGTTGAAAAATCAAATGTTATTGATTCTTATATGTCTACTGCTGTTGTAAACACTTTAAAGAATCATATTCATTGTATTAATTGTGGTCATCATAATTTTCATCTTAACTCCAAAACAAACAAGAAAAATTTGATGAAATCTATTCAGAAATGTTCAGCTATATTGACAAATTCAATCAAAAGAAAAATTAAAAATAAAAATAAAACTAAGAAAAATAAATTTCAAAGTTCTGAACAAACTTCTGAATTGAAAAATCTAAAGACAAAGTTCAGAACTTCAAATTTTATTACTAATCTCAAAGGACCCATTCTGAAATGGGTACCTAAAACTCAATAATCTCTTTTGCAGATATGTCATGTGTGGGTCTTAGATTCTGGATGTTCAAGACACATGACACCTTTCAAAGAACTACTAACTGATTATCATGAAAGATATGGAGGAACAGTTAGCTTTGGAAACAATGCAAAGGGATATGTAAGAGGATATGGCACTTTCATTAAAGGAGATGTGACAGTAATGAAAGTTTTCTATGTTGAGGGACTAAGACATAATCTTTTTAATATTAGTCAATTCTGTGACAAATACTGGAAGGTTAATTTTGACATAGATCACTGTCATGTTCTGAGTACAACAAACAAAAATGAATTAACTGCTTATAGAGATGGTGATATCTACACAGCAACATTCACTGCAACTGGTCAACTACAAGGTGTATGTTATATGTCTACAACAATGAGAAATGATAGTTGGCTTTGGCACAGAAGATGTCACATCTGAATTTCAAAGCCATTTCTGAACTAGGCAAACATCAATCTGTAACAGGACTACCAAAGATCAGATTTGAAAAGAACTCTCTTTGTTCTGCATGTGAACTAGGGAAGATCAAAAGAAAATTCAAGTTCTTCTTCAACTCCCAATCCAAAAGATCAGAAGTGACAATGGAACAGAATTCACAAATTCTATACTTCAGAACTTTTTGGAATCTGTTGGAATTTCACATAATTTTTCCGCTGCAAGAACTCTTCAACAGAATGGGGTGGTTGAAAGAAAGAATAGAACTTTGGTAGAGGCTGCAAGAACCATGCTGGCATATTCAGAACTTCCACTTTCTCTTTGGGCAGAAGCTATTGCTACTGCATGTTTTACTCAGAACAGGACCATTCTAAACAGAAAATTTCTTAAAACTCCTTATGAGATGCTAAAACAAAGAAAACCCTCTATTGATTATTTTAAAATCTTTGGTTGCAGGTGTTTTCTAAAGAATGATACTCAGCATCTTGACAAATTTGCACCAAAAGGTGTAGCTGGTATCTTTGTTGGCTATTCCCAAAGATCCAAAGCCTACAGAGTACTCATTAAAGGAACTCAAAGGATTATTGAGGCTACAAATGTCAGATTTCATGAGCCAACTTTGACTTCTGAACAAGACAGTTTAGAACTCAAACATAACCCAACTTCTAAAAGTTTAGATTCAGAACATAATCAGACAAACTCTACTTCTGAATCTCAAACTTTACTTAAAACAAATTTAGACAATTTATGTCAAGACTTATTTGATATTTCTGTAAATGTTTCTGCAGATTATCAAAGTCCTTCTCTCATTAGAAGCATAAATGATCAAGACATTTCAGAAATACAAATTTCAAATACATCAGCACCACAAATCTCAACCTCAAATTCAGAACTTTCAACTTCTGAAAATGTAAACCTAACTTCTGAACAAGTTCAAGTTAATTCTGAACCAGTTCAAACTACTTCTGAACCAGTTCAAGTTACCTCTGAACCAGTTCAAGTTATTTCTGAACCAGTTCAAGATACTTCTGAAAATGTTCATCAAAGTTCTGAACAAATTCAAAATGTTCCATTTGAGGGGGAGACTTCAGATTTACATTCAGTTATCAATCATGATACTGAAACCCAAGCAATTGTTGATGATTATGATTCTCTAAACAATGTTTCATCTGTTCAACCATTGCCAAATGTGAACAAATGGACATCAAGTCATCCAGTGCATCAAATTATTGGAGATGCATCAAAAGGTGTTCAAACAAGATCTGCAACAGCAAATGAGTGTCTGTATGTAAATTTCTTAAGTAGCATGGAACCCAAAAAGCCATATAAAGCACTTCAAGATCCAGACTGGATTTTAGCCATGCAGGATGAGTTAAATCAATTTGAAAGAAACAAGGTCTGGAGATTGATACCAAAACCAAAAGGTAAAGCTATCATTGGCACAAAATGGGTATTCAGAAATAAAAAGGATGAAAATGGTATTGTTGTAAGAAACAAAGCAAGACTTGTAGCTAAGGGGAATTGTCAACAAGAAGGAATTGATTATGATGAAACCTTTGCTCCTGTTGCTAGATTAGAAGCCATTAGAATATTTCTTGCATATGATGCTCACAAAAACATGAAGGTGTTTCAAATGGATGTGAAATGTGCATTTCTAAATGATATTTTACATGAAGAAGTGTATGTTGAACAACCAGAAGGCTTTGTAAACAAAGAATTTCCAGATCATGTCTACATTTTAGACAAAGCCTTATATGGACTTAAACAAGCACCAAGAGCATGGTATGATACTCTTACAACTTTTCTTCTGAATTCTAAATTCAAAAGAGGTATTGTTGATACAACTTTATTTATGAAAAAGGAAGGTGATGATATGATCTTGATACAAATATATGTAGATGATATTATATTTGCCTCTACAAATCCAAAATTTTGTAGAAATTTTGAGAAAGTCATGCAAACTGAATTTGAAATGAGTATGATGGGAGAGTTGACATTTTTCCTTGGCCTTCAAGTTAAACAACTTCCCACTGGCATATTCATTAATCAATCAAAGTATGTCTCAGACTTACTTAAGAAGTTTGACATGACTGATTGTTCAAGCATTCAAACTCCAATGGCCACTGCAACTAAGTTAGAACCTGATCTAAATGGTAAATCTGTTGATTAGAAAAAGTACAGAGGCATAATTGGATCTTTGCTTTACCTAACTGCTACTAGACCAGATATAATGTTTGCTACATGTATTTGTGCAAGATATCAAGCAAATCCTAAGGAATCACACCTTCTAGCTACAAAAAGAATCCTTAGATATCTAAAAGGTTATCCTTCATTGGGACTTTGGTATCCTAAGGATTCTAGTTTTGAACTAACAGCCTTTACAGATGCAGATCATGGTGGATGCAAATTAGACAGGAAAAACACTTCTGGATCATGTCAGTTTCTGGGTGATAGATTAGTCAGCTAGTCTTCAAAGAAACAAAATTGTGTTTCTACTTCTACGACAGGTTTGTATGTAGTAGCAATATGTTGCTCACAAGTGATCTGGATGCAAATTCAACTCAAAGACTATGGTTACACTTTCAAAAAGATTCCTTTGTATTGTGATTCAAATAGTGTTATAGCCATCACTGCCAATCCTATTCAGCATTCAAAGACCAAGCATATTTATGTAAGATATCATTTTATCAAAGATCATGTGGAAAAAGGTAATATTGAAATGTTTTTTGTTCAAACAGATTATCAGTTAGCTGATTTATTTACCAAAGCACTTGATGAAAAACGATTTAACTTTTTAGTAAGTAAATTGGGCATGATGAATATGTCTATGTAAGTATTACACATCAACTATACTCTAGAAGTTATATTCTGAGGTTTTTATCTCAAATTCTGAATAGTTTGCTCTTCAGAAATATTCTGAATATTCTGAAGTTCAGCATTCAAATCTTTGCTTCTTTTAAAACTCAGAAGTATAATCCTTCTTTATCTAGGTTGATTGTATTTTAATACTTTTCATATTTTTTTTCACTTCTCTAATATTTTCTTGTTTCTTTGATAAAGTTGCACTGATTAAGGATAGTTGCTAATGATTCAAGGGGGAGTGGTATTAATTTCAACATTCTGAACTACTCTTTTCTACAAAACAGAGCTGAAATGATGAAATTAAATCTTGAATTTAAGATCTAAGAAGTATGAACAAGCTTCCTTAGATAAAATAATTTTTCAGTTTGTTCAAACCTACTTCTGAATTCTCAAAATGTTTTATATTTTTCAGAAGTTTGTAGTTTTAATTAATTTTTGGTCTTCTAAAGTGATACAAGTTTAGTTCTGAATTAAACTTAAAAGTTCTGAGGTTCTTCTGAGTTCTTTCTTTCAGACTTCTGAATTTATTCTCAGAAGTTCTGAACAATTTCTGAAGTTTTTGAACTTGTTCCCAGAACTTAATTTCCTGCTGATATTTTTTTAAGTATCACTTAAGCATGTGCCACGTGTTTTAATTTCATTGGATATTTCTTAAGCACGTCGATTAAACGGTTCATTTATCCAAATTAATGATGATTACTACCCTAATCACATTCACTTTTTGGCCACGTGTCCATCAGTGCTTATCCAGTCTTAAAAATCAATGAATTCTTCATCGTCTTCATTTTTTAGCGATTTTACTCTGAGAAATCTATTTGTTTTCATTGATCTTCATTCTATTTCGAATCCTTGTTCTTCACATATAATGTCTACTTCAAAACCTATGGCTTCTGTTTCTTCGAGTCTCAGTGACAGCAATGGATCATCGAGTGATGGTTCATTCAAAATTGTACCTCAAAAATTGGTTGTTGGAACAATAGAAATTCCACTCAATGAAGATCATATGATTCAAGACACAGCCACAACTGCCACTAATCAAGCCGGACCTTCAAACCCTAACCCTAACCCGAGAACTGATAAAATTGAGGAAACACAAGTTGAACTTATTGAAGTTGTTTCTGGATCAAATGCTGGTGATAGTGAATCACATACTCGTGTTGCAAGCAGTGATATGTCCAAACTTTATGTTCCTGCTGAGAAACTGCTAGAAATCAAGAAAAATAATTGTGCTTTGAACTTTAAATCGACAGACTTCACTGATGATCAAATGATTTTGATTGAAATTCTGAAGAAACATCCCCTTCGTACTCTACTCTCTAGGAAATTCTCTGTTCCTACTTCTTATCTTCAACAGTTATGGTACTATGCTGAGGTTGATGAATCTCAAGATGAAATTGTCTCCTATGTCCATGCTTACAAGGTCTGTATCTCTGTGGATGATATTAGATGTCTTCACTTTCTGGCAAAACCAGATGAGGTTCTTGGGAAAACCTCTTATGATCCAATTCCATCTTCCACATAAATGATCTCAAATTTCATGAGTTTGGGATACTCTGAAAATTTAAATGCTTTAAGTTCTTTCAAAAAAAAGTGTTTACCTCCAATTTGTTAATGTTTATTCTCAATTCTGAACACTTGTTTATCTGGGAAAAGTTCAGGTTTGGATCAAGCTTCAGCAAATGGGAGGATCATTTTTCATGGAGTTGCATTCAACAAGCATTATGATTATGCTTCTCTTATTTTTGAAGAACTCAAATCTGCTATTTTGAAGAAGTCCACATTTAACTACATACCGTTTCAGAGATTCTTCCAAACACTCATCAAAGGAGCAATGAAAGCAGTATCTGCAATCCCTGTTCTAGCACATGAGGTACATGTTCCTATCTTTACTATGGATAGTTTAAGACCACCAAATGCGAAACTTACATTTCCAAATGCAGTTCCACTTCCTTCTCACTTACTTGATCTTGTAAGTACACCAAATAGGATTGTGAGTGAGTATTTAGAATCTATGAGATTACCTCAACCAGTAGTCCCTTCCCCTGATTCAAACAAGAGTGGTGATAATACAAGGGAGTCTAGACTTGTTAGAAAGAGAGGGGAGGCTGTTCAAGGGGAGAACAACCTCAAAAAGTAAAGAGGAAAAATGAAAATGAGAGAATGGGTAGAAGAGTAAGAAAAAGAATTGAAGAGGGGAGAACACAGGTAAAAGAAAAACAAACCTGTGAACCACCTGTTACTAGCCGGGCACCCACATCTTCTATTATTCCACATTCTTTGGTGGATGATATTGAAAAAGCAGTGAGCCCATGGAAAATTTGGTTATCCCCCCCAGCCACTCACCCATCTCTCAACAGAAGGGTGTTTCATCAACACATATGGGGCAAGTAGCTTATAATCCATTAGGACCCCAATTGGAGGTTCCTTTTGTCGAAAATGAAGGATATATGTCCCCCCTTCACCATTTTGAGCACATTGAGTCTGAGGGTCCCCTCAACTTTGAGCCTACTGAACCACTTAATGTGGAATCCATTCACACTAGCACACATCTTCCAGATGTCACTAAGCAAAGTGTTTGTCACATTGCCTCAACAACTATAGATATTCCTATTTCTGGATATCAAGGATTAGTTGGAAGACCTGGTGGGGTGAACATCACAAAAGCCCCATTCACAGAATCAAATGTGGTTCATGATGTCTTTGTGGAACATACAGGCCAGCTTTCTTCTGAAGGACTGCAAACAAGACCATCTGTTGGTCTTGGAACCTTACCCACATCTTCTGAATTCACAGAATTCAAAGATTTCTATACTTTTGAATTTGCAAAGATTCAGAAGGACATCAAGGAATTGACAGATACAACCAAAAAGGTGATGGAGGATAGGTTGGATCAACAAGGGGAGAGTATGGTAAATAGGTTGACTGATTTTCAACTCCAATCTTCTAATGATCTGAATTCTTTTAAACAAGCACTTCTGACTGCTTTTTCTGAAGTGGCTTCATCTGTTTCTTCTCTGAAAGCTTCTCAACCTTCTTCTTCATCTGCTCAACCAGAGTCTTCTACTTATGCAACAAAGGCTGATATTACTCAGATTTTGAATCAGCTTTCTTCTATTCAGAGTTCTCAGACAAACTTAAGCACAAGATAATCTGCTCTAGAGTGCAGGCCTCAGTCAGACACTTCTAAAAGAAATCTTGATGATTAGGATCCTGATAATCAAGAGGGGGAGAAAAGGCAGAGAGTGTCTGAACCAGAAAATGTTGAAAATGTTCAAGAGCAAAGTTCTGAGAAAACTTCTGAAGATGCTCAGAATGTTGGTGAAGCATCTAATAGAGTTTCTGAAGCAATAGATGATATCTTATTTGCAGAACATGAAGGGCAATAAACAAATATTCATTCTTCTGAAGATATAGTAGAGGAAGGGTATGAAACAGAGAAGTTATCCTTTGATTCTGAAGGTAACTTAAGCTCAGACAATACAGACATTATTCCTGATTCAAATGAAGAGATGCTAAGGGAATATCTTGCATTTGAAGATGTCATTGGTGAGCCCAGTGATCTTTCTGATGTTATTATGTTTGAAGAAGATATGTCTGGAGTTAATATGGGAGAAAGTTCTGAAGTCAATGAGATAAAGGATTTGGTAATTTGGAAGCCTCAACAATCTCTGAGGGATGAATACAGAAGAGCTTCTGAAGAGTTATGGAATATTCTAAGTCAATTTTGTTGGGTGCATGTCTTTCTGAACAATCCAAGAAGTCTGGAGTGTAGACTTTTGGACAACAGGTTTTCTGTTTTCAGAGATTTTCTTGATCAACCAGATGAAAGAGTTGAACTAGAATTTGATCTAAGTCATATGGGAGGAATTGAAATTGCAGATGAAATTTTGATGGTCTACTCTGAAAAATTTGAAGTAAGAGTCAGATCCTGCATTACTATTCCCAAAGTTGATATTCCTCTACTTGAAGAACCTATTCTAGATCAAGTCTATGAAAAAGAAGATATATTTCTTTCTGGAAAAATAAGCTTAGAGTTTCCTGAAGTAATTTACTTTCATATATATAAAACCAGTCTGAGGTTTGCAACTCTGGAAGATTTTGTAAATGATGAGTGGTCTGAAGATCAAATCTCTCAAGTTAGAAACTTTGTTCAAAAGCATGGTGTTCAGAATCTGAATGATTCCACCCTTATAAAGAAAATTAGATGTCTGTCAAAGACTGTTGAAGAGGATTTAGTAATATACAGATTTGGAGCAGAAAGAAGAAATGGATATTTGTGTGAATTTACTCAGTATGATCTGTACAAATTAAGATTGCAAGACAAATTGAAAGTTCTTCAGTTTTGTGTTGCTAGAAGTGAAGTTGAACTTGTTTTTGAAGTCAGAAGAATTATGGGAATTTACATAAGGAACATCATCAAGCATGACTTTCAATTAGCTCTGGAATTTGGTTTATCTGAAGTGAATCTGTTGGAACCTGTAAATCTTGAAGACACAACAATAACTAGAGTGTTCACTAGTCCAGATATTGGGTTCAGATACACAGCAGATGGAAATAAAACCTTTTTGACTTCAGATATTCCAAAATACTCTAACTCAACTCTGAATTGGTTTCTTAGTTATGCAAAGGATTATATTGAAGATTCAGATGTCAAAGAAGAAATCATATATCTGATCAAAGAAAGAATTCATTTCAGAGAAACTGTAAGGAAAAGTTATCTAGCTGGTCACAAAAGAGAAAACAAGATCAGAGGAGCTGATTATATACTTAGTGATACTTATGATTTCCAAATTCACTCAAAGAAACAAGACTTGGAGGAAATTCTGAAGTTTTCTCTGAATATTGAAAGTTCTGAACCAAGTCAGAAGGATAAAGAGAAAGGAAAATAAGTCATTTCTGAAGCTATTTCTGAAAAGTTGGTTCATGTAGTGCAAATATCTGAAGAGGAACAACTGCAAGTACAAAGAATAGAAGAAAGTGCTTTCACCATGTTTCTTGAATATTTCCATCCAGAAATGTTCATGGAATATGAACAAAGATTCAACTATATTGATTGTTGGATTCAAAAGTCCTTTGGTTGGAAACAATGGTACTCAGATATCATTAGAAAAATAAGGATCCCAGTTAATGAAGCAAGAAAGGAAAGTCCAGTGGTCAAGGTAATTAATGTTGATTTGAAGACAAGACAAAATTACAAGTATGCATTCTTTACAGTTGTAAGACAAAATGGTGAGATTTCTACCTTTTCTGAAGCTGATTTTCAGAATGTGTATCTCAGAGATCTACTCAGAATTTACAAAAGCCTTTATCCTTTTCATGATTCAATCACCAAGTTCAGAAAATCATTTCCAATTCTCAGAGATGGCTTATACAGAGAATTTATATGGGCTGCAAAGACTGATTTTCAGATTGCTTATGTTCTAAACAAGAAACATGTACACTTGAGCAAACCAAATCTGAGCCTACCAGATATTTAGAATCTGAAGAAGAGCACCTTAGTAATTCAACCTCCAGGATTTGTTTGCAAATGCTTTCAGGAACTATTATTTGTGAGATTTGAAGAACTTCACAAATGTTGCAATGGAACTCTCATGGCTATCAGAGATCGTTTGGTAAAAAGACATAATAGAAGACCAAAGAATCTGAGTAATGAAGATTGGGAGAAGCACAAGAAGCTTGCTAAAGAGATGATTAGAATTGCTGAATCCTTGTTGGAATACAGAAATTTAATTCTGAAAGATGTTAGAGAAATTCTAAATTTCTAGAAGTATGATCTGAACTTTTGAAGCTAAGGGGGAGATTGATAGAGATATCATAATAGCTTCAAAAGGGACTGGTTCTGAAGATATAAAGATCTGAAGAAAAGATAAAGAAAAGCCTAAGGCATAAACTTCTGAAGTGCCAACTTCAGAAGTTCTGAAGATATTCTGAAGAGGTTCTGAAGAAGTTATGAAGACACTTCTGAAGAAGATCTGAAGGAGTTCAGAACCTGTTCTGAACTTGTCTGTTATGAATGTACTGTTACTTTAGTCTTTCTATTTTTCATGTATAAATAGATAGTTTGTTAGATAGTTAGAACTAACGTTTCCATAAGCCTTGTAAAGACATATTTTGTAATACTGTTCATCCTATCAATACATACGACATTTGGCTATCATATTTATGTTCTAATCTTTCCATATATTGATATCTTGATTGTTTGGGTCCTAACAAACATTATCTTCCTCTATCACTGAGTTAGATCAATATAACTCTAAGAATATATCGATGCTAGTCTTTTTGAATTCAACGAGTCACTGCTCTTCTGACTAACACTTTCATAATATTTGCCAGAAAGAGCAACTTTAGGAGAAATCCTTCTATCGTTGACTCTGATAAGTAAAAGCTCTCTTCTATTGATAAAGTTTCTACAATATGTTATAATTGTCAACGCAAAAGTCACTTTGCAAGTGAATGCAGATCCAAGAAGAACATGCTCCTACCTCTTCCCAACCCTCTTTTAAACCCAGAGATGATAAATATCTCAAGTTAAAAGAGAAGTACCTGAAAAATGAAAAAAACCTAACGAAAAGGCAAATGCTTGATCACTGAAGAACATGACTGGCCAGACTCCACTGACGAGTCAGGCTCAGATGAAGAAGATATGGCCCTTTTTTGTCTTATGGAAAAGATTCAAGAAGCAAAAGAAATATTTGAATCTACTTCATCAAACATCTCCTCATCTCTAACTCAGGTTTCAAATCTGAATGACTCATCTATCTCTGAAAATAATAGTTTATTGGCTCTCGACACTTTAACTGTTGACCTTTACAATGCACTAAATGGTAAAACTAAAGATGACCAAGTAAATTCCGATTTACAAGAACAACTTAAAAATTGTCATCTGAATTAACTAAGGTCGAAGAAGACCTTAAGGACTAAGTCTTCGTAGATCAGACGATAAGCATTGAGAAGCAACAAGCTATCGTTTAGCGCAAAAAGGTCATCGCTGAACTCAAAGCTGAAAAGGCTACCATTAAAGGGATGGTGCAAAGCCTCTATTAAGGCCAATGAGATCATCAATGCTCAAATCCCGATAAAGGTTAAAAGTGGTATGGGATATTCTTCTAATCAGGAAGAAGCTTTAAAATATCGTTCCATTCTTAAGTTTGGAACATTTGTCTCTTCTATCCCCGACAATTCCACTCAGTATTCATCAAAATCTGAGTTAAAACCTTTTGAACCAATTTCTAAGGGTTCAAAAAATGTGTTTAAAGGCAAGTCCATTATTCATGTTCCTAAGGCCAAGAAAGTTCCTAAACTGAAGAAGAGTCCTTCTACTCCTTTAGTGAGTCAACCTTATACTTCTGGGAAGAAGATCCCTAGACCTGTTCAGAGATCCACTCCCCGAATTAAGATTGATCTCACTCCCTCTAAACCTGAGAAACCAATGGTTCCTCCAAGGTCTATGGAGAAAGAAATTCTTGGTCATGGCCCTAAAAACTTTAAGCTTTTTATTACTCATGCTTCTGGTACTAAAGCTTCTTTCATCTATGGGAAGTGCTAATATGATGGGGAAACTACTCACATTGCAAGCAAGTTGCCTACTGCCACTAAGGCTGAGAAGATCTCTCATGGAAAAAAGTAGCCAAAATTGAGAAACCAGTTAATGTGAAATCCACTAAAGTTGGTAAAACAATTAAGGTGAAGAAATCCACTTAAGTAAAATCTTCAGAGATTGAGAAAGATGTTGCTTCTAACATTTTCACTAACACTGCAGGACCCATAGTAGTATGGGTACCTATGAAAAATTAATTCCCTTATCTTATGCAGGATGTCAAAGGTATCTGTTATCTTGATAGTGGATGCTCCAGACGTATGGCTAGAATAAGGTCCCTGCTCTCTGAATTTAAGGAAGAAAAAGTTCCCTCGATGACCTTTGGTGGAAATGGCAAAGGATACACCAAGGGTTATGGTATTCTGACCAATGGAGAAACCTCTTTTAAACATGTTGCTTATGTTGAAGGACCGAATCATAACTTGTTAAGCATTAGTTAACTCTGTGATAAAGACTTCGAACTCTTGTTCACATAAACAAAATGTGCAGTCACTGACAAACATGACAAACTTTCCCTGACCGACAGACTCTCTGAAAATATCTATGTGATCAACATGGACAATATCATATCAGAGAATATTTAAAGGCTCCTCTAATGTCAACTGGCTTTGGCACAAAAGGCTTTCACATCTGAAATTCAAAATGATAAATGATTTATCAAGAAAAGAACTTGTCACTAGCCTTCCTCAACACTGTTTTGCAAAGGAATCTATAATAACCAAGTCCTATTTAACATATTCTGGGCTTAAAGGATTAAGCCATGGGCTTGGGGATGGTTCGGGGCTTAAAGCCTAAGTATTTATATAGTATGAAGTAAGGGTTTTGAGGGAAGAGCTCTCTCATTTCCACATTTTCAGCCATAATGTGTGTGTGAGTATATGACGTGAAGAGCAAGGAAGAGGATTCTTGGGAGATTCATCAAATAAAAGAGAAGACAAGTATTTGGAAGCATCCTTTGGAGTTTATTGAAGATTCAACATCTTTGAGGTACATCTCCTTCTCTTTATAGCTATTAATCTCCATCAAGGGAGTTTTGGTATGATTTGGGTGATTTGGGTTTCATATGTTGGATTGGGAATGGTCTAATTAGATGGATATGGACGTAGAACTTGATAAATGAATTCAATCAATGGATATCATCTAAATAATGATTCATCTTATTGAGTTGTAATGCCATTTATGAATCTTAATTTACTAGCTCATCTTGTTGGGTATGTTTGATATGAAATTGATGGGTTAATCTAAGATTTGTATGGGTTAGATTGGGTAAACCTTTTTATTTTGATAATAATTAGTTTGGGTTTGATTTAGAGGTTCACTCCATCATATTTATTGGTTTGGGAGGTTAGAAATCAACTTTTTAATGGTTAAGGGTGGAAGAATTACTGGTTATAAGTTGCAGGGACGGAAAAGCCCAAACAGTAGCTGATGCGGTAGGTCGCGTGATTACCCCCGTGGCCTACTATTTGGTGCGACTTCGTCCATTTCGTTTTGCGCATCGAGTCGGGGTCTAGACCTCTGAGCTAGGGGTTTACTTTAGGACTATATTAGAAGGCTTTTGGGAGTATTGCATCGGGTTAACACCGTTTTTATGATTGGCAAATTTAGGCATTCGGTTTGGGAAGTTCTTACGTTTGGGCTTGAGGCTAGGTGAGGCATCATCAGGTGAGTTCCCTTGACTTTTTAAACAATGCATTTTATGGCAATGGCTTTTATAAATCCCTGTGATTATGGTATTTGAAATTCGCAAGCATGCTACGTTCATTTAAATGTTTTATAAATTGCTTGGTTGAGATGTTGGGTTATATCATGATATATTTTATCGTATAGACATGCCTAGTAGTTATAGTGTACTCTTGGGAGTTAACGTCCATGTATCTCGGATTCATTCGTGGGTACATTGGATGGGTACCATTATGGACCATTCTTTAGAGTCGCATGGTGAATAGCGCAAACACATAGCTTAGTCGTAAGGAAGAATTGTGCGGCAAGTGTTGGGCTACGAATGTCATGCATGATCCAAATAAAGAGTTTCCTTAACGTTGATTATTTAAACTATTGTTTATAATTGTGGCTTTTTGGGGAATTCACTAGACCTTTTGGTCTAACTCTCGCTTTCAAAACTAAAACCATTTTCAGGAAAGACGTTTGTGGAGGGTACGTCCAAGGGTAAGGGAAGACTTTGAAGCTTAGCTAGAGCGGATGTGAAGCGTTTGGAACCGGTTTAGATAGATGATATCTCAGCTGTAGAAGTTTTTGCCTGCAGTAAACATTGGGATGTAATAGAATTCTAAATTTAATTCTTGTTGGATGAATTTTAACTTTGTTTATTGCTTTTAAATGAATTGGGTTGTTACAGAATCTCTTTACTTAGTGTGTGAAAAAGGAAAGTTGACAAGAGAAAGTTTCAGATTAAACAATTGTCTTCAGTGGCAAGTCCTCTTCACTTACTCCATATGGATCTATTTGGACCTGTCAATGTCCAATCCATAGCTGGAAAGAAGTTACACTTGTCATTGTTGATTAGTATTCCATGTATACTTAGGTATTCTTTCTAAGATCCAAGAGCGACACTCCTCAAAAAATCATTTCCTTCATCAACAGATGCAAGTCCTGAACAATCTTACTGTTCGTTCTGTGAGAAGTGATCATGGCACTGAGATAAAAAACAATACCCTCATTAGTTTCTTTGAAGACAAAGGAATTTCTCATAATTTCTCAACAGTCAGGACTCCTCAGCAAAATGGTGTTGCTGAAAGAAGAAATCGAACAATCATTGAAGTTGCTCGTTCGATGCTTAGCGAATCTCATCTACTAACTCAATTATGGGCTTAAGCAGTTAACACTGCATGGTTCACTCAGAATCAATCCCTAATAGTCAATGGATTCAAGAAAACTGCCTAGGAGCGTTTCCATGGAAGAAATCCATCTCAAAGCTTTCTACACATTTTTGGATGTAAATGTTATATCCTGAATGATAGAGATCATCTTGATAAGTTCGATCCCGAGGCATATGATGGTTTATTTTTTGGATATTCTTTTGTATCTAAGGCACTCAGAGTCTTAAACAAAAGGAGACAAGTTGTTGAAGAAGCCATCAACGTCACCTGAATCTCGTTCAACGAATTCTATTCCCATCCCTGAAGATGATGAAGAGCTGAACAATTGGATGAAGTCTCTCTATAGGGAACATGAATCATTCTTCAGTCCTCCTCCAAGAATTGAACATAATGATGAAGACAAACCACATATTATCCCAAGTATGATTAATAGTAACCACACATTCTCCTCAAGAATCAGTGTTACTCCCATAAACCATATTCCTCCATCTAAATCCTTGAACAACAATCCCTAGGTAAACGATCAAGTATCAAACTTTGAACCTACTTTAGAGAATGATAGTCCTTCTGGAGCTCCACCAGGGATGATAGGAAACGCAGAAGAATCTGCTGCTGAAGCATCTTCCTAAACCCTTGAAGAAGTTGTCGTTGAACCAATTGTTGATCCATCTCCTTAACTACCAGCTCAGTGATGGACTCGAGATCATCCTATCGATCAGATAACAGGTGATCCAAGTACATGTATTAAAACTCGATGGGGGTATAGGTAATATTTGTATCTTTGTTAACTTTATTTCTGTCTTAGAACTTAAGAAGGTCGATAAAGTTATCACTAACCCTGATTGGATCAGTGTTACGCAAGAAGATATGACTGAGTTTCAGAGAAACAAAGTCTGGAATCTTGTCCCTCGTCCATCTGACAAAACTGTTATTGGCACCAAATGGGTTTCGTAACAAGTTAGATGAAAATGGCACTGTTACCCGAAACAAGGCTCGACTTGTTGCTCAGGGATATAGACACTTGTTGCTCAGGGATATAGAAGGTATCGATTATGATGAAACCTTTGCTCTTGTGCCCAAGTTAGAAGCCATTAGACTTTTTTAGCCTATGCTGCCCATACAGACTTTAAAGCCTTTCAGATGGATGTTAAGAGTGCCTTTCTGAATAGCAAACTTAATGAGGAAGTTTATGTTGAACAACCTCCAGGATTCGCTAATCCTAAGCATCCGGTTATGTATATAAATTGGATAAGGCTCCCTATGGGTTAAAAACAAGCTCCTAGAGCTTGGTATGACACCCTCTCAAAGTTAGCTCGTCTATTTCTTCTTCTGGTTCAGGGATAGGTTTCCTATTTACATGCCTTTGAATCAGGCCTTCTTCCTCTTCAGATTCATATTCGGATATGTACAAGAACTGATCTTCAGTGGAAGGTTCCCTAAAAAAATGGAGAGTCCTTTGGGGGACAAGGATCACTAAGAATGGGGGAATCAGAGAGAGGTTCATCAGAGATGATATTTGGTGGTGGAGATGAAGAGGGTGTTTGAGTTCTAGAGGAAGGCATGTAAATAACAAGAGGAAGACATACCTCTGCAGAGTGCTCCCCCTCAGAAGATGTTGAAGTGGGATTGAGATCCATCATTTGCTTGTTCTTCCCTGACGGGATCGGACTGCTCCTGGCTAGAAGGTGGCCTGTCCGCCAAGGGTTCTCTGAAAACTACTCCAGGTAGAGAAACACCTGAACGATTTTGAGCGACTAATCTTGAGTAGCCTTCTCCATCGTCATCATCATCATTTCCACCAAAAGATTGATGAGGGATGTCTTCGCCTTCTTCATCATTTCCTTCTTCTTCTTCTTTGTCTTCATCACCATCTTCAGGGATTGGATCCTGTTGAGGTGGTATCTGATTGTAGAGAGGTAGGGGTTCGCCAGGAAGCATTGTGTTTGCTTGACCAATAAGCTCATCAGCGAGCTCTCTGGAAAATTTCTCCCCCTCTTTATTACCAACAGGGAGAGTGTGCACCAAAAGAGTGTGCACATTAGAACCCATATCAGAGAGAGTCTTCGCCTACGCTGTCTGAGTCTGAGCAACCACACTCAAGTTCTCTCTATCAACCTCAGTCAATGAGGGGGCTCTGTCAGCAAGACTTTGAACGATACGCAGAAGATCAGATTGTGTCTTCTACATTTCAGCGATTGTCTTCGCCTGTTCTTTAAATGCCTTGGGGAGACGTTCAATGGCCTGTTCATTGCTAGAGTTATCATCCTTCACTGTTTGAATATCAGTGTAGATGTTATTGATGGTCCCCTTCATGCCAGGAACGCCACTAACTTGCTTGAAGATTATCTCTGAGGACACCTGCAACGTATCCGCCCTGTGCGTTGTCAGGTGATAACTCTATATTTTAGAGTTATTACATGCCTTTTATTCCCATTTTATTTAGTCATTTTCGGCCATTTTGCCTTCTAAACCTCCCTTTTTGGTCTAAAATAATTGTTTGAGCTATTTGTGAGTACTTTCATGTCTTGGAACCATTTGTGGCGATTTTACATCAAAAATCGTATTTTCATCGAAACTGGTACTCGGAGTGACCACTCCACCATTCAGATTCAGCCATTCAATTAAGCCAACTGCTGGAGGCCTTCTAGGTGCTGTATGGGAGACATAAAAGCTGACAAGGTGGCTCACAAGTCCTACTTTCTGCTGAGAGTTGAAGAGGAGACAAGAAAGCATGCCAAAAATGATATTTTAATCAAAAGCCACCTTTTAAGGAAAAGGTGCTTTATCCATGGATTTTTGCGCTTTCTCTTTATGCAATGACTTATACTTATTGTTGGCCTACTATATAAAGGCTTGAGCATTTACTTCTCAAGACAAAAAAAATTCATTCAAGGAAATTCTTAGGAAGCATGCAATACTTAGATTCTAGAGAGAGAAAGTAGTTTAGCATTTATTTTCAAGTAAGCTTTTAATTTTCTATCTTTAATTTCCAGCAACTAGTTTAAATTTACCTTCAGTAATTAATATTAACTGCAATAATTTAGTTTATAGTTGTGTACTGTAGTGTCGACGAAAGTGGGCACTGCGACCTTCCAGTTTAATTTTAAATCTTTTTAGTATGGAATCTTGCAGTATTTTATCTTTCATTTTCTACTCCTTTCTAGTCATGAACTAAACTCTTTTTGAGATGTAGAAAATGAGAAGTACCCGGACTTTATGTAAAATTCTTGAGTAGTTTTTATGTATATTTTTACCCTTTTTTGACTTGGTCATTCATTGTTCGATAATGCCAATGATGCGGACAAGCTAATAACTTGAAAGTGTTTACTGTCTAGTTCGAGATCCAGAAATGGGCGGAACGTAGTGACACGGGCTTGGATGATGCTAGGGAATTTGAAAGAATTCTTTACATAGTAAGTTTTCACCATATGGAGTATGAGCAACCATTTGGGCATTAAAAATACTTATGGCTTTTTGCTTATTGCGTATACCATCGAAACTCGAAAGGGTTCAGGAAACTTACTAACGAATCAAAGAAGGTTAATCATATATATAAAGCTTTAGTTAGAAAAGATGCGAGTGCTAGATGAGCCGACATTCTGGACAGAGAGTGACCACTGCTCCAGTGCAATGACCATTGTACTAAATCAAGTATTTAATATAAAATCCGGGGAAAATCACAACTACATCTCCTCCTTTATTTATAAGAACTTTATTAATTATTTTCACCAAAACCAACTCAAAATGTTGCTTCTTCTCTAATCAAAACTTTTAAAAGGAAGTTCATAAAAACAATAATGTCTTGATTAAGTTCCAGTCCTTGAGGATATGATATTTGGTTCTTACCACTTCATTACTTGGTGAACGATCATAGTGACCAGTGTATACTTGCGCTGTCCACTATGGACTGAGTTGCTAACCTCACTGCGATTACTTCGTTTCGCACATACCATCAGGGTACATTCATTTAACAAGAAATCCATGGCTGGGTGGTACGTGCGAAACGTGATATCGCAGTGAGGTTAGCAACTCAGTCCATAGTGGACAGCCAAGTATACGCTGGTCACTATGATCGTTTACCAAGTAATAAAGTGGTAAGAACCAAATATCGTATCCTCAAGGACTGGAACTTAATCAAGACACTATTGTTTTCATGAACTTCCTTTTACATGTTTCGATTAGAGAGGAAGCAATTCTTTTGAGTTGGTTTGGTGAAAATAACTTAACAAAGTTCTTACAATTAAAGGGAGAAATATAGTTGTGATTTTCCCCGAATTTTATATTAAATACTTGACTTATAAAAATGGTCATTGCACTGGAGCAATGGTCACTCTCTGTCCAAAATGCCGGCTCATCTAGCACTCGCATCTTTTCTAACTAAAGCTTTATATATATAGTTAACCTTCTTTGATTTGTTAGTAAGTTTCCTGAACTTGGTCGAGTTTCGATGGTGTCAACGCAGTAAGCAAAAAGCCATAAGTATTTTTAATGCCCAAATGGTTGCTCATACTCCATATGGTGAAAACTTATTATGTAAAGAATTCTTTCAAATTCCCTAGCATCATCCAAGCTCGTGTCACTTCGTTCCGTCCAGGTCTGGGTCTCGAACTAGACAGTAAACACTTTCAAGTTGTTAGCTTGTCCGCATAATTGGCATTATCGAACAATGAATGACCAAGTCAAAGAGGGGTAAAAATATATATAAAAACTACTCAAGAATTTTACATAAAGTCCGGGTACTTCTCATTTTCTACATCTCAGAAAGAGTTTAGTTCATGACTAGGAAGGAGTAGAAAATGAAAGATAAAATACTGCAAGATTCCATACTAAAAAGATTTAAAATTAAACTGGAAGGTCGCAGTGCCCACTTTCGTCGACACTGCTATTCAAAGCTATAAACTAAGTTACTGCAATTAATATTAATTATTGAAGGTAAAATTACACTAGTTGCTGGAAATTAAAGACAGAAAATTAAAAGCTTACTTGCTAGAAAACAAATGAAAGTAAATGCTAAACTATTTCTTTTCTTTTTTTGAGCGGGAAAACCCAGGCACTTCCATTAAAAAATAAAAAAAAGGTACAAAAACAGAACTGGTTACATCAAAGAAAAAATAAGAAAACAACCCGACTTGGAAAGACTAAACCAAGCCACTAGCAACCAGAACAAACAGAGACTAATAGTAAAGACTAAGCAACAAGCAAAGACCCCGTTGCACCTCCAAAAAGAACACTCCAGCAGCACCTTAAATTGTAACTCCATGAGCAATTCTGCACCTACTTTTCCTCTTCCAAGCCATTCTCTGGAGTATCACACGTCTGCTTCGGTGAACAGCTTCTCAATACTCCTGCTACAGTTATCAAACAGCCTTTTATTCCGTTCCTGCCAAATATAATAGATAGTTGCAGAGAAAGCAACGTTTTGCACGGTTGACCAAGCAGTATATTGACCATTGTTGATACGGTCCATAATATCAGCCCATGTCTCTGAATATGCTGCAAGGACACTTCCCTTTTCATCAAGTTCCAAACCCCTTTTGAAAAGTCACACTGGAAGAATAAGTGATTATGGGTTTCCAGGCATTGGTGGTGACACAAGAGACATTTCATATCCGGGGGGTTTTGTTTCCAGTTTAGAATACGATCTTGAGTTGGAAGCCGCATCCTACAAGCCAACCAAGTACATAAAGCATGTTTGGCAATATAGGCTTTATTCCACACCATCTTTGGCCACAAGAGAATCTCATAATCTGGAACCATAGAGGCCCATGCATTATAAATAGAGAACTCCAAATGCACATTATTTCGGTCACTCCACATCATTTTATCCTCCCCATCCGTGATGACAGGGACCAGAGTACTCGCCAGTTGCGGGATCCTACTAAGGAATTCATTTGGCCAGGCATTGCCAATCTTCTGAATGAGCTCACTGACAGAGTCATGACCATGAAAATCCAGGGCATGGATGTGCCGATAGGAAATAAGAGAGCTCAAATGGCCCACAGAAAGCCATTTATCCTCCCAAGCATTAGTAGACAACCCATCACCAATTTGAACGATGAAGAAACGCCTTATGTGGTCCCGAATCCTTAGCATGCTTCGGAATATCCACGACCACCAGTCCTTTTTCTTCAAGTTCCAGAAGTTAATTCCCTGGATATAATGGCTACTTACCCATCTTACCCAAAGAGAATTCCTTTTCCTCACTATGTCCCAAACATGCTTCGTGACCAGACAACGATTCCATAAAGCAAGATTCTTGAGACCGAGGCCTCCATTCCTTTCCGGTTTACAGATCTCCTCCCAAGAAACTTTGCATTTACCACGGGAACTGTCCCCTTGGGCCCATAAGAAATCCCTAAAGAGAGATTCAAGAGCATAAATGATTCCAGCAGGGAGAACAAAGACCGACATCCAGTAAACCTGAAGCGACTGAAGAACAGATAGAATAAGTTGCCTTCTTCCACCATAGGATAGGAATTTGTTCTTCCAGCTGAAACTATTTCTCTCTCTAAAATATATCTACCAGTGTCTAGGAAGGTGAATGTCTTGAATGCATTAATGCTCAAGCCTTTATATAGTAGGCCAAGAGCAAGTACAAAGAATTGCACAAAAGTCATTGCATAAAGAAGTAGCACAAAAAACCATGGGGTAAAGCACCTTTTACCAAAAATATTACTTTAGAATAAAATAACATTTTTGGCATGCTTTCTTGTCTCCTCCTCAACATCCAGCAGAAAGTAGGACTCGTGAGCCACATTTCCAGCTTTTATGTCTCCCATACAACACCTAGAAGGCCTCCAACAGTTGACTTAATCGAATGGCTGAATCTGAATGGCGGAGTGGTCACTCCGAGTACCAGTTCCGATGAAAAGACGATTTTTGATGTAAAATCGCCATAAATGGTTCCAAGACATGAAAGTACTCACAAATAGCTCAAACAATTATTTTAGACCAAAAAAGGGAGGTTTAGAAGGCAAAATGGCTGCAAATGACTAAATAAAATGGGAATAAAATGTATGTAATAACTCTAAAATATAGAGTTATCACTGGGAACGAGGGAGCAGGCAGAGAGATCTTTGGGATTTCAGCAACAAGAGGAGGAAGCTGAGTTGAAAGCTTCTCTGTCTTCACCTTCTTAAGATCTGCAGCTTTTCTAATCTTAGGAGATGGAGAAGAAGTAGGGTTGCTGGAAGTAGTAGTAGACACGTTTGGTCTGCTGAGAGGAGCAGCGACGGAGGCAGTAGTGGTGGTTGTCGATGAGAAGACAGGAGCAGCGACACCTGTTGACAATAAAAATAGAACAGCCAAAAAGAGCTCTCGGTTAGAAGATATATGGTGGGAGGTAGTATGTATAACCAAGGGTTCCTTGAGAGTATGGAGAGGATTACTCTCAGGGATGGTACATGCAACGGCAGTGTCGTGTGGATCACTGACCTCTATCTAAGAATGTTTCAAAGGTTTGGTATTGGGTTACAATGAACGGGAAGTAAGGAGCGAAAACCAAAGCCAAAACGGGTCTCGGTACCCACTTGGCGATGATGACAGGCTATCTTGCCACGTCATGATCGTAGGGCAAGATCGCCAGGCCCATCAAGAGCGTTTTCTTCAGCTGAAACTTGCGGTACACGTCGGGCTATCATGACTGGCGATGATGCCATGTCAAGATCGCGGGGCAAGATCGCCCGGAACTTCAGAATGGCCAAAACTCAGCTGAAACTCGCGGTACGTGGTGTCCGATCATGACAGACGATCATGCCCTGTCATGATAGCAAGGCAAGGTTGCCCGAAAGGGGCAACATACAGCTTTAAGTGTGGTTTCAGCTTGAATTTCTCATTTTTATTAGATACAAAATCGTGTTCTATTCTCTCCTAATGAAGGCGATTTTTAGAGCATTGAATGCTCTCATATACTCCATCCCAACCCATTTACTCTCCATTCAAGTTAAAGATCCAAGTCTAGAGCAAAGGCTCGAGTTTCACTAGTGGTGTGCTTCAAATCTCACCAAGCTTCTTCATGTTCACTATTTAAGGAGACTCTCTAGGGTTTGAAAACCCTAGCTTGTGAGTTAATTTCTAAACCTTTTACAAACTTAATACTTTCATTAAATGTTGTTTTACTTCATTTAAAGTCTACGATTTCGTTATTTAAGCATTTGATTAAGTTTGAAGATTTTAAGTCAAAATGAGGATTTTGGGGATTTTGATCTTGGTTATGAAATGAGTAATTTAAATGGTTTTATCTTACTTGGAAATGTCTCTAGATGAGATTTTTTTTGATTATGGAACTAAATTTGACCTAATTTTCGGTAAAGGTCATATTTCAAAGGGAAACATTTATATAAAGATTTTTCGATAAATGGAAAACTATCAATACGTCGCGTTTGATTTAGTTGATTTATAGACTAGAATGTAATGGATCCATACGCATTTAGTCGGTTTTGTCTCGGGATTGTTGTCCCCTTTATATTCGTTCGAGTCATCGGAGGCTTTAGATATTGTTATATTAATTGGTCGTTACCAATTGTCATTGACTCTTACGAACGTGCCGAATTAGGGTCATCGAAGACTTTAGATGTTGTTACATTAATTGGTTGTCACCAATTGCCATTGACTCCTAGCACGGTGGAATCATCGGAGGCTTTAGATGCATTTACATTAATTGGTGGTTTCCAATTGCCATTGATTCCTTTGTTAAGCCAACATCGAGTAGTGACCTACTTTTCTATCCGTCGACAAAGATGGTATGATCGGGTATCCCCCGGCTACCTTTAAAAGGACCTTGCTTACCAAGAGTAAGTTTTCAAGTTGAGTTAATTGGGATAAAGTCTTTCACTCTTTTAATTAAATGTTTTACGGCTTTATCCATTTAACTGTTTGTTTTCACTAGGCGTAAGCCTAACACTTGTTCTTAAATGCCATGTTTAGCAGATGATCGGGATAAGGGGGCTTCTTAGAGAGGAGCGGTGTGGCGTGCCGGAGAAAGCACTCTTTTTGGGACTACACATTATAGTGTAATTATTGGAGATACTAAAAAGATTATTTTGAGGAGTATTAGCAACACCCGAGTCTAATCTACGTATTGTAGCATTTAGATTATTAGGTTGTTTTTTTAGTATTCCATCCATACATGTAAACTCCCATACTCATTCCCCATTTATTGGGTGATTTTATATGTTTCCGCATTGATTATTTCGGTTCAAATTCGCTCTAAATTTTAGGGTGTTACACTATGGTTTCGAGATATTTTTTTTTGTCATTTTACATACTTATAAGCTAATTTTTTTAAACATAATTTTTTTATTAACTACCAGATAGATTATCATTCATTTGCTAGCTTATTTGCTAAACATAGCTTTAACAGAAAAAGTGGCTGTTAGACAGAAGACGAAATTCGTTGGAAATTGACAAATATAAGGAAACAAAATCCAAAATTTTAAAGTTTATGGATGATATCTGTCGAGAATTATAAACTTTACGGGCCAAAATTGAACTATACTTAGGGGCTGTTTACTAACCGCTGACCAGGCTGACTGGGTCAGCAAATCTGACTCAGTCAGCAGTCAGTGCGTTTACCAAATCACGAATCTGACCGGTATCTGACCGGGATGCTGACCGAGATCTGACCGAGCCAGCACCAAAATAATGCTTACCCGGGTCAGATTTTGTTTTTCCAATGTGTGCCCCTCCCTCTTTCTCTCTTGCGATTAGGTTTTCATCCCCCTAACCGAGTTGGTTTCATCTGATAAGCTCTCCGGCGGCGCCATTGCCGGAATTATCATCGGAGCATTGGTGGGTTTGTTGTTAATTTTACTAATTTTATACTTTTTGTGTTGTAAAAAAATGAAGCAAAAGAGGAGATAAGCTCGAACGAAGTGAAGCAAGTAGATATGGAGATACCGGCTGCTGACAGTGCTTTTCCGGCGGCGATGGACGGTGGTGGAAAGGTTAGACCATTGGAAGTAAGCAAGAAGAAGAAGAAGCTGAAAGGAAAAAAAGATAAAGTAGGAATAGAAATAGAAATAAAAATAAATAAGATAACTTTTATATTTCAATTCCAAATTTAAAATATCAATAGTTAAGAAAATCTTTTGAAGTCCGTCTGACATTCCGTCTGACATTCCAGAAAGCATGATTAAAGATTTTTATATTAATAAAATAATCAGATTTTTGGTAGTAAATTGATTTTAAAAGAATTATTTATTTATTAAAAATAAATGTTTATACTAAGGTCATAATGGTCATTTTATTGATGGTCAGCACTTACCAAAATATTTGGTAAACGCTCTTATCTCAGAAAGCACTTGCCCGGATCAGCACTTACTCGAGTCAGCACTTTTACCCGAACAGTACTTACTTGGTAAGAGTTGGTAAACGGCCCCTTAGATTGGAGATGCTATTTTTTTTTCTCTTTTTCTCTTTTTGACTTTGGATAAAATTAGAAATTAGTTTGTGAAAATGGATATTTAATGCATATAAACTAAAATAAAAACATCAATATTTAATTTATAAAAAATTAAAATAGAAATGTTAGACAATTATTTTTATAATAATCTAAACTGAAAAATATAGGATGAACAAAAATATACACTTGACATAAAAGTAAAGAGAGAAAAAAGGTTTACCATTTCAGCAATCAATTACACAATAGAATTTTTAGTTAGAGGGAAATTTGTTTATTTCTGGCTACTAATTTAGTTCATCAACAAACATAGACTTAGAGATCAATCAAGCCAGGAGCCAAAAGTCCTTGCGCCATCTGGTGCTGATGAGATACCCTCCAATGCCTTTGCTCTGCTTTCTCACCCCTATTGTCAAGCATTCAACTGTGTTGATACACTGCTCCACAAATTTCTCTGTGCTACTCATCCCTCCCAAGCTGCAAAATCATTCATTCATTTCAACCCTCTTTTAATTCTCATACCCTTTATGACATTATATTTCAACCAACTAGTCATTTTTTACAATAAAAACATCACGTAGTTGTTTTTTTTAAACATTAACAAGAATTAACATTAATTGTGCAACTTGAATCCCTAAATCTTCGCAAAAAAGGAAAATATGTTCTTTCCGGCTGAGATACCATCTCACTGAAAAGTCAAGAAAGGTAATTCTACAAAATTTTCTTCAGAAAGTTGGTGACAGGCATGTTCCTGATATTTTATGGGCCTTGGGAGAGATGTAAAAAAAAGGCACTCGTTAAGTACGATTTTTACATATTTTCTTCTTCAATATAATTAGTTAATACATGTTTGAGTTTTTAATATAATGTTAAATTCTTTTTGAATCATATTAGATAGTAAAAGAAATTGTTTCTCTTTTATTTATTAATTTTTTTAAACTAATAATATATATTGTATATTATATATTATACATGAAAAAATCGGGCCCCTATTTCTTTTGGGCCCTGGACATACGCTCGGCCCGCCCTCCCCCAATGACGGCACTGGTTGGTGATTGTTAAAAAATGACTATTCTTGAAAATTTGTTTAATAAATATGAATAGTTTGATGATTTTTTTATATTTCATGATTGCTAAATTCTAAATCAAACAATACTAAACCATTAACTTAGTATATCTCATTCAAAAAGTGGGGTTCTCTTGCTTTCCTAGTAGTAAAAAATGATGTACTTGGTCAAATTTTTAAGATAAAATGACACACATGGCAATTGGTTTATTTTCGGTTTCTTCTTTTTATACGGAGAAAATCCCCAAATTAGTATTTTTGCTCATAATTTCTTCAAATTTTTTTTTTTCTACCACTTACCATGAAATATTCGGTAGTTCGCAAATTGATTTAGTAAATTGATTTACTTTTTAAAACATTTTCTGCTATTTATAGGCCATATCTCTGCTGAAAAACAAAATATTCTCTTTTTGGACCGGGGAGTGCTAATGGAATCCCTAATATAGGAATGAACATGGAATATAATGCATTTTATAGGTGTGTGCACGAAATATAATGCATTTGTGTGAGGATGACATTCACCCTAAGGGGTGCCATAAACACACCTTAAAGGTGCCATTAGCCTTCCACTTCTTGACCATATTTTATGGAGCCAATTTAAGGATTTAATGGATATTTTATGATTATAAAAACGGCTATTTGTTAAAATTGGCTTTTAGTTTGGTGATATTCTTTTTAAAACTTATTGGATGGTAGCAAATTGTGACAGACAAAAGATTCGGTCAGCTTTTACATTGATGGTGAAGTCTTCTTTTGAACTCTTGTATCACGCATCTTTCAACCCCCAACAAATTTCCACCAATATCATGGACCTTAATAATGAACGTACCTAGATGGCTTAATGATTTATGAGCACTAAATATCGTAGCAATCTTTTTAGGGTTAGCCGAAACTAAGCCAATTTTGCTAAAAAAATTCACTAAAAGTAATCGGTTTTAAATTTTATCACAAAATAGCAAGTAATTGTGCAAATAGTATAAAGATATCACCTATTATCCAAGATAAAATGTCGAAAAAAGTAAATCCGTAAATTTGCTGACTATTTTAGCATTTTATGAGTTTTTTAGTCAAAGATTAGTTTGATGATTTTCCATCTTTTTAAAGCTATTGATGCTGAAATGGCTTATTTAAAAATGCTTATTAACTTAGTCAGCTGTGGTACATGTAATAAGAAGTTTTAATTGTTTGAATGGAAAAAGAAAGAAATACTTACACCGATTTGGCATCCGTAATAACAAATTTTTGATAAGTTATACCCTCTTCTAACTTATTAACTTATTCCAGTGTGGTACCGATAGTAGAAAGTTTTTAAATGTATAAGCAAAACTTGGAAAATACTAAAAAACAACTTATCAACTTATTATGTTTTGGTACTGTCATAAACTAATGTAAATAGTTTTTATAAAGCTCCGGTTTAATACCAAATAAGTTGATAAACACTTTCATAAAAAAAACATAAATTGTTTTAAGTAAGCAATCACAACCACCCCTTTGAAGTGTAATCCTATTAAAAATTGCAAAAAAGCTTAATGGAAGAGGGAAAATAGTGAGAGGGGTTAAAAGAACAAACCAGTGCAGAAATGGGGATGAGTTCTTTTGACCCAAAACAAGCACCGACACCTCTAGCTTCTTTACTTGGCTCACAACAGTTGCTAGCTTTGGCCCTTCAATCACCAATGCTTCCACTTCTACCTGCATTCAATTCCCAATTAAACAGCGCTGAAAAAAAATCCAATTAAACATGCTAGTTAATGTTATCTACTGCTAACCTTTTTCTTTTTTAACTCTTAATCGCCATGAATCCCACAAGAATCAAAGAATTCCAAGTTCAGATCTCATTGTTCATAAGTCTGATTTTGTTTGTTACCTCTTAATAGTTCCATCAAGAGGCCACCTTTGAATCGATAAGAGGTGAATCTTGTTTTGTAAAAAAAAAAGGATTTGTCTCTTAATAGTTCTTCTAAAACCCTAGAATGATTTTGTATCTTAGGTCTCTTCCCCTGATTTTATTCTGAACAATTATCAAACAACCTTATTTCATTTTGTATTACATCACAAAAGGCCCTTACCGCTTAACCGGCGGCCCCCAGGGGAAAATGAATTTGAGTTCCACAAAGGGAAAAATGCAATTGGGGATCCAACAAAGCATAATAATGTTTAGATCTAAAATAATAAGATGTAGAGATCCAGAAGCAATTTTACCTCAGGCTTACAGGCTTTGCAGAGGGTACCAAGTGAGGTAACTAGGTGATTAGCAGGAGCAGAAGACGAACCTTCATTTTCCTTTTTGAGATTAGGGCTAATCTGAAGGAGAGTAAGCATATCCCCTTTATTAGCGACATGTGTGAGTGCCCATAACATAGCATGCTTCGAATGTATCGATTGATCGACTATAACCATAACTCTCTTCCTCTTCTCCACCATCGCACCACCACCAGATCCATAGCGTCCACCGTGACTACCGTACATCCCAACCCCTTCCATCTGCATCAAATGTGCCTCACTACCGCAGCTACTATTGTTGTAAGTATATCCACCCCATCTCTTCGATTTTAGTTTCCAGCCTTCTTTTTCACTCAGCTGCCTGAGAAATGATGATTCTGAAGTCGGCATTCTCCTCAGAAGCCAGTAGTACAATGGGTTGAAAGTCGATAGATGAGAGAAGTTAATGGGTACAATGAGGAACAGCTAGGTGGTGGGTGTGCGTGACTCTGTATGTGTCAGAAATATATATGCATTTAAATGGAGAGAGAAGAAGAGCTGTGACAGGGGTAATGATAATAAGACGAGTTTGGGTTGTGTTTGTGTGTGATAAATAAGGTGGTGGCGTGTGGGAAAACCACAACTTTGACCGTACCGTAATCTCGTGTGTGTGTGTGTGAAAGAATAGGAGAGTGAAGACAAGTGTATTTCCCGATGTATTCTTTCTCATTTTATACTTTATTGGCCAATGTACGTTCAAATATTTCATATCCATAATCATAAAATATAAAAGTAAGCTAGGATTTTAGTTAGGGATGTTTACAAAATGAGAATTTTGCTTAAATAGTTATTTTAGAAACTTTTTTTTTTTTTTTTTTTTTTTTTTTTTTTTTTTTTTTTGCTGAAATAGTCATTTTTTCATAAAAGTTACAAAAATAGCCATTAGTACGCCATAAAAGAGGTACGTCATGGCGTACTCCACCAATTTCCTGGAATTTTGCAAAAAAGTCCTCCAGTACGCCATTTTCAAGGTACATCATGGCGTACTTGGTCCCTAAACTTTGAAAAATTGGCAAAATTGGCCCCTGGACTTGAAAGGATCGCGAGAAAGAATAAAAAATGACAAATCAGTCCCTGGATATACTACGCCATGGCGTGGTAAACATTTGGCGTAGCGGTCACTTCGAAAAATTGGCAAAATGGGCCCCTAGACTTGAAAGGTTCGCGAGAAAGAATAAAAAATGACAAATCAGTCCCTGGACTTTACTACGCGATGGCATAGTAAACATTTGGCGTAGCGATCACTTTGAAAAATTGGCAAAATCGGCCCCTGGACTTGAAAGGATCGCGAGAAAGAAAAAAAAATGACAAAGTCGGTCCCTGGACTTTACTACGCCATGGCGTAGTATCTTTTTGGCGTAGCGGTAAAAAATGCCATGGAATATGCTCTTTGACCGATTGAAAATTTTGCAAAATTGGTCTAGGGGCCAATTTTACCTTTTTATAATTATATATAATGTTTTACCTTTTTTTTTGGCAATAAATACATTTTAAGAAAATACCTATTAATAGAACATTTTAAAAAATACCTATTAGTAGAACTATTAAGAAAATAAAAAATAAATATTACAAACACGCATTTAAATACTACAAACAATAATTGAAACACACATTTAAATACTACAAACAATAATTTAAACTGAAAATCTAGTGCGGATAAATATTCTGACAGGAGATGATCCAGTCAGCCTTCTTGTTGATTTCCGCCTCTAGATATGTGTAGGTTTCTTTGATGTCATTAATCTCCGTCTCATCTTGACGTAATTCATGTTGTAGGACTTTTAGTTGGCGTTTTTTTTCATCTAATAGCGCTTGTTTTTCTAGTTGAATCTTCCGGTTATCTTTCCATAACTCTGCTAACCTTTCAATTTCTTCATCAGCCTCTTTACACGATGACTTGAGCTTTGAAGGCATGACTTGAGTTACCGGAGGGTTTGAGTCTCGGTTGAACAAAAGGCTCTCGTCATAGGTTGGCGGCGTATCACCGTTATGTGAACTCCTATAGTTTCGCCATGCGACATCGTATTCTAGCTCTTCGTCATCTGTTATTGCATGATGGGCCCTAGTTTTTCCAATCTGTCTCCACTCCTCGTCCGTTTCAGGCGCTTTCCATCTAAGCCTGAACCTTCCATCATTAAGCTGTTTTTTATTGCCTGAGCCTGAAGAAGTTCCAGACTCATGAACCGATCTCTTGCCGGAGCGGCGGTTTCCAGACATTGGTTAAATGTAGTAAGTTAGAGATTGCAAGTTACCACTTCAACATACCACTTATTTATAGTCGCGATATTCGTCACGATATAGTCAGACTAGGTCACGATATCAATACTTTTTAGGAGAATACTGACTACTTTTTCAGACGAATCTGTCATAACTTTTCAGGCGAATCCTGACTAATTTTTCAGACGAATCTGTCATAACTTTTCAGGTGAATCCTGATTACTTTTTCAGACGAATCTGTCATAACTTTTCAGGTGAATCCTGATTACTTTTTCAGACGAATCTGTCATAACTTTTCAGGCGTAACTGAATTTTGGGGACTAAGTGTGACAGTATTTTAAAGTTCAGGTGCTAGCGGGTATTTTTTTATTAAAGTTCACCACTATAAATGGTCCTTGAGAAGTACCAACACACAAATTTGTTATCTACCATTTCATTCCTTTCATAACACTTCGTAAATTTAGCTAACCTTCAAGAAACCATGTCCGGAAACAACCGATCTGGCAAGAAGAAATCAGCTTCCAAGGCTGGAAGTTCTCGATCTGCACAGAAACAACCCTTACAACAATTGAATGATGGAATGTATAGGCGTACCTGGAATGTGCCCGCAACAGAAGAGGAGTGGGCAATGCATGGGAGAACTTTTGCCGACCAACCAATAACCGATGAAGAGCGTGCCGATTGGGAAGACGCATTCTGTAACTACAAGGAGACATCTCCATACAATGAACCACAAATGTTTTCTTCCAAGTTTTTAAACCCTGACTCAAACCCTCCGGCATCACAAGTAATGCCGGCGAAATTGAAGGCAACAGTTAACGAGGCGAACCGGGAGATCATAGCGCTTGGGGAGAAATGGAATAAGAACAGGGAAATACAACTTCAAAAAGAGGCGGTGATTAACGAAAGTAAAGCAGAGCTTGCAGTCCTAGAGCAAACAATTAGTACGGAGGAGATGTTGGTAAAGGAAATCAAAGAAGAATACGACGTTCTTGAGGACAAGATCAACGAAAAGGCTCAGTGGATCATCCAATGCCAAGACATCTATCCTCACTAAATGTCTCCTAGTTAAATGTTTGTTTAAGATGTTTGCACTGTAACATTTTCCATTGTTTTAGATGTAGTTTAAGATGTTTGCACTATCCTTACTATATCAATTATGGTTTAGCAAACAATAACGTTATAAAACAATAATTGATATTTGAATAAATTATTTAGTGTAGTGATATTTGAAATTTGATAAAACAATAATTAATATTATAACAAGTGTCTTAAAAAAAGAAAAAAAGACAATTAATATGAAAATCTTTATATTTATAGAAATATTTTTGACTCCAACATTACCACGTCTTCATAGTTGATGCATCAAACATTATAAAAAAAAGTTTGCAATAACGTTAACTTTATTGAAAAACATTATAGTAGTTAACAAACACTTAAAACAATCAGCTAAAAATCAGGAGCAAACTTTGGTAGCTAAAAATCAATATTAAGGTCAATACTATTATAGTCCAAAGTTCCATGTGGTTCCAACGACGTTGATGACTGAGACTGCCTTCTTTGGATACTTGAAGACCTTCTTGTAGGCTCGCTTGATGGAGCAGGAGTTGGGCAGTTTGTACGATTATGACCGGTTTGGCCACATACTACACTTTCTCTATATCCGACCTTCACCGCGGGATGGCCTTCGATCGTTGTTACGGGGTCTGCCCACTGGGTTACTTGTTATTAGGAGTGGATAGACTGGTGGTAGAGGGGTATCTGGAGACAACCATGTTGAAGTAGGTCCAACAAGAAGAATTACGCCTTCATATGTTTCCCGGTATACTGAGGCATAAAAGAAGGCTGAAGACAAATGGCTACAATCTGTATATCCGAGATGTTTTGCAACGGTGATGGCATGACCGCAAGGTAACCCAGATAGTTGCCATTTTTTACATGTACATTCATTTATACGCATATCGACCTTTGCATCCCTATGACCATCTCGAACCTCATACCAACCATTTACAATGTCGTGTACGTTCCATCTTGCAGACTTACCCATCCTCCTTTGGATCTTGGCTTGCGCCCACGGTGTTAGATTGTGAAGCATTTATTCTACAAAAATGTATAAATTATGTTAGGATTTATATATTTATATTTATATTTATATATTTAAAACATTCTCATCTTTGGAACCTCCTTTTTGTCGGCGTAGAAAGTACCACCGTTGTTGAAAATCTCTGAAATAATCCATAACCATGACGATCGGTAATCTGCGGGCAAAACGGGACAACACATTCATCAATTCTGCACTATTGGAGGTCATAATATTTAACCGAACGCCAGAAAAATATGCCCTTGAACACTTCTCCGGCCAAGCTCATCCATTAATTGAGCTCCTGCAGCTACATGGAGTCGTAGAGTATTCATTCTTCGGGTGAACTCATATTCCGTATAGGCTTTGCATGCCTTCCAGAATTGATTTTTATAGTGTTTTATGTTTGCGTCCCTCGTTTTGACGTTCATCTTGAGATGTCGACAACATAGAGCGTGATGGCCGTTGGGAACACGGCTGTAATACTGGCCCTTATTGTCATAACCCGATCGGACATAAACACCAAATAAGGCAGATCTCCAATACATTCCCTCAACTTTTCCAGAAACCAGGTCCACTCGTCCGTTGTCTCAGATCTACCTACTCCGAAAGCAATTGGCACAATGTTGTTATTTCCATCCATGGCAACGGCCAGGAACATTGTACCCAAGGATCGTCCATTTAGATGTGCAGCGTCTATTATAAGGACACACCGCAACTTTGTCTTGAAAGACACGATCTGCAAATCATAATGCAGTTATTGTATGAAAATATATAGTTTATAATATGTAAAGAAGTGACAGAGTTACGGGTACCGCGGGGCGAAGGGCAGCAATACACTTTTCAAATCGTCCTTCTGAATCTGTCTTTATTCTGGTGAGCTACTTGGATTTTGGTGCTCCATGTTATATAAGAACAGAGGGAGTCGGCTGAACGAGTCCTCATGGGTGCCCCTAACCATTCGTATGGCACTCCATCTAGCACGCCAACCTTGGTGGTACCTAATCTTAACATTGTACATCTCTTATAGATCACTAATAATGTCTTTTAGTCGACATGTCCTGCTAGCATCTAAAAATTTATGTTTTAGTATACTACCCAAGATCTTTGTGTTCGCTTGACGGTGGAGGGGGTTTAATTGGGTCTCGGAACAAGTGTTTACGTCCACTAACTTTCGTTTTTGGAACATCTTGTTTGGCCCTCCTACGGGGTATGCCGTCATACGCCAAGAACAATCATTTACACGACATTTAACCCCGTACCTGGTTTTTGAAGATCTCGACATTTGATACTGGAAGCCCTCTTCAAGAAACTTTCTTCCCAACTCTACAATCATCTCGTCTTTCATGTCGAACGTCTGGTTTATTACTATTCTGTAACTACGATAATAAGGCACGGGGTCCTTAGGCGTGACATACGACTCTGGGGTTTCAAGAGGAGAAGGCATATCAAATAAATCATTTATCCCGCCAAATGAATTATTGGCAAGAGTCACTCTTTCTACAACTGCTTCGTCTTCATCCGTATCAGTCATGTCAAAAACAAAACCTTCATCATCATCAAAGCCAACAAAACGACTTTTTTCTTCTTCATCGTCTTCTTCTTCATCACCCACTTCTTCTTTTTCTTCTTCTTCTTCTTCTCCTTCTTCTTCTTCTCCTTCTTCTCCTTCTTCTCCTTCTTCTTCTTCTTCTTCTTCTCCTTCTTCTTCTTCTTGTGTCTCTTCAACGTTGGAACTACCACCGACATCACCTCTACCGTACACTGGATAATCAACATGCACATAGAGTGTAGGCGGTCTCTCGCACATTCATCGTCAGATATCTGATAAATTTCGCGTAATTCATAAACCAACGAGCACATTCATCGTCAGATATCTGATAAATTTCGCCATTTGTCTTGTGCACTATCTTCATTTCACCGCCATCATTATCGAAATTAGTTTTTTTTTACAGTAACCGGCCAACTTAAAATGTGTAATGTTTTTGGGCAATAGTACCTGAAATTGACTTGGTGGACCGGAGGGAATGAATTCCCACTCATCGTTTACAAACTCCCATTTACCACCGGAACGAAGATATACCTTAACTTTATCCATACCAGTTGGATTATGATAGAAGTTAAACTCACCGGTGATTTGATGGAATCAATGAAGGAGGGATGTGTTGGAGAAAAGCACCACCTGCCTTTTAAAGACGAATTAATTTGGAGTAACAACCCCTAACGTTGGTTCATTAACAATTTTGGTCCTTTATAAAGACAAAGTAGGACTAGGACCATAGGCCATTATGGTTAACTGACAAAGTAGGACTAGGACCATGTGCTTGTAATTATTCACTGACAAAGTAGGAGGGGTATTTTGTCACCTGTTGTTTTTTTCTGCTTTCCTTTTAACTGCTACTACTATTACTGGTGAATGTGTTAGCTTTTGGTTTTGGTAAAAAAATATTATAAATCAAAACCATTATAAATTTAATTCAATATTTTACAATAATAATTTATAGAATTATAACTTTTATTTATTACTGGTGGAAGTTATTTATTAAAGTGAAATTTGCTTGGATTTTAATGCCTTGGATTTCTTGAAAATTACACAAAGACAAAAACGGGAAAAAGAAATCAAATACAGAGATGCAGCAAAAGGTTTGTATTTATTTTTATTAGTTGTGATACAAAAATAATAACAATGGGCCACCCGCTAATCGGTCGTACTAGCATAATCTGTATAAAGATATAAGGTCTCTACCATGTAATGTCGACATTTCTGAGCAGCTATCACCTGATTCCCTTTGGAAGTTATGGTCTCATTATTAATCAGCTGGGATAGGAACATGCAAATAAATACTCTACAATCTCCACGGCTAGAATTCTGTTGTGGTACATTCTTGGCATGGGTATTGCTGAATTTTTGGGCGGCGTTTCTAAGTTGAAGCTCATGAAGTTGGCCCATCAAATAAGGCAGAGCACCTTTCCATTTGTCCATGATTTCGCCAAAGGCTCTCCGATAACCAGGGCTATTATTAAAGCTATCGTAGACAACCATACTGAAATCCTTAAGGTTCAAAACCCCTAGGACCCAATGCTCTTCACCAATGACAATAGGGCAGTACACCTGGAACAAAACGCCAAACAGATAGTTAATAATGGATAGGTTTGCATACAAGTTGTGTAAAATTGATGTAAACTAATTTACACACCCGCTTTAGGTTGACACACGATATCGAACCTTCGGCTATCCCCGATACCATGTTGATCACAAGGTCAGGACCACGACCATCACTCAAGAACTTTCCAAAATCGGCGTTCATCACCGTCCATTGTGCGTCTGGATGACGGCTAAGCATGATATAGCTTACCCATGCATTCACATGCTAGTAAATAATACACGAGAAGTTAGAGAATGAATACGGTATATTTTTAAAAACACAATGAACTCAATTTTATATACTTACATCGCCGGTGAGATCACCATTGCCCTCCTCGCCCAGCAGCGTGCCCCACCACGTCTTGTCAATCGAGGACCTAAAAAACGGAAGCCTCATCTCGGGCAAACGATCTTCTTTGTATTTTTTGCGGATCATGGCGGCCGTTGTAACACCCGTTGATGAGGCTTCCTTGCCCTTGCCCCTTTGTGTCGCCTTAGGTCGCTTTTGAGCTGGCGTCGTATCAGGTGGTTTAGTAAACGGAGTGGTCAAATATTGACTCGGTGCCCTCTCTCGTTTGTCCTTGACCACCGGTGTTGTCTCAGCTGTGATGCTGGACGGCGGGCGATATACCTTAAGACCTGACCCCGATATAGATGGGGCCGACGTCCCCGATGGCAACTCGAATCCATGAGACGACGGCCCGGCTAGCTCACCACCAAATAACGACCGTTCAACAGAGGAGAACGGCTCGAACGATGACTCGAAATCATCAAGCGTAACCTGCAAATTAAGATGGATCGTTTTCAGTTAATTTAAAAAAAATATTAAAACCAAACCTTTTTACTTACATTCGGCATGTAGGGGAGAGGGGCGGTGGAGTACGGCAACTGATGTTCCCCCAAGCTCGACGACTGGGGTAGATAAAATCCTAGCTCCGTAGCAACTGATGTAGCCTATTAAATTAATGCTGATCATTACCATGTAAAATATTACAAATCTTGATATAGATAGGTTTTAATTTTACTTATTTAACTTACAGGGAAATTAGAGGGGCTCGGTATCATGTATGAAGACGAGGGCATACTCATGATTGCCGGCTGGGGTGGATACTGGGAGTACCCCAAATGGTCACCGCTTGTGCCCTTAGAAAGAATGTTGTTAAATACAAAAAATGGGGTAAATAAAGAGTTAAACGATTACTATATAACCAGGTTTGATAACTTACATGTTGCGGATAACAAGACGCCGGAGATGAGAACATGGCTGATCCGGACGGTTGGCCTCCCATCTAAAAAAAGTATTCAAACGTTGTTTAGTAAACACATTAAAACAACTTTAATCCAAGAGGTTAAACGAATAACTTACATTCATCCTTTGAATATGTTTCTCCAAATCCTCAATCATTGCTCTCTAATCCACATTTATTTGGTTTTGATCGGCATTTATTAGGTTTTGCTCGTCAAGGTGGGTATACAAATCTCTATTGACTCGCTCCTTGTAGTAATAGAAATCATAGTATAACTCATTCAACATTTGCCGATACAACCTGTCCCATTCGGGACCTTAATATCCAAGTGAGGGACTATCGCCATGGAGGCTAGGGACAAGAGGGTAGTGTGGGCGCCGCCCTTCCTGGTAAATTGAAAACATAACATGTTAAGTAAACCATAGTCTTAATTTATTATAAATAGACTTCGAAATACACACAAAAACATACCTCTTGACAATTAAGGAACTCAAGACACGCATTTATATTCAAATTATGGTTCCTGTTCCAACGAACCCCCCTCGGGGACGCGTCTGAGCATGTAAACCACTGTCGGGAGACTGGAAACACCTCCACGATCCGTATCTACAAACATACAACAACACATAAAGGTATGCACATTATCATAAAGAAAACAAATTTCAAATTAATAATTATCTAACCTTTAAGGCATATGCAAAACCCATAATCGACATTTTGTTGTGCATGTCGCGTCGAGCCCAAGCACGATTCAGTTGCTTGTAGGTCGGTTCCCATGTGTAGCTTCCCCATAGATAGCGATTAAATGTTGTAAGACGCTCCACGATACTAAATTGTTCGGGATTAACTAACTGGGAAACCTGACGTCCGACGAATACTAATTCCACCATCCCTATTAAGCAGACTCGGACAGCATCCTCGTTGCTTAAGTTGGGCATCTTTAGCATAATCATGCTACGGACCGAGGAAAGCTGCAGACGAGGTTCGTGATGAGCAGTCTCTCCGCAAGCATCAGGAAAGACCCTCCTTAGGAAGCTATGCTTTCGGAGGGGAGTGATGTTCGACAAGACTCCAAAACGTAGGCATGTGATAAGGCAGTAGTCCTCTCGGCCGAAACGAAGGATGTGGCCAGAAATATTAAACCATAACTCTTCCTCCTGTCCTTCAACAGGAAGAATCTGCCTTTCTAGGAACAACACTGTCAGAAGACTGTCATGGGTCTGCACGTTGAGGTCCAACCAAGGACCGAAGGGAGTAGTCCTAAAAAGCTCTTCTCTTGCTGGAGAAACTAAAAGAGCAGCCCGGATATCCTTAATCAAGGAAATATTTATTCCTTATTGTGAGTACAGGGACCTACATATTGAGTTTGTAAAATTCATGAGCATACCTTTTGTATATATAAATTTTGTTGATAGTCCTTCATCAATATTTCATTATTCGAAAATAAATCGCAGATACACTTTTGGATTTCCAGGTAGTAGGGGAATCACGTGGATTACTTAAGTCTCTCCAATCTTAGGGCTATTTACACCCGTTTGACAAAATCTTTCGATGTTATGCAATTATTTCGTTTCATGAAATACATGAGAAATTTTTTCATTTACTCTATTTTATATGTTGTATTAAGATATTGTTTTTTTTGTATATATAAATTTTGTTGATAGTCCTTCATTAATATTTCATTATTCGAAAATAAATCGCAGATACACTTTTGGATTTCCAGGTAGTAGGGGAATCACGTGGATTACTTAAGTCCCTCCAACCTTAGGGCTATTTACACCCGTTTGACAAAATCTTTCGGTGTTATGCAATTATTTCGTTTCATGAAATACATGAGATATTTTTTCATTTACTCTATTTTATACGTTGTATTAAGATATTGTTTTTTTGTATATATAAATTTTGTTGATAGTCCTTCATCAAAATTTCATTATTCGAAAATAAATCGCAGATACACTTTTGGATTTCCAGGTAGTAGGGGAATCACGTGGATTACTTAAGTCCCTCCAACCTTAGGCCTATTTACACCCGTTTGACAAAATCTTTCGGTGTTATACAATTATTTCGTTTCATGAAATACATGAGAAATTTTTTCATTTACTCTATTTTATATGTTGTATTAAGATATTGTTTTTTTTGTATATATAAATTTTGTTGATAGTCCTTCATCAATATTTCATTATTCGAAAATAAATCGCAGATACACTATTGGATTTCCAGGTAGTAGGGGAATCACGTGAATTACTTAAGTCCCTACAATCTTAGGGCTATTTACACCCGTTTGACAAAATCTTTCGGTGTTATGCAATTATTTCGTTTCATGAAATACATGAGAAATTTTTTCATTTACTCTATTTTATATGTTGTATTAAGATATTGTTTTTTTTTGTATATATAAATTTTGTTGATAGTCCTTCATCAATATTTCATTATTCGAAAATAAATCGCAGATACACTTTTGGATTTCCAGGTAGTAGGGGAATCACGTGGATTACTTAAGTCCCTCCAACCTTAGGGCTATTTACACCCGTTTGACAAAATCTTTCGGTGTTATACAATTATTTCGTTTCATGAAATACATGAGATATTTTTTCATTTACTCTATTTTATACGTTGTATTAAGATATTGTTTTTTTGTATATATAAATTTTGTTGATAGTCCTTCATCAATATTTCATTATTCGAAAATAAATCGCAGATACACTTTTGGATTTCCAGGTAGTAGGGGAATCACGTGGATTACTTAAGTCCCTCCAACCTTAGGGCTATTTACACCCGTTTGACAAAATCTTTCGGTGTCATGCAATTATTTCGTTTCATGAAATACATGAGAATTTTTTCATTTACTCTATTTTATACGTTGTATTAAGATATTTTTTTTTTGTATATATAAATTTTGTTGATAGTCCTTCATCAATATTTCATTATTCGAAAATAAATCGCAGATACACTATTGGATTTCCAGGTAGTAGGGGAATCACGTGAATTACTTAAATCCCTTCAACCTTAGGGCTATTTACACCCGTTTGACAAAAATCTTTCGGTGTTATGCAATTATTTCGTTTCATGAAATACATGAGAAATTTTTCATGGGGGTGGAAGTGTGAATTCCAAAAGTTATTATAAAAATTAAACATATGTATATTAAACAGGTATATTAAGCAAAGTACATTGTCGATTTTTAATATTTTTTTAATAAAAAAAGTAATTGAGTTGATCATCAATAAATTAAAAAGAAATCCATATCATATAATTAGCATAAATCAAATATTTAAATGTATAAGTGTAACGTCTTCTACAGATAATCTATAAAAAAATGTAAATAAAAAAATATCAGAAGTTAAAGTTTTTTACGTTAAACTTTATCAAAGTCTTTATTTTTAAGATTTTAACATTGTTTGTATTATTAAATTATTATATACATTTTCGTCCCAATTTATTTTTTATAGAAATTAAAATATTTTTTATTTAGTAGTGGAAACGGTTGCAATAATATTTCTCTTTTTTTTATTAAGTTTTATAACAAAACAAAAACTTAGACATTTGTAGTTGTTATTTATTGTTTTCTCTATTTTAAAATATCGAGTAAAATAAGAACATTTTTATTTTTTTATCTATTTTTTTTTTTCTTTCAACCAATCAAAAATCACAAAGAATAAAAGTCATGGAATCAGTTTTTAAAAATAATAATTTATGATATTGTAAATATTTGAGTACATCTTAAATACAGTGTTTATAAAATATTAATTTATAAAAATATTTTATTTTTCAATCTGTCATCTTCTTTTTCATCTCCATCATATTATTTTTCATTTAAAATTTCTAAAAATTGAGATTTTCAACAACAAAAAAAAGTTAAAATACAGTGTTTATAAAATATTAATTTATATGTGAAATTTTTAGAACGATTTTATTTCATTTACATATAAAACAGTTCTAATTATTTTACAGGTAAATAACAGTTGTAATTAAACATATGTATATTAAACAGGTATATTAAACAGATATATATTAAACAGATATATAATTAAAAGGAGACTTCTTTTTCATAAGCTTTTAACAAAAACAACAAAATAGTCGTGATTTTTAACGAAATAACTTACCTGGATTTCCATGTCTTGACGTGTAGACGTGGATTTTGACGTGAATGGTAGTGATTCTCGAGGCCCGTACACTTGAATAAAATATCGGCTTCTGACTATTCTTGTTGTTTTCTCAAGAACACAACAATTTTGTGTTAAAAATATGTTTGTGGGGATGGTGTGGACCACTTTGGTTCAATTTATATAGGTGAAATATGCATATCCGTGAGCTTCTCGCCTCCCAATGCCTAGCTACCCTATTTAATGTCAAATCAGTCAAAAAGTCCGACTTTACTACGCCAAAATCTGACTACGCCATGGCGTAGGGACCAATTCTGCCAAATTTTCAAACTTTCAAGGTGTCATTTAATCGGTCAAAGAGCATATTCCATGGCATCTTTGACCGCTACGCCAAAAAGATACTACGCCATGGCGTAGTAAAGTCCAGGGACTGATTTTGCCATTTTTTATTCTTTCTCGTGATCCTTTCAAGTCCAGGGGCCGAATTTTGCCAATTTTTCAAAGTGACCGCTACGCCAAATGTTTACTACGCCATGGCGTAGTAAAGTCCAGGGACCGATTTGTCATTTTTGATTCTTTCTCGCGAACCTTTCAAGTCCAGGGGCCAATTTTGCTAAATATTCAAAGTTTAGGGACCAAGTACGCCATGGCGTACCTTGAAAATGGCGTACTGGAGGACTTTTTTGTAAAATTCCGGGAAATTGGTGGAGTACGCCATGGCATACCTCTTTTATGGCGTACTGATGGCTATTTTCGCAACTTTTATGGAAAAATGGCTATTTCAGCAAAAGAAGTTTCTAAAATGGCTATTTGAGCAAAATTCTCTTTACAAAATCATTTGACGGTTTAAATTGGTCGAATCAAGTTAAATCAGATTGGTTTTTACGTTTTGAGTCGTCTGACGATCTGATCTTGTCTAAAAAATAATCAAACCGTTTGGTTCGGTCTCATCTGCAGCTTGAACATTTTTTGAACGGTCTGGACCAAGCCGACCGTAAAAAAATGTATTAATTGTATTTATTTTTTATGTTGTAGGTTTTACTTTTTTTTTATCAACCTGGATATCCAACCTACTATACGAGACGACTAATCCCAGAATGACCACCCACCGCTTCGCGGGTAGCCCGGAGTAGAGATGGCCATTTGGGCTCGGCCCGACCCAGGATCGGTGGAGGCCCGTGACTGAATCCGATTGAGGCCTAACCTGGCCCGGCCTGGGACCGGTTATAGGCACGAAACACACACATTTTTTCACACACACACTCACTTTCACACACACACACACACATACACTTTCACACTTTTTCACACACACACACACTCACTTTCACACACACACTTTCACACACATACACTTTCACACACACACTTTCACACACATACACTTTCACACAAATACACTTTCACACACACATACACTTTCACACACACACACACATATATATATACACTTTCACACACACACACACACATGTATATATATATACACTTTCACACACACACACACATATACACTTTCACGCGCACACACACACACTTTTTCACTTTTACACTTCCACACACACACTTTCACTTTCACACACATACACTTTCACACACACACACACACACACACTTTCACTTTCATACACATACACTTTCACACACACACATACACACACAAACACACACTTTCACACACACACACACACACTTTCACACACACACTTTTTCACATTCACATACATACACTTTCAACACACACACACACACACACTTTCACTTTCAGACTCATACACAATTTCACACACTTTTGCGCGCACACACACACATTTTCACTTTCACACTTCCACACACACACTTTCGCTTTCACACACATACACTTTCACACACACAAACACACACTTTCATACATACACACACTTATTTTCACACACATACACTTTCACACACATACACACACACACTTTCACTTTCACAATTTTTCACACACACATACACACTCACTTTCATACACACACACTCACACTTTCACACACACACACACACATACACTTTCACACACACACATTCATACACACACACACATGACAACCACATGTGTGTGTGTGTGTGTCAATGTGTGCATGTAAAAGTATGTGTGTGTGTGTGTGAATGTGTGCGTATAAAAGTATGTGTGCGTGTATGCCTGTGTGAAAGTGAAATTGTGTGAGTGTGTGTGTATGTTTCTGTGAACATGAAATTGTATGTGTGTGTCTATGTGAAAGTGAAAGTGTGTGTGTGTGTGCGCGCGAAAGTGTGTGTGTGTGTATGTCTGTGTGAAAGTGAAAGTGTGTGTGTGTGTGTGTGAATGTGTGTATGTATGTGTGAAAGTGAAAGTGAAAGTGAAAGTGTGTGTGTATGTCTGTGTGAAAGTGAAAATGTATGTGTGTGAAAGTGTGTGTGTATGTGTGTATGTCTGCGTGAAAATGAAAGTGTGTATGTTTGAAAAGTGAAAGTGTGTGTGTATGTCTGTGTGAAAGTGTGTGTGTGTGTGAATCTGTGTTTATGTATGTGAAAGTGTGTGTGTATGCGTGTTTGTGAAAATGTGTGTGTGTGTGTGTGTGTGCGTGTATGTGAAAGTGTGTGTGTGCGTATATGTGAAAGTGTGTGTGTGTGCGTGTATGTGAAAATGTGTGAGTGTGTGTGTGAAAGTAAGTGTGCTTGTGTGTGCGCTGAAGTGTGTGTACACACACTTTCTAATTTGAAAAAAGATGGAAAATGGAAAATGAAAACCGGTAGAAAATGCACAACTAAACGCGTTTTCTAAAAATCTGAAAATGAAAATTGAAAACTCCACCATTTCAACTAAACCCGTTTTGAAATTTTTTCATAGAAAACTGAGAATAAAAACTCAACTCCATTTTCTGAAAACGTTTTCTTGGAAAATGAAAACAGTTTTCGCTAACTAAACGCACCCTATGTTTTTTAGTTTTCATTTCTAAATTTGCAAAATTCTTAGTGATTGAAAGTGTATGTGTGTGTGTGTGTGTGAAAGTGTGTGTGTGCACGCGTGTAAAAGTGTAAGTGTGTGCATGTAGAAAATTATTTTGAAAATGAAAATTCTGAAAACTCAAAAAAGTTGTTTTCTAAATCTAATATAAATTTAGAAAATGAAAATTTTCTTGGAAACTTTTTGAAAACTAAACGAACTAAACGCGTTTTCCAAATTTTCATTTTCACTGAGAAATTTTTCTAGAAAACAGAAAAATTTTCATCAACTAAACGCACCCTAAAGCTTTTAAAATCAAATTCAAACCGTGGTTCATCTTACTCAATGTCTATCCAAAATTACAACTATGCAAATTTGGAAAATATGTCCTCAAATTGGGGACATAGACCAAATTTACATATTTGGTCCCTGCAACTGCAGACCTGACTTAAATTGTTTTCTTTTTTTACACTTTGACCCTTTCATGAATTACGAACCTGCCGCTTACAAACTTATGACCATTATGTTGATTTTATGAAAGGAATGGTTAAGAGATGAAAGCACAAGGCAAAAATGACTATTTTAAAAAACTTTTCGTTTAAAAATTATGTTATACTGATTGTGGTCTTTGTTTTATTTCTATTTACATCTATGGGATAATCTTTTATGTTATTGTCTTAATATTTAAGAGTTAAAGTCCATTTTAATATCCCCTTTCGTCATGAAAAACTAAGCCAACAATTAATATCAAGCTTTAAATTTAAAACTTTTACAGTATGGATATACCTTAATACATCAAAAGTGATTATCAATGGATAAAGAAAAATCATTTCAACAACAAAAGCTAGAGGACACAGATAATAGTTGTTCTAAATTGTACCCAAGCTTCGCCTATTTGTTCTATACTTGATTCATAACTAAACCTTTCTCATGTCATTTACTAATCGGAGCTAAAACTCCCGAAATGAAAAATACCAAAATAGGAATAACACTTGATATTATTAGAAATAGCAAAAAATTATCATATTTGTAAAGTAGAAACATTATATACTCCTATGAATGTGAAAATTATATTGTATTACTCAATTCTACTTGAAATTGTTAAGTTCTTCATAACTATTTAGTTAAAGTAAGAATTGCTTTTGGTCAAATCATCTAGTTTTCTTTCGGGACGTGTTTCCTTTCATGACGGTTAAACCATGCACTACCAAATTACAATAATGACCCTTATACAAATCGTATATAACAAACAAACTCCTTTTCTCTTGTATTTAAAAAAAATGATCATCAAATCCTTGAAATTATTAGTGTTTCAATTTTAATTTTAAACTTACTTTTGTTTTTCAAAAAAAATCTGAACCAAAATTTGAGCCGAATGAAGATTCTTTGGTGTCAAATTTTCTTTTGAGAAGATAAAGCCATGTGCACTTAGAGAAATGGTCAACAAAAAGAACATAATACCTGAAACCATCAAAGAAATTCACCGGAGATGTCAATAATATAACTTAGTTACAGAGGTAAATGAGAAACCAAACTATTTTGATGGAAAGAAAAATTGTGACTTTTATCACCATTGACATGGATTGCAGTGAAAAGATAAACCATTAGTTGCATGTAGATTAAATGAAGAAATAAGAGACTTGAGAATGGGTAATGTTGGATGCCCTAAACTATGATGCAAGATGATGACAAAGGCTTTGACACTAGAGAGGGCAAAGATAGAAGATGACAATGGAATTTCATAGGTGCCATTCTCAGTTGGTCCTGTGAGAACATGTGCCCCCATGAGGCGATCCTTCAAAGTAAAATAATCAGAGGAGAATTAGATATTGTTTTGCAGAAGAAAAAAAATTAGAAATGGAAACGAGATTACGTTCCATATAGGAACATACAAGACATTAGAAAGGGAGAAAGATCTAGAAGGAATAGAAAAAAATATGGAAACATTATGATTGGTAATAGGTAGGCTAGATCTATCTCCATTGATAATTTCTTCTGTGCCATCACATGGTCGATGAAGAGAAAGACTGGGAAGATCTTGTGTAACATGGTGAGAAGCACATAAATCAAGAATCCACATGTTAGAATTTGGTGTTGGTGAAACATGAGCAACATGGGCCTGTGGAGGGTTAGAGAAAAAAGCACGGGGTGGGGAGGGAGAATGGTAAGAAGTTTGGTTAGGAAGACTGGGTATTTGTGGAGTAAATGTCCTCTTGTGTGACACCATTGGCATTTTCCTAGGAAAGGTTTAGATTCGGTTGGGTTGGTACATTGAAAGGGTTTGTTGGGACGGTTATGTTTAAAGTGTTTGTTGGATGTACAGTTTGCTTGATGGAGTGAGGTCAAGTAGTTGTTAGATGTATAGGTTGGTTGATGGAGTGAGGTCGAGTGGTTGTTGGATGTATAGGTTAGTTGACGGGAGGGAGGTCGAGTGGTTGTTACATGAGGCATTACGCGCAGGATGGATTAAGATTTAAAAACCAACTCTCTTTGAATCAGTTTCTTCGTAAGATCAGGAAACGAGATAGGATCATCTCGAGCATTTGCAGCTTCAACAATGCCTTGGTAAGAAAAATCAAGGCTTTCAAGAACCTTATAGGTGATGTCTTCAGGTTTGATCATGTGATTCAGGAGGGCCAATTGATCGGTATACACCTTGATAACATTCAAAAATTACATTATGGTTTGAGGACCTCTAGTGATGCTCTTACATTACCTTGAGTTGTTTTATATGACCACAAGAAGCACTAGCAAATGTGTGATATAAAGTATCCCATAATTCTTTGGATGTTTTGGTGAAAGACACCAATGAAACAATGGTTTGCTCGAAGGTGCCGATGAGAGTACCATAGATGAGATGGTCTTAACGCATCTAGGTTAGATTTTCTGGATTTGATATTTGTGAAGCTTTGGTGGTGATAGTAGAAGGATAAAGAGAAGAACCATCGAGATTGATAGGTGGTTTTTACACCCCCTATTTCTTACTGCAAGTGTACGGATCGAATCAAGTAATACAGTACCAAAGTACGAGATCGAACCACAGAACTAGGATACTGAGTATCACAGTGACTATGACAATTATTAACTGAACGTTCGAAATTTGGATGAGTTGGTTTTAAACTAATAACAGCTGTAATTAAACTTAAGAAACTGACTAGAACAAATAAACACAGAAGGTTTTTAAGATAAGATAAAAGAGGTTGGGAGTTGGGTTCAGATTAAGATTTTCACTTGACAATTACACACCTTGCAATTCTAACAGATAAATTATCAAAGAAGAACAATTTATAAAGTTCTCATTACTCTCTTTCGAGACATAACAAGAATTAAACCCAAAATTGCTTGCAATATCTCTCGATATAGACAATTAAATTCGGGAATGATTAAAAGATTTAGATTGTTGACAACACTAAGGCTTACTTAAAATATCTCTATTCGAGTAAAACTTAGATATATGATTTTCAATTCTTTATTAAAGCAATTCTTACTCAGAAATAACTTTAAACAAATAAATCAATTGACAGGTGATCAAACTGACAACAACATTAAACATAAAAAATCATATGCTTCAATTGATAAGAAAACTGAAAGAGTTGCAACGATAATGTAACAAATCAAGTATCAAACCCTATCATCCCCCAACCCCCAACACATGAAGATTAGTTCATGCTTGGGGTAATAGAAAACAAAGCAATAAAAGAAATATTCATGGATCTTGACATAACAATAAATGAAAAGTCTAAAAACATAAAAACTCCCTCTCTTGATGTATCTTCATGCACAAGTACAATGTAAATTCCTTCACTCCGGAATCCATAAAGCACCTTTGATATTGTCAGCCTCCAAAAACCAGATCCTCTTCTCTCTCAATAGCCTCCAGCCGTTAGTCTTGATGTCTCTGCGAAAAAGTAACCCTAGATCTGCAGCAGCCGCCAATAAAAGGGAAGTCGACAGTGAGTTACGCGGCTTCGCAGCGGTTTGAAACCGCAAGGAAGGTCGCGCGTGTTTGAACAGGGCCGCGGCTTGAGGTCGCGGCATTGGTCGCGTAACTCACTGTCTGGTTTTGGTTTTTTCATTTTGCTCATACCCATTTGGCCCTGGATGACAAGTATTTCTTTTCGCTATAAAACTCGGGTCTTTCTTCAATAAATGATTACTATTTCTCTTGCATGTGAGATTCCTGAGAGTCTGTACACACTCGGTGAAAATTGTTAAAACACGCTTTATCCGCTCGAAAACAAGTCAAAGGCATCGATATTTAGTTAAAGAATAATGCCAATCTTTGGCGTTATCAACAACCCCAAACCGAGCGTTGCTTGTCCTCAAGCAAATTAGCGATAGAAAGAATTAAACATAACAAACAAAATTCAACCAATGCAATCGCATGAAACCCAATTGGGTGTACTTTTCTAAAATTCCGCTTTACCATTAACAATCCACGAGGCACTTCCATTTTAGTTGACTAAGTTTTGGTCATTGAGAATCGAACTTGAGAAGGCTACATTATTACCGGGGGGCTACCAACTATACACCATTAGGGGAGGATTTCACTTTGACCCTACCTCACGAGATGCTCTCATTTCACTCAAATCCTAAGGTTCCCTCTAGGTCCAACTCATGCAGTTAGAGGCTATGTGCAAAAGAATTAAAAGTACAGCTGCATGATATTAACCTATTCAATAATGTACAATCTTTTACCAAGAAAATCTCAGAAAGAATCACATAGTATGACATGAATCACATAAACTCTACAAGCTTGCATTACTCGTGTTTCCTAAAAGATCATTCAGGACTTTGATGGGTTGTAATGGGGCTTGAGGTGATGGCTAAGAATTGAAGTTCATTAAGGCTCAAATTAGATTCTTCTCATTCTTTGCTATCTTTGGCTTTCAGTCTCCACCCATTGTACTCCTTGGTTGTGTCTACAGAACAACATATTTTTTTTCAACACAACCCTTATTGCTTTTTGGATACCCCCAAAATTTCCTTTTGACTTGCTGACCGCCTTTCATATTGTGAACACTTTCGGAATAAGGCCGCCTAGTGTTTAGGCTAGGGTTTAATGTGGGTTAATTAAATGAAAATTTAGTTTAGCCAAGGCTACAAAGAGGGATAAGGTGCACACATTCTAGGGAAATGAAAGTTAAAAAGAAAGGGAAAAACACATCCGTATACACACAATGCCTGGAGTCATTTCTTAGAGTCCACACGAGTTGCAAGCAGGTACGAGTTATGATCCTAATGTGTGTCTATACTACATGATGCAAAGATAATAGTGAGATTATGCTATTACCACCACTGGAAAGGGAGGAGTTAGTGTATTGATTACAAAAAAAAAATCACTCCAAGAATTAATAGCAATATGGTTTGGCTCAAGATTCCTTTCCGGGTGGTCTCAACTAATGTCCCCTAATACGTGCCTCACTGGTCATCTCTCAGTATTAAGTTGCCTTCTAAAGATTCTCAACGCAATGACCAGTTCTTAGTTTTCCTAAAATTTTACCAAGTCATGAATTTTTGTACTTGTGCAAAGCATACTAACATTTTTATACCAAAATTGTGCCCAATTGACCACCCCAAACCTAAGTAACACATTATCCCCAATGTGCAAACATAGTTAAAAATAAGCAACCACAAAAGAAGTTATCATGCGATTAAGTACAGTCATCCAACAGAAAATAAAATTAAGTCTAACAAGAAAATAGAAAAATAAAGTCTAAAGCACACCAACCTTTCTCAAGCATTTCTGGAGGACGAGGCACCTCCATCCGGGCGCTTGCGGACTCGACGACGCTCGAAAAATGACAGTGCACCCAACTGATCCAACCTCCAATTGATGTCCTCATATTGACGCTGCCATTTTGCATCGATCCTCGTCATCCACGGTGGTGTGTCCCCCCTTGTGTTCTCTGCGGCTTCCTCTTCAGCTTCCTCGTCCGGTTCATACTCCGGGTCCACAAAGTTATATTCGCCCTCGTCATAATCCGGGTTCTGCTGCAGTTCTTCGATCAACCGTTTCTTCTTCCACTCTTCCGCCTTGTCTTTTTTCTCTTTTTCATACTTCTCCGCTGCATTGATTTGGATCCGATAATGTTTCTTATCGAAATCTCCCTTGGAGTATGTGATATTGGGGGTTTCCACACCCGCTTTCCTGCAAAAATAAGTTATCATACAAGGGAAGGGGAGAACACCATCAAGACTCATACCCGCATCCAGAATCTCCATCCACATTAAGTGAGCTACGTCCATTGGAAGACCCTCTTTAAGAGAATATAAGACGTGAGCAACTTGAGGGTCAGCCGTGGTGTTGGTGTTGTGTGTGGACGGCTTCAGAGAACTTTTGATGAGCAACAACAAAAAAGCCATATCGTAGTGCATTTCACTCTTCAAAATTTCATTACGAGTTTGGACCCAACCAGCATCCCCATTGCGTCTCAGGGCTCGAGCAATGACCGGGTTTTCTTTGATTTGAAACTCCCAACAGTTAGACATTCCAAAGTACATTCCCAACTCTCTTCTCCTTGGCACACCATGGTACTCACTTATGTCATCCAGTGAGATGCGGACCTGTTTCCCATCAACCATTACTGTGTATTGAGAGTGATATACAACGGGTATCATATTCTTGTAGAATTGTCGTACCACTCCCTCATTATACGGTTCTGGGATCCTGATGAAGTGGCCCAATCCTTGGTCATCAATTATCTCCGGTACGCTTGACTCAGTGGGCAGTCCTATAACTTGATTCCTCTTTCCCTAAATGGAAAGAATCTTTTCATACCCAAAAGTTTGGCCCTTTTTGCGGCATCCTTGTTGATCATTCTTCCCCATCTGGCCTTGTTTTGAGTAGTCAAGTTGTTGTATTCCGAAAATTTTAGCTCTTTGTTTGGATGTCCTCATTTTTTTACTAAAAGAGTAAAATGTAATTAGTTACCTTGCGCTCAAATGGTTACCCCAAAAGGTCACCCAAAACTACCCCAAACTATGGTAAAGCATTAGTCGGGTGTTAATGGCTTGATTAAAGAGGTAACCGACCACTCCAAACCTAGGTAGAACCTAGGTTTGGTCTGTTATATAGCAACCACACCCTAGCAAAAACAATTTCCTTTATGGTAGGATCATAAGAATATATACACGACTTCTTAACCACAAATTCCAAAACCAAGGATCTTACTTCAATAACTTCATCCAATTATTCAAAAGTTTGATTTTGCATTCAAGATAAGAACACTATAAGCTCTACCCAAAATTGAAAATTAAACCCATCCACATACAACTTCCTAGTCTATCCACATAATTATTCTTGTAACAAAAGAATAGAGCAAAGGAATGAAACTTTAACAACAACATATTACTTGCACTCACCAACTCACCATCAATCTTTAGAGAAGAGATATAAAGAAACCCCATCAAAGCTTCACCTTTCACAAATCTTGAAAAATAAAAATGAGGAAGCATACCTTGGTTGGCCGGATTGCTGTTGTTAGTCGCCGGAAAAAAGATGCAAGAGAAAGAGGGAGGAAACCGCTCAAGATGAAAAAGAAATTAGGGTAAAAAAATTATAACCGTGGCTAGGGTTTTACCACGTCAGATGGGCCGCGCGACTTGGGCCGCAGTTTCATCCCGCGGGATATCTCGCACGTATGGAAGTGCGAAATCCGACAGAGAGATACGCGACTTATGTCACGGCTTCAAGCCGCGTGACATACTGCGTGGAATGGACAAAGAGATGCGCGACATGGATTGCGGTTTGAAACCGCAGGATAAACCGCGTGAGATGGACAGTGAGTTAGGCGACATGGATTGCGGTATGAAACCGCGTGACATCCCACGAGAAACAGAGAGTTACGCGGTTTCACCCGCGACTTGAAGTCGCGGGGAAGGCCGCCGTGCAAGTTACTGCTACCCAGATTTTTAGCTAAAAATTTCCCAACATCTATTCACTCGAAGCAGCTTTTCAAACCAAAATAAAATTAAAAATACACACCTCTAATCTACAGTTAAAACAATCAAAGAAAACTAACAATGGTGGGTTGCCTCCCACCCAGCGCCGTGTTTTGGTGTCCCGTCCCGACCTTGTTGCGTGCTAATTCTCTGGGTCTTGGAAATGTACCGCGTCACTTACCGCAGGTTCATTCCCAAAGTATGGTCTCACTCTTTGTCCGTTTACCTTGAATGTGGCTCCATCCATGCCTTTTAGTTCAACCGTTCCAAAAGCAGTGGTATTGACGATTGTAAATGGTCCCGACCACTTTGACTTGAGCTTACTTGGAAAAAGACGAAAACGTGAGTTAAATAATAGAACTTGCATACCTGGTACCAAAATCTTTTCATGAAGCCTCTTGTCATGGAATCTCTTCGTCCTCTCTTTGTAGATAGATGTGTTCTCGTACGCATCTTGGCGTAACTCCGCAAGTTCATTTAATTGTAGCAACCATCGTTGCTCTGCCACATTCGGTTCCATATTCAACTGCTTTATGGCCCAAAACGCCTTGTGCTCGAGTTCAACCGGTAGATGACACGACTTCCCGTATACCAACCGATAGGGAGTCGTTCCAATTGGTGTTTTGTAGGCGGTGCGATATGCCCACAATGCATCGTCAAGCCTTGATGCCCAATCTTTCCTTGAGGAATTCACCGTCTTCTCTAAAATTTGCTTTATTTCCCTATTGGAAACTTCGGCAAGACCATTAGCTTGTGGATGGTATGGTGTGGTGACTTTATGTTTGACAGAGTACTTTTTCAAAACTACATCAAAATACCGGTTGCAAAAATGAGTTCCACCATCACTAATCAATGCCCTTGGGACCCCAAACCTTGCAAAGATATTCTTCCTTAAGAAGTTTATCACAACTTTCGAATCGTTGGTGGGGGTGGCGATGGCTTCTACCCACTTAGAGACATAATCCACGACAACTAAAATGTACTCATACCTACCGGACTTGGGAAACAGGCCCATGAAATCGATGCCCAAAACATCGAACAATTCACACTCCAAGAAAATTTGCATCAGCATTTCGTCTCTCTTTGAAATATTACCCATCCGATGGCACCTATCACATCGTGAGATAAATTCTCGACAATCCTTAAACATGGACGGCCAGAAAAATCCTGATTGAAAGATTTTTGCCATTGTTCTCTTTGTACTGAAGTAGGGGTGAGCATTTGACCCACAAGAACCGGACCGAACCGGGACCGAACCGGGACCGACACCGGAACCGGCACCGGTATAGTCCAACCGGTCCGGTTTTCGGTTCTTCAAATCCTCCATATTCGGTTCCGGTTCCAAACCGGGTTCGGTGCCAATTTTTCGGGTAATTAACCGGAACCGGCCCGGAATTTTATAATCCTAATTTAATTAATTTATTATGTTTTCTAATATCTCAAAATAACCTTTCAAAATTTAACAAACATATCTTTTGTACATAACCATATAAATAAGCTATCGTTCATTTATTAAGTATTAATGTGTCATAACATAACCATATAAAAAAAGTAAAAATCCCAACTTTTTATCCAGGATGACAATTGTCTTACGCCATTATACAAAGACAACAATCAATTAAATTCTTTAATGTAAATCAAAATTTCATTAGCCATATAATATTTATGATATAAATTGAAAGATTTAAAGTGATTTATGTTTTTAAGAACTAAATTTTAGGTTTATATATATATATATATATATAGATTTTAAACGTGTTGATTTAGAGCAAAAAATCATAAAAAACATTAGCCATATAATATTTATGATATAAATTGAAAGATTTAAAGTGATTTATGTTTTTAAGAACTAAATTTTAGGGTTGTCCATTTGTATATTGTTAATTCATAATTGAAATAATAGGTTCTAATATAAAGCGGTTCCAACCGGGTTTTTGACCGGAAAACCGGAACCGAAACCGGTACCGGCACCGGCACCGGTATTGCCTATACGGTCCGGTTATCGGTTCTAATAATATCGCATTTCCGGTTCCGGTTCCAAACCGGTCCGGTGTCGGTTCGGGCCGATTCGGTCCAAATGCTCACCCCTATACTGAAGTGGCCTCCACACTCGAATAGGTGGTTTTTACACCCCCTATTTCTTACCGCAAGTGTACGGATCGAATCAAGTAATACAGTACCAAAGTACGAGATCGAACCACAGAACTAGGACACTGAGTATCACAGTGACTATGACAATTATTAACTGAACGATCGAAATTTGGATGAGTTGGTTTTAAACTAATAACAACTGTAATTAAACTTAAGAAACTGACTAAAAGAAATAAACACAGAAGGTTTTTAGGATAAGATAAAAGAGGTTGGGAGTTGGGTTCAGATTAAGATTTTCACTTGACAATTACACACCTTGCAATTCTAACAATTAAATTATCAAAGAAGAAGAATTTATAAAGTTCTCATTACTCTCTTTCGAGATGTAACAAGAATTAAACCTAAAATCGCTTGCAATATCTCTCGATATAGACAATTAAATTCGGGAATGATTAAAAGATTTAGATTGTTGACACCACTAAGGCTTACTTAAAATATCTCTATTCAAGTCTTAGGTATATGATTTTCAATTCTTTATTAAAGCAATTCTTACTCAGAAATAACTTTGAACAAATAAATCAATTGACAGGTGATCAAACTAACAACAACATTAAACATAAAAAATCATATGCTTCAATTGATAAGTAAACTGAAAGGGTTGCAACGATAATGTAACAAATCAAGTATCAAACCCTATCATCCCCCAACCCCCAACACATGAAGATTAGTTCATGCTTGGGGTAATAGAAAACAAAGCAATAAAAGAAATATTCATGGATCTTGACATAACAATAAATGAAAAGTCTAAAAACATAAAAACTCCCTCTCTTGATGTATCTTCATGCACAAGTACAATGTAACTTGCTTCACTCCGGAATCTGTAAAGCACCTTTGATGTTGTCAGCCTCCAAAAACCAGATCCTCTTCTCTCTCAATAGCCTCCAGCCGTTAGTCTTGATGTCTTTGCGAAAAAGTAACCCTAGATCTGCAGCAGCCGCCAATAAAAGGGAGGTCGACGGTGAGTTACGCGGCTTCGCCCGCGGTTAGAAACCGTGGGGAAGGTCGCGTTTGTTTGAACAGGGCCGCGGCTTGAGGTCGCGGCATTGGTCGCGTAACTCACTGTTTGGTTTTGGTTTCTTCATTTTGCTCATACCCAATTGGCCCTGGATGACAAGTATTTCTTTTCGCTGTAAAACTCGGGTCTTTCTTCAATAAATGATTACTATTTCTCTTGCATGTGAGATTCCTGAGAGTCTGTACACACTCGGTGAAAATTGTTAAAAGCACGCTTTATCCACTCAAAAACAAGTCAAAGACATCGGTATTTAGTTAAATAATAACGCCAATCTTTGGCGTTATCAGAGATACTTTAACAAACCATAACCGACGAGTGTGGCTTCGATCTGTAATTTCCAACAGAGGTAATTTGTGGAGTCAAGTTTGATAATATTAGGGAAAGAACCAACAACCAAAGGTGAGCTAGGTTATAAATCCTGGGGAATAATTTGTGTAGCAACCATTTTAGAAATGAAAGGAAAAAAGAAAATTGTACAAATCTGGTGAAAAGAGATATCGGATAATAGGGACCAGAATCAGATGCTCTGATACCATATAAGAAAATTGGAGAAAACTTGATTTTGAGTATACATTGCATACGCTTATATAGGTACAATTACATTAGTTATGTAATCAAAATAAGTTGTAGTTTAGGGATTACAATCTAAGATTGTGGCTAAGGTTTAAGGATTAGAATCTCGGATTTCGCCTAAGATATGGGGATTAAAATGTGGATAGGATTTACAAAAGATAATGGGAGATAACTAATAGCTAACCATGTTTATCCTTGACATTAACTTTTTTTTGACACACATGATATGGGGGAGGTTCAGGGGAAAACCTCAAAAAAAAAAAAAACTGAAAAACACCCTACGAGCCCTCCGTCTTAACAGTATGCACTTGTGCACAAACGGTATGCACAAATGCATACAAGCGACTAAAGCTGTATTTTATTCTATGCACGTGTGCATGTTACAAATTACCAATATGCATTTGTAGATACTATGCATTTGTAGATACTGTCCAAATGTAGGGCTGCTAGGGTGTTTCTTCAGTTTTTTTTGAGGTTTTCCCCTGAACCTGACCCCATGATATGGAAGAGATGTTTGAACTGTCGTGCTAAAGATGTGGGGAGAAGCTATGACGATAAAAACTTTCTACTATCCAACTGTTCTAGTGAATCATGCTTATTGTAAATTGTATACTCTATATGTGGTTCCTGATGTGATAGATTGATGTTTGTTATACAGTTGTATAATATCACGCATGATCTTCTAAAACTGTTGTATAGTCTTTATCTTTGTTTCTCACCATTTGTTTGATAAAAATCCACTCAGTTTTATGTTGCAAAACTGTAGATTGAGTAGGTTTTTCACTTCCTCCATCTAAATATTATGGCCACCATATTGGTTTTTTGATGTAATTTAAGACTTTTTAGTTTACATCCCAAAGAGTTGGATTCATCTAAAATCAGTGGCAAAAAAATGGTATTGAATAGAATCAAGTGACCAAGAAAATGCTTCCCAATTCCAAATTGGAAATACCAATTTAAACCAATAAGTTTACATCCAATTTTGGTGCTCAACAATATATGCTTGTATCCAATTTTGGTACCAAGAAGAATGATGATATAAAATCAGTGATCAAGAACTTCTTACATGAGAAGGCCATTTAAGAAATCTTGAAACTGTAAGGACGTGTTTGGTTCGCAGAATGGAATTTAATGGAATTGGAATTAATCAAAAGAATTTGACTTTGAAGGAATTGGAATGGAATTTGACCACGTGTTTGTTTGATAGGAATTAGAATGGAATGTCGCAAAAATTAAAAATATGCATAACGGGGGAGAGTGACAATTGTGTCGACAACGTTAGTGGTGTGGTGGTAGGTAGGTGGGGTAGGGCAGGGTAGGGTAGGGTGTGGGATTGGGTGGCGACTATCACAGACAAAAAATAGTGGGGTGGTGGGGGTGGCGGTGCGGTAGCGGTGGGTGGGGAGGGCGGTGGTGGAATGATAATATCAATTGATTGATGGTATATTAATTGATGGTGGTGATGGTGGTGGCAGCGTCGATGGCGGTAGTGGTGGCGGATATGTTGCTGGCGAGGGTGGTGCGAGGAGAGGGTGGTGGTTAAATTTATTTTTATCTTTCTAAATGAAAATTATAAATTATGTTACATCAAACTCCTTTGAATTCCACGAACCAAACATCACCTAAATTTAAGCATTTTGATTCAATTCATGTGACATTAAATTTTTACAAAACTCTATAGAATAACCCTTAAGTTCAATTGAAATTCAAAAAAATTCCAGGTAAAAACTTATAGATTTGTAACATAGAGCAGGAAACCCTCATTTTCATTGCCCTGCACCCTTAGCTTTGTAGAGTTTCTTTGGATATATATATATATATATATATATATATCTTCATCCCTTGATTTATGTTATTTACAGTATATTTTGATTAGGAAGCAAAAGCCAAATCGGGTTCGAGATGACATTCAACGGATGGTTCTAGGCAATCAGGTATGGGTTACATATCATTTGCTATAATTTGTTTAAACTTGTACCTGATCTATTTTTTACGGGAATGCATATGCATGTCAATTAAGGTGTCTCAATTTTTTCCCCATGGAAACTGACTATTTTTTATGGGATGACTTTCTGTCCCTTGCTATTTAATTTGATATTCAGTTAACCCCTTCTCTTTGGGGTGTTCTTATAAGAAAGCTTGCAAGGGACTTCTCAAGAATTACACACATTGTATTGGATTAAAAGTACACAAGTATGTTTTGAATTGTTGCATTACTAATGATTTTGGATATTAAACATTTTTATCTTGGGGTTAAAGAGGATCTTTATAACTTTAAAGTAGAAGGTTTAATTTAGTTTTGCTTGTGATAGAAAGAATTTCTTTCTGGTTTTGCCTCTTTTGATTTCCTTTGGAGTTGCTACTCTCTTTTATGCAACTTTTGGATGTTTGTGTTGGGCATATGTATTAATATTATTGTCGGTTTTTTGTTTGGGCTAAATTTGAAGGAACATGTTTAATTTGTTGGGGAAGAAAATTGTATTTGATGTGCTTGCTTGCTCACAAGGTGCTACTACTTGGTAAAAAATTGGTTTTTTTCTAGGTTAGATGATAAATTTCGGGTTTATATTTTCTTGGGATTTCATTTGTATGGGTTGTGGTATTGAAGCCAACTGAGAATGCAATTCATGTACCAATTGGCCATTTGTTTTATTTTGGAAATGGACCCATAATTTTGCAAATCTAGCTTATATGATTTAGAGGGACCCATAATTTTGCAAATCTAGCTTATATGATTTAGAGGGACACATGAGACGATGGATACAACTGGGAGTTATAACATCGCGTAGTTTTTATTTTGGTTGGCCTGTATAAACTTGGGAGCTTGTACATCTTTGTTGACGGCAAGGTTTTAGTCTTTTTTAAGCTTAGAAAACAGTATTCTTTTGTTCTTAAAAATAATTCTCTAATAATCATAGTTCTCTAATAAAATGATTTTAAAAATTATAGAATAATTTAAGAATTTAAATACACTTTTGATCAGTACACACATTAGACCCATTTGACATATTTTTCTTTTAACTATTTTTTCACTTTATCTATTAGATCCATTGATAAATAATAAGTTAATAAGTAACCCACATTTAATCATTTACCGATAAATAAGTCAAAATTACCACACTTTACACTTATCCAAAATGACTCTTTTGTATTTACAAGAATTCATTTTGGTTTTGTTATACACAAATAAATAGGATTGCACACGGGTAGGGGGGTAAGGTTGGTTAGGTTGCATGCAATTTGAACAAGCTTATTAGCCAACTATATAAGAGATATATTTAGTTAGGATTTTATGATATTCATTCCTTGTTTATCTCCAAAATTAGTGGCAGGATTACTTTGTATCCCTATATATATAGGAGATTGTTATTCTAATACGATCATTGAATCATTATACCATATCAACTATTATGGTATATATAAGAGATATATTTAGTTAAAATTGTATGATATCCATTCCTTGTTTATCTCCATAATTAGTGGCAGGATTACTTTGTATCCCTATATATATATATATATATATATGAGATTGTTATTCTAATACGATCATCGAATCATTATACCATATCAACTATTATGGTATCAGAGCCTTAAACAAACCCTAACCCTAAATTCCTGCCGCTCATCTTTTTCGAACCAAAGCTACGACTTTATCAATTAACCATTACCGTCGCTGCCTATCTTCTCCATGACCAAGACCGGCACTGAATCAAGCGAGGTGAAGGCCACGGCCTTACATCCCGCGTACACTGTAACGAATGTTCAGACAAAGGTCAGAACCTTGGATGGAACTAAAGTTACATATTCCTCATGGACCAAGTTGTTCCGTCTCCATGCAAAAGCCTACAAAGTGCTCGATCACATTGACGGAACTCCTGCGCCGATTGAAATCGATCCTGGTTATCACCAGTGGGTGGAGATCGATGCTCTTGTTCTACAATGGATCTATAGCACTTTATCCGATGAATTAATGGTCCGAATCTTGGAGAATGACACAACGGCTCAAGTTGTATGGAACAAACTCAAGACCAACTTCCACAATAACAAAGGTTCGCGTGTTGCGACTCTCGAACAAGAATTCTCCAATCTCACCCTTGAAGCATGTTCGTCGATGGATGCCTATTGCCAAAAACTCAAAGACTTAGCAGATCAACTTGGAGACGTTGACAACCTAGTCACCGAATCGAGACTCGTTTTGCAAATGGTTCGTGGATTACCACCGGAGTTTGATGTTGTAGGGGCATAAGTCAACCAAAGTTCTCCATCATGGGAGACGGCTTGTAGCATGCTGCAATTGGAACAACACAGACAACACGCTCGACAAAGCCGCACCTGGTTCGACGGATCGACCGTCGCAAAATAATACAGGGGCTCAAGGAAATCGTGGTCAATTCTCCAACTACCACACCTATCCGGGAAACCGACAGCAGCCGCAGACCAACCGTGGACATGGCACATATGGCCGAGGTCGTGGCCGGACTTTTAGAGGCGGAAGAGGTCGCGGATAGCAGCATTGGAACCATGGTAGCTACTGGAACCAACAGAACCAACAAAACTGGAACCTCCCACCACCACCATACCCATCTCAAGGATCGAACCCACCTGGAAATCATTGGGCCAATCACACTTTTGGGTCCAACACACCGTATGGACCACCGATGCAACAGGGGTCCCATGGTCCGCCCCTGGTACAGCCTCCCACAAGCCCGATGGCAGCCTCGGTCCCACCGTTTGTTGGTTACTCGAACTATATAGCCCCTCCGACCTGGCTCAGACAATGCAGCAGGTCCATCTCAACTCTCCTGATCCGTCTTGGTATATGGACTCCGGTTCCTCAACACACCTCACATCGGATCCATGTAAGATCTCTAGTCCCATGTCTACTTCTCCTATAACATCTATTTTTGTCTGAAACGGGTCTAGTCTACCAATTCATGGGTCTGGTCATACCATGCACCACACCCCTTCCCGTTCTTATGCCTTAAAAAAATATTCTGTTCACCCCTACCGTTATCAAAAACTTATTATTTGTGCGTAAGTTCACCATAGATAACCAAATTTCTTTTGAATTTGACCCATCTGGTTTTTCTATAAAGGACCTCAAGACTGGATGTAACACCCTCAAATCTGGAAAGAGCGACTAATTTAAAATTTCTAATATTACATCAATATTTAAGTTTCCTCAAACCACATATAGTAATAAACCTCTACAACAATTAGATCAAGTCTTATACAAGATCTACATATGGATGGGTGTTACTAAACCAATAAGAGTCGCTATCTTCGAATGCGGAAAACATCACCAAGTGTCTAATCTTTATCGTGCCACTTTCTAGCACTCAAATCCACACGTGTTGCTAGTACCAACCCCAACGATGACCTGATGCACACGTCGACAAAGAAAAAGGGTTAGGCTTAACGCCTAGTGAGCTCAAGAGTTTATAACACATTTATAATTGATTTGAAAACCAAAAGATTTGCTTGATAAAATATAATCTCAAAGAAAATAACTTTATTATAAAAGCAACATCTTTCCCAAATTCAATGTTTCCGTTATAAAGCTTTAGACCAAAATGGCATTAGAAGTGAAAGTTTTAAAGAGAAATACTCGTTTAACGTGATACCAAAATCCAATACTCACACGACCATGAACAAGTTTATAAACGTAAAGATAGGAACATATCTTTAACCAAGTTTTATAAACCGTTAACTCACGCGTACCTTTGAAAGGGATAAAATATCTGAAGTTAACGGGGGGGACCCGATCATACCATCTTTGGTGACGAACACAAAAGTAAGCCACTACTCGATGTTGGCTTAACAAAGGAACCAATGGCAATTGGAAACCACCAATTAATGTAAACACATTTAAAGCCTCCGATGATTCCTATAAAAGCCCGTGCAAGGAGTCAATGGCAATTGGTGACAACCAATTAATGTACCAACATCTAAAGCCTCCGATGACCCTAATTCGTCACGTTCGTAAGAGTCAATGGCAATTGGTAACAACCAATTAATATAATAATATCTAAAGCCTCCGATGACTCGAACGAATACATAAAGGGGACAACAATCCCGAAATAAAACTGACTAAATGCCTATGAATCCATTACATTCTAGTCTATAAATCAAATACGTCAAGCAAGACATATTGATAATTTCCCAACACCAACTCTTTGCTCAAAAGTTATTTTCCAATAATCAATTATTTCTCAAGTTAGGAAGACACAAAATTACACGACACTAAATGAATGACCAACGCACCCAAAACGTATAAAATATTATTCAACTCGGACAATTGTCCATGAGACCCTTTTTAGTCAAAACCGAGCAAAAGCTTTATAACTCAATACTTATGGATTACTCAAAACATTTGTTGAAACACACCATTTTCCAAATGAAATCATATTCATTTATTTCCAAATATCTCATAATGCAATAACATGTATTTTCCAACGACTTATAAATCAATTACTTTAAAGATGCAAATACAACCCAATGGTTTTCATTTAGAAGATAATGCATGCAAATAACTTACACTTATACTTCATTTGCCAAAATCCCCAAAACTCAAGTATAAGTCTTTTATATGATTTATAAACTCTTTTATACCAAATATGGAAACTTACCCAAATACTCGCACATTTAATAAATACCAAGTAAAACATGTTAATACTTCAAAAAGAACGTTTTTGGCATGTACAAAGTTTTCACAAAGTATCTTGAACTCACCTTGCTAGATTTAGGCTAAATCTAGGTTCACCCCAAAAGCTCCATTTGAAGAAATGTCCAGATCTGCAAAACTTCTTCACTAGAAATCATCTCTAGTTCACAAACAACCTAAATACACCAATAACAACTCCCAACAATCAGATCCACGAAAACACTTGTCAAAACCTTGAATCTCTTAAAATGGTTAAAACTCTAAAACAAGATAGATGCTTCAAGATAAAAGTTCTAAAGAACTGAATAGGAAGGTTTTGACAAAAAAATAAGTTTTAGAAGAGTTATAATGACTTACAAACTTGATTTGGGGAAGAATCCCAAACTTGTTCAACAATGCTGGATAAGAGATGGAGAAGATGAAGATGAAGCCTACTCCAAAACGTTCTAAGATCAACCATTGAGTTTACTTCACCGATCTAGGCTTGAAGAGCTCCAAAAATCGAGAATGCAGGAAGAAAAATCGCCAAAAAACGGAGTTCGTATGAGGAAGTTATGAAGAAATGAAGATGAGACCGATTTATGAAGAATCTGCGTCCAAACAGTGAGTTACGCGGGCAGGGCCGCGACCTGAAGTCGCGGGCCAAGCCGCGTGCTAAGGGAAGAGGCCCAAACAGTGAGTTAAGCGGGCTCTGCCGCGACCTTAAGTCGCGGGCCAAGTCGCGCGCGTCAAGTGAGTCCCAGACCAGCTTCAGCTCCAATTAAAAAAAGGATTACCAAATAGAGCATGCCAGGATTCAAACTCAAGATCACCTATAAGCGGCCATGGCGCCCTTACCACCCCACCCAGGCCTTCTTCTTTTTTAACTAACACCCATCAATTCTTTTATTTATTCTTTCTATTCAATTTTCTTTGATCAACTTCGACATTGATTTCGCCTCGGATACGTCTCAATTTTTCCCAATGGCTTTATCATTATTATTATATAACTTGCTCCAATCAACCATTTTTATAGAATATAATTGCCAATACTAATTCTCCCCTTAATCAGTCAAATTATTCCCGAAATTAAATCAACCAATATTTAACTTTTAAAATATGATTTCACTAAAAATAAATTAACTTTCTAAAAATTCCGGGTGTTACACTGGAGCTCTACTTTCTCGTCATGATAGCACGGGTGATCTTTATCCCTTCACGTCACCAGTTTGTTCGTCCGCTCTTCTTGCCACCTCTCAAGACCGATGGCACGCCCGACTAGGTCACCCGGGTGCCCCCGTTTTAGATTTGCTTCGTTCTAATTTTTCCATATCTTGTACTAAACATATGAATTCTTCTTTGTGGCAATGCTTGTCAGTTATCTAAATACACACGGTTGCCTTTTTATGATTCACATTCTTTCAGTTTAGCACCGTTTGATATCATACATTGTGATCTTTGGACGTCTCCAGTCTTAAGCAAAACGGGTTATAAATATTACTTGGTCCTAATTGATAATTTCACTCATTATGTACGGGTTTATCCCCTTAAATACAAATTTGAGACTTTTCTCAATTTCAAAAAATTTCATCAATTAATCCAAACTCAGTTTAACCGGAAAATTATGTCTTTCCAATGTGACCTTGGTGGTGAATTTGACAATAATGAGTTTAAATCTTTTGCTCAAACTCACGGTCTCGTTTTTCGTTTGTCGTGCCCACAAACGTCCCAACAAAATGGACGGGCCGAACGGATTATTCGTCGACTTAACGACATTATCCGCACTCTTCTCACTCACGCTTCGCTCCCCCACTCCTTTTGGATCGAAGCCCTACATACCGCCTCCTACCTCCATAATATCCTTCCCACAAAGCGACTAAATTTTTCAACACCTACTTTTGCCCTCTTCCGCCGCCACCCTTCTTATACTTATCTTCGCACTTTCGAGTGCACCTGCTATACAAACACATCCGCTAATCAATCTCACAAACTTCAAACTCGCTCCATACGATGTGATTTCCTTGGATACCCGGACCAATTTCGTGGCTATCGTTGCTAGGATCCATCTACCGGCAAAGTTCGTTTGTCTCGTCACGTTACCTTCGATGAGACCTCTTTTCCCTTCGCCAACTCATCTCCCACCCCATCCTATGACTTCCTCGATGACCAACCCATCCAATCATTTTCCTACCCATCACAGCCACCTACTTCGAACCTTTCCTGGACTATGACCCCTCCACCGACTACCACTGATCCACCAAACACTACAGCCCCACCAACCACCACTGATCCACAAAACACCACCAAACACCACAGCCCCACCAACCACCACCAATCCACCAGCCACCACAACTCCGCCCACCACCGTTGAACAATCCGCTCACCCATCCTCATCCGACCCCCCCTCCTCGTCTTTGGCCCCAAACTCTCCCACCTCTGCCCATCCGATGACCACTCGTGCCCGGGCAGGGATTACTAAACCAGCTACCCGCCTAAACCTTCACACCATTTCCACACCTCCCATCTCACCGATTCCTACTTCTGTCCCTAAAGCCAGATCTGGCCCGAATTGGTTACTAGCTATGGAAGACGAATTTAGGGCGTTACAGGCGAATGAAACGTGGGAACTGGTTCCACGCCCAACAGATAGCCCCATTATCCGGTGTATGTGGATGTTTTGCCACAAGTTTAAGGCAGATGGCACACTTGACAGGTATAAAGCGAGATTGGTTGTCAATGGAAAATCCCAAACTATGGGCATTGACTGTCAAGAGATATTCAGTCCGGTTGTGAAACCTGCTACTATTCAGACCGTTCTTAGTATTGTAGTCTCACAGGCATGGCCGATACATCAGTTGGATGTCAAAAATGCCTTTCTACATGGTGATCACCATGAGACAGTATTTATGCATCAGCCTCCAGGCTTTGTGGATGCCCGATTTCCTTCCCATGTTTGTCGACTTCGGAAATCCTTGAATCTACTCAAACAGGCCCCTCGAGCCTGGTATACTTAGTTTGCAACCTTCATCACCTCTCATGGTTTTCGAAGCAGCATTTATGACTCTTCACTATTTGTCTATCAGCGCGGCCGACATCATGCCTACCTGCTCTTATATGTGGATGACATTGTTTTGACCGCTTCCGACCTTGATTTTCTACGCAGCATTATTACATCCCTTTCTCGGGAGTTTGCCATGACAGATTTAGGTACCCTTCACCAACTTCTGGGTATCACTACCACCCGTGATGAGCATGGCCTATTTTTATCGCATGCATCTTATACTCGCGATATACTACAACGAGCGTCCATGGCTTCATGCAAACCTTGCACTACCCCGGTGGATACGTCCGCTAAACTCAGTGCCACGACTGGAGAGCTTCTTCCCGATGGCACCTTATATCGGACTCTTGTCGGAGCCCTCCGGTACTTGACTTTCACTCGTCCGGATATTACATATGCTGTCCAGCAAGTCTGCCTGTTCATGCATGCTCCATGTGAGCCTCACTTTCAGTTCATGAAGAAGATCTTTCGGTATCTCCAGGGTAGCGCTGATTATGGGCTACAACTTGTTGCATCTCCGTCCCACACATTGACAGCCTACTCTGATGCCGACTGGGGCAGGTGCCCCTACTCTCGCAGGTCTACATCTGATTACTGTGTATTTCTTGGCCATAACCTCATCTCATGGTCGTCTAAACGACAGCACACCATCTCTCGATCCAGCGGAGAGGCCGAGTATCGTGGCGTTGCCAACGCCGTTTCAGAGACCACTTGGCTTCGGAATTTCTTACTTGAGCTTCAAGTCCGACTTCGTAAGGCGACAGTGGTCTATTGTGACAACGTGTTTGCAATTTATCTGTCATGAAACCCGATTCAACACCAACGCACAAAACATGTGGAAATTGATATACACTTTGTGCGCGAAAAGGTACGCCTCGGTCAGGTTCGGGTTCTCCACATCCCTTCCACGATGTAGTATGCCGACATCTTTACCAAAGGCTTGCCACGCTACTTGTACCAGCAGTTCAGATCCAGTTTAAGCGTTCGACTCCGTCCCGCTCAAACTGCGGGGGAATATTAGCCAACTATATAAGAGATATATTTAGTTAGGATTGTATGATATCCATTCCTTGTTTATCTGCATAATTAGTGGCATGATTACTTTGTATCCCTATATATATAGGAGATTGTTATTCTAATACGATCATCGAATCATTATACCATTTTACAACCTAGCTAAACTATTATATTTAAACAAAGTAAAAATGAGAACATACAAACAAAGCTAACAATTACATAAGAGATATTAAAAGAAATTTGTACGAAACTTCCTATTAAGGATAGCAATTACATATATTTATTAAGAATTTTAACAATTATACTAAATCCATAGTATGAAAAGATATCAAGTTCTTCGGGTTGGGTTTGGTTCAAATAGCCCTACCTCAATTCCAACTCAATACCTATGATATAAATATTTTATAACTCGATTAGGTATTAAGTGACTTTTCAGTTGTATGATTTATTATAGGTTCGATTGGTCGAGTTAGTCGGTTTGTTGTGCACCCTACTAATAAATGCATGATTAAATTAGATTGGATAATTATCACAAAGGGTGGCGAAATAAGATATCTTTTGTTCACCCATGTCATAAGATCACTTTGCCCAGCAATCTAATACTTACCAACACATTTTAAATCGAATTTGATTATCAAAATAGAGAAAAATGGGATTTTACCATTTTTGTTGCTTCAAAAGCTACAATATCCTTAATGTTAAGATAGAGAATAGAGTAGAGAGATTGTAAAAATCACTAAGTTTAGAAAAATCTCTATAACTCCACAAGAGAGAGAGAGAGAGAGATAAACAATATTTTTATTATATCCAACCAATTAAACTAATTGAAATTAAATGTATAGGAGATTTTTTTTAATAAATGTATTAAATACTTTATTAATATAGTTAATGTCAAAATTATTAAAATAAAATAGTTGTTTAAGTTAGATGTAATTTTTTGTAAATTAATTTTTCATACTCTATTACAAAAAAATTATAAAATAGTTATTCTCATGTTTATGAATCATGTGGTTTTTTTGTCAGAATCGTATGTTAAACAATATATAGGGGGGTTGATGTTGATGTATGAAAATATCAACAAGTTTATTTAGTAATTAGAGGTGAATCACCCAGAACTCGAATTACTCCATCTAAAAAATAAAACAAAAAATGATCCCAGTGTATTTCATTAGAGAAAGAAAGTTGGCAATCAACATCCATTCCTAAATATGAAATGAAATTCTTTTAGAATGATATAACGTGAAGAATGATTATGCAGTTTACGAGTCTGAAAGAAGTTTTCTTGCTTCTTCAGCAATCTTGAAAGTGTGTTCGTCCTTGCATCCTACAAAAATATGAAATTTACACATCAGACCAGACCAGAAGAGACCAAAATAGACTCGATAAATCTCATTCAAAAAGTACCCATCTGTAGCAGTGTTTTTTCAAGGTTGAAAAGGTAGTCTCTGTTGGGTCCTGATGGTCCTTCTGCATTAATAATTTGCCTGCCCAATGGAACAAGATACAAACAATACTCAAAATAACAAATCCGTGTTAGAGATAAAAGACCAATTGGGCCCTATCATTCAATTTGTATATTATTATTATTTATCATCTTGAAGGAATAAGATATTCTTTTTATGCTACAAACTTCATGCTTGATTTTCATTAGGGCGTCTTCTATACGAAATTATCCTAGCTTTTTTTTTTTGGGAATACTTGCCATGTTCATATGAGAATAACAACCAAATAAGAGAATATGAAAACGGCCAAATCACACATGATTTAACACTAAATCACATGTGATCCATGAGACTTTGGCCTAGACCTCACGTCACGGATCGCCCGCTCATCCTTGTGTTCCTGATCCTAAGTAATCATCGTTCATCGGAATCCCAAGAAACAACTTCGTTAGGATTGAGGAATTGTTGTGATTCTTCCTGAATAGCATGGATTCTCCCATCGAGAGTCGCTTTGTAAGTCTTATTTAAACTCTTCCGACTGACTATTTTGTAATTGCATGTAAAATCACATGTGAATTCTTGTTCTCTTAATTTGGCCGTGTTCTCGTTTAATCATGCCTCTACTTATGTAATCACTCTGTATATTCTCCTTTCAAAGAAATGTCTACCGAAACCCTATCTTCTAATTACAGTTGTGATTTATCTAAACCCACTTTCCCCTTCAAGCTATAGTTACAATTGTTGTCATATACTCTGCCTCAGTAATAAACAAAACAAAATAACCTATGTAGAAGAACAGCCTTCCAACTCATAACCAATGAGAGAACAATAACCGCTCCCCTGATATGAGTTGACGTAACCAACAATCCCGCCGTTTTAGACGTCACAAAAATGCAACCAAGTATCTTTGGTACCTACAGATTCACTAAACTTCTTTCCAATGCACCTTCCCCAGGTTATATACATCAATGACCCCACAACACTAGAATATGAAACACGAGACATATATGCCCTCTCATGATATTAAAAAAAAGGGACACAAATCAATAGATAACATGAAGTGAGGAGCTAACAGAGTGGAAAGCAGCCCTGGCATCAGACACTTCCTTTATGTAGCTTCTTTGACACAAAAATCAAAGCCCTATGATCCTAATAATCTTCATATCGAGAATCTTCCATGCCACCCTTCAAACTCTTGGATTTCTCATGCCCTTGGTGGCTATAAGCATGTCATTCAGGCATAGCAACAAGTACACAAACGACTAATCCTCACCTCTCCTCAAATAGATACATCAATCATAAAAGCAACTACTAAAACCATGCAAGTCATAAACGCATCAAATTTCTTGTACCACCTCACTGATCGATTTAGTTCATATAGTGACTTCTTCAAGAAATAAACCATGAACCAACAAATCCCTCACGTCAATCCATATAAATGTCTTCCTCTAATTCCCCATGCAAAATGGCAGATGCTTAAGCTCAAGATCATGCAATGACACAATACATAATAGAAGTATGTTTAAGGAGAGAAAAAGTCTATAAAATGAATACATGGGATTTGAGTTTTCCCTTTAGCACAAGTCTAGCTTTAAATGTGGAATCGATGATGTCCCATCCTTCCCGTATACCTATTTACACCAAATAGGCGTCTTCCCTTTAGGAAAAGAAACAGGATCCCAAATACCATTCTTCTATAGATGACTCCACTTCTTCGAATCAGGAGATCTAACGGCTTCGACAAAAGTAGAAGGTTCCTCAACTGATTCGATCTATGATAAAATAAAAACACTAAAAGCATATGACACAAAATCAATTTTTGTATGCCTCCTCAAAGGTACAACAGATCTATATGACTCAAATATCTAGCGATAAACTCGACGGTTTAGATGCTGATGTATTTGATTAGGAATCACCATCATTTTCACCAAAACAAGTTGACAAAGACACTTGTGAAATAGATGGTTGTGGAGAAGTAGGTACGGTGCACCAAAGGTGCTAATTGGAATCTGCACCTCTACTTCAAATTCCCCAGGTTTGCATTTCATTCGAAATACCCCTCTTGTTATATAGCCTCGGATGACATGATGATATACACCATTAAGCAAATGCGTAAACCATCTATTAAAAGTGAATGATTATAAGGTCTTCTCTCCCAAGACTATTGCCAATCTCAAATCAACTAACTAAAGGATGCCCCCTCACAAACACAACCCCTTTCTTTATACTTAATACCCTACATTACTCACTTCTATCAATGCACTGATTGATTGTACTTTCCCTACCAATGTAGAACCATTCACCCAACGTACCACTAATGACTATTTGATCCACGGTATATCAATGCCCAAACCTATCACGCTGTTCACCAGGTATAAAGAAAATAAAAAGAAATAGAGCTAAATTACTCTCATCTTCCTTTGACTTTTCCTTCTTCAACTTCTTCCGCAAATCTTTCTTCTCTTTATCAAAATTTTGAGGTATAATAAAGGCATTTGGGCTAGTCCAATTTACACCCATCCTATTCGTAATCCAGCCGTAAAGATGAATCATACAAAACTTTGAAGCGATTTGAGATATAGATCCAAGATCTGGATTCGAGATCGCGTCCCGCTTGAAAATATGATTTTGGATTTTATTTTCAAATTTGGATTCCAATTAGGATCTGACTTTAGATCTATATCTGAATCAGGGAATGTCAAGTTCAATTATTTCTTAATTGGCCATACAATTCAACATATGATTGCTTCGCTCTCTCCTTTCTCCACTCTCTTATCTTCGTCTTTTTTTCCATTTTCTACTGTGATCCGGTTTGCAATATTCCCAATCAATTGTTTTTATATCTCTTTGAAGCGATTCCTTTACGGTTTTCCAATCTTCTTGAACCACGTCTATTGTCGATTGCATTGATGTGATACTCTACATCATCTTCTGTACACTAACGAGCAAGCTCCTAGTGCTTCTATTAAGATCAGACGATTACATGATCTTCTCAGAGACTGAGCTCTGTTTTGTGCCAATCTCAAATCAACAAACTAAAAAATGCTACTTACAAATACAACCCATTTATTTATACTTAATACTCTGCATTACTTACTTGTAATGTACTTTCCGTAGCCCAGCCTACCAATGTTTGACCCTTTGGCGCCTCCTAAGTCCTACCACTATTTGACCCAATGTATGACACATGCCAAACATCGACTCTTCAAGTCTTCATCAAAAGTCATGTCTCTACTAATCATGGTCTTTCGGGTCTATGGACACCACAATCTATAACATTTGACCCCAACTTGTAAAACCCAAGAAACACCACAATTTATGAGCCCATGAAAGGCTAATATGTGGCGAATCTATCTCTATTGGAACACATGGTAGATACACCGCAAATCTAAACTACAATCGAGTGAAGACACGTTGTCTTCATCTAAAATGATCATAAGATCACCCATTTTCTCTTCGGCCATTGACGGTTTCCTTTTTCCACTTACTTTGTTCTTGTTCTAAAGCTTAAAACAATCATAAATCATGTACCCTTTCTACTTGCGCTAGTTCCAAAATTTGTTTTGGATCTTCAACTTGGATTGCTCAAGTGTCGGCACTCTTGAAACCTTCATATGATCTCTTTCTAACACTAAAGGCCTTCCACCCACGATGTTCCCGCATCCGCAATCTCCTTCATATTTCTTTTAAACACAACACATTACGAACATCTTCTGAAGCAAGAGTATCTCGGTTATAAGTAATTGTTCCCTAAAATTAGCATAAGAATTAGGCAATGAACAAAGTTGGAATAAAACTCAAATGTTCCTCGTATTTAATATCCATGTTCTCTAAGTCACAAATAATTTCCTTGAACTTAGAGACATGCTCGATCACGGAGCTACCATCATTAAGCATGCGAGTAAATGACCATGGCTTAAGATGCAACTTGTTTGGGGTCTTTGTGATCCATAATTGTTTGCAATTTCAACCCTAAAGGTGATATTTCTTCTTCCAAAAACATCTTGTAAGATGTCATTAGAAAATGCAAACGGATTTGGGATTATGCCTTTTAGCCTTTTAGTTCATGAGTCCACATACTAGGCATGCTATGAAAAAATTTCAAGGTTAAATGTAAACGCATTTTAGTAAGGATCTCTCTCATTTTCACTTGCCACAAAGAAAATTTTGTATTCCTATTCAAGAAGTATACCATACGATGTAGATGCCATAACCACCAAAACGAAATGAGAACCAAATATTTGTTTCACGCAAAAACCAATATGTTCCATTATGCCTTTCCCTTTTGCTATTTTACATCTTTTTCTTTCTTTCTTCCTCCCTTGTTTCTTCCTTTTTCTCTTCTCTTCTATTTGCTCACACTTTTGAACAAGCTAGGGATCTTCATGAAAACAGACACTCTATCCTTTGCGTGTAGAGTTTTACATCACACCCCCTCCCAGACCCTAACGCAAATAAGATTTGCTAGCTAACTTTAATCCCAAATACAATGTTTAACCCAAGTCAAACTAAGCATTTGTTAGCATCCCACGATCCTTAACTTGAACTCTCAAAGATGTTCTAAATGTGCAAGACAATTTATCCTCGAAACATACGAATATGGTGGTTCATAAAGATATAAACATCAAGCAATACAAAAAGAGATAGGGATAGGAGACAATCAAGATTTACATGGAAACTCAAAATAAAGGAAAACCACAATTAGAGTAGACCACACAGAGAGAACCACTGGTAAAAGATGATGGCACAATGCTTGAAGAAGAGAAAAAAAATGGAGAAATACAAGTTCCTTCTTCTAGAGATATGGGAGTGTTCATGATAGAAACAAAAAGAAGATATATTAGGACATGGGTCAACAGGGGATAATAGAGAAACTTGAATATTCATGTCGAGCGACCTTAGGCGCGAACTACGGTTGCCGGTTGAAGTCACCCGCTAGTCTGAACTTTGACCAACACGAGTGTGTAAGAATGGGGCACAAAACCCTATTGTAACCTTCCAAATGTTTCTATCCACCGCTTGTTCTTGAACACGACCATATCTCACCAAGGAGCACGACCGTGCAACGTAAATGTAAGGATTGGAGATACAAATCAAAAGTAACCTTAGTCAATAAGCTACTATTGCTATCAAACGTTCCAACATACCTTGAACTAAACTTGCCTCTCTTGCTTAATTCTTTAGCTCAGTCACAACCGTTTATTTTTGTCCAACATCTTCATCCTGGAATATATATTCTAGTTCCTCACATCACATGTTAGGAAACAGAGATACATGATATGGGCTCCTTCCCATCTCCATGTTAGAGTAGCCAATGATTGGTTTAGTAGATTCTCAGCTCCAAATTCAATCTTTTAAATATCCTTTATGTACCTATGTTTCTTTATAATCCATAATCCGAGTAAAATTACAAAAAAAGATATGAATTGTTCCTTCCCCAATCATTGTATTTTTGTAAAACCTGGGACCTCTCAAATGATCGCGACAGATCGTTAGAGTTATAGCTTATATTAATTGGATATCGTGTCCTCCCTAGAATATCCACGCAAGAGAGCTTTGAATTGATCATCTTTCTCTAGAACATAAGAAAAAACTACATCCAAGAACAAGTACTTCGTCTCATTTCCATAGCGAGCCATGTCAATTGTTTAAGCACATTCACAAGTCCTATCGATCAAGTACATCGATGTCTAGATCCTTTTGGAATATGAAGAAACCATAGCTAGGAATACTTCTTTGTCTTACCAAAGGGCCTTTGGCCTAGCGATGTTGTAGCCCTTGCCCTAGAGGGTAGGGGTTCAAACCTCACCAAAGGTGAGGAGGGTGTGTGAGTTTATTTGTTCATTTGTTGCATTTGCCGTATATAAATATTAAATACTTCAAAAAAAATACTTCTTTGTCTCATTTTTCCATTGTTAATAATGTCGATTAGGCAAGCATATTCGTACATCCTACCCATCAAGTAAAGGTCTAACTTTCCCTTTGAAATTGTTAATTTTTTGGGTCAATGTCCTAAACAATAGGTGGTTTAAATATTTTGTTATATTGGTTAATGATTATTCTAGAGCTATGTATCTTTATTTACTCAAATCTTGCCATACCAAGTCATAAGGGCCAAATTTATCAATTCTTCAGTAGCAAGGCATCCTCCTACAGACACCTTTTGTTACTCCATACTCTCGATGATCCCTCAACTCAAGAGCAAAAAATGAAGAAAAGAATAATAATAATATCTCATCCATCACCGGCAGTCTGTTCAGGGTTCCAAACTCAATGATGGCAACTAAACACGAGGGTTGCGCTCTTTCGCCGTTGGTGTTCTTTCCGATCTCTACGCATTTCACCGCTCCACCGGAAATTCCCTCTGCCCCTACCGTACTCCAGCTTGGTAGTTTCCACCGCCTTCGGGAACGCGGACACAGGTGGTGCATGGCTTACTCCAAAAGAGTCTTCCCTAGCACCCTTGTGCACCGCTCCTCCTATATTAGTGAAAGAAAAGGCACAATAACATAGCCCATAGCAACTCCAGAATTCATGGAAAACCGTGTTCCATCTCAAATAATGCCTAGATACTGCAAAGATCCCTCTTATCAAACAAAAATAAAAATGTACATGTGTTGGTAAGCCTATTGATAGTCTAGGTCTCTAGGATATTCTATCTCTCACAAAGTATCATGTTCACTTCTTCAGATTATTGTAGATAAAAACAAGCAACTTAAATAGACTACAATATTGTAGATAAAAACAAACTACATAAACATATAACAAAGATGACTCTTCTAATACAGATAAAGAAAATAAGTAGTATGTCTCCAAGAGGTTAGCGTGCCCGATGTAGCCTACCAATCACAAATCTATAGCAAATAGTGGGCAAGTTTGAAATATCTATTTACGAATGAGAACTCATACTTGGCAATCTCCTCAATTGATGCGGGCCCCAAGTAGTTTTTGTTGGCCTTGTCTGGTGATGCTATATATCTGGTCAGTAAAAACAGCCATTTATGATTTGATGACCTATGGTGATTGAGTGTATTTAACTGTCTGTGGATTGGTTTCAGGCACTTACAGCATTACTCCAGTAACAGTCGGTGAAGCTGTTGGTTCCTGAAATAGAATGCATGCATGACATGAGATTTGTGCCATGAATTTTACTTATATTAGATATATGACCCGCGACAATTAAAGAAAAGTAAAAACTTACTGTGAAGAAATCAACATATGCCTTCTTATCATATTGCTTCTCCCTCACTTCTAGATACTGAAGTCATATGGCAGTGCAGACACAAGTTTAAGAACTCAGCTCTACTATTGTATCCCATATAAACGATACTATAGAAGACTAGAAACTGTTTGTAACTAATTAATAAATTTCAGGTGAAATATAGAATGGAGTTCAAGGTTTGGATTGAAATGTAAGAGCCAAAGCACATAAATTGTTATCAAGGATCCAAGCTTGAAGAATGTTGAAAATGAAAGCATTAAATAATCTAGAGTTAGAGGTCTTTCAATGTAAGCATGAAAATTTGGAGTCAAACAAATAAGAAATCAAATCATTTCGATTCTCATACAAAAAAACAAACTTTATTTCTCTTTGCTTTCTGTTTATATTTGAAGTATAGTTTGTCGAACATCATTGATATTGATAAGAAGATACTATGCTTTAAATTATATATCAATAATCACAGATTTTATGTTGATTATATTTTCTCCTGTTAAGTTCCATCATCTTGTCCTATCGACTTTCCCATTGGTCTGAATTTTGTTCTACCAAAATGAATATTATCCAAAATCTGAAGAAATCGACTGCTGCCCTATCCAAATCTGTTGTAATATTATGTGGATATGAATATAATGGATTTGACCAGATCTCGGAAAATATATATTTTGACCAAATGGGAATTTTGACTTATACCAGAGTTTTGGATATACAGTGACTGCTATATTATCCACATATATCCAACCCATGATTATCTTTAGGATGTCAGGGACCCATTTAAATATAATTCGGAAGGTATTCTTACATTTTGTGATTACCAAAAATAAATTTTAAAATTAATTATATTCCTCGTTTTGAAGAGTGATTCTATCAGCTAAACCTGAGGCTTTTCATTTTAGAATTTGGATCGTCTCAAATTATATCATCCCTATCTGTAACTGTTCAGTCTCGACACACGTATCTTGATCATTAGATGGATTGATATATGTGTGTGTATATATATATATCAAGCAACAATGTTGATCATGGGGCCAACAAGAAAGGAAATCATAGTCACCTAATTGCGTAAATAAACTATAAAAAAATTAATAAACGATCCCTACCCAAGTCACTCACAAACCAGCGCAATCATAGGGGCCTCAATAGCTTTTAAAACTGGGAAGTGTGTGTCTCCTAGTTTCCAGAGGTGGGAAATTTTTAGGTTCTACAAAGATCAAGAGCAAGAAAGTTTGCCAAGAACAAATTTGTAACATATTTTTATCAGCACAAAGAGCAAGGAGCCTAAACTTGAGGAAAATCTTGCAGCAAGAGATGGGTTCGGATGCATTAAATTCCAAGCAACTTGTCAACGGTACTACCAAAATCACAGAATTGTGCATCAGTTTGGTGCCAAGAGCTGCAACAATGTTGAAGACCATAGAGTATCACATTTATGCATATGAAGGAACTCATGAAATTATCTCATGAATTGGATAAGGTTTCATATGTCATGTGCTTCATCTTGGAGGATGTAGTATTCTTCGTGAAGAAAAACACAATACAATGAGATTTTGTATTAATTATCAACATTCGAGCAATGTCATGATAAATAAATAAAATAAAGAAATAAAAAAACCCATGCATTACTAGATGTAAGCGAACTATCTTTATACATGCAATGGTCAAACTTATAGAAGATTAACTTGATACCACTAGCTGAAAACAAAGAATGTAGGTATGCCAAATGTGGATTTTAAAAGCAGTTGATGAGTTCTTGGCTATGCCTTTTGGGATGCCAAATGTTGGGATCTTCCATAAAAAAAAACTGTATAGGGATACATGTCATTTGGATATATAAATCTAGATAAAAATCATGCATAATAACATCTCCATTTAGTGCTTTGATTTCGAAAAAACTGCTCTCTAAAACTACAAGGTTATTTTTAGTAATCTTGAAAACTTGCTTTATATCAGAAGTTACATAAAGAATTGACCAAGGACTAAACTACACAAACTATTCTAGCACTCCTCAAGTCGGAGCACAAAATCAGGTATGCACAACTTGTAATCTCCCAACAGCAAACAAAAAACATGTTCAATAATACCTAGTGTCTTCTTCTGAACATAGTGGCAATCGACCTCATTCTATGTCTTCTTCTCCTACTTAGATCGTAATATGACGCCATGATCTCTAGGTGCCGTCAACTAACGTCCATTCCATACCATAGTTAGTATGTGATCTCAAATTTTCAAAACATAAAGCTTCATACTTTCATCCCATCATAGATCGATACAATACTAACATAAAGTTTACATATATGGAAGCCTTTTAGACATCAATGTAATAGCCTAGCATACATATAACGGCTAACATAAGAACTATAACTCTTCATGCATGTCCCTTTAATGGCATACTCTCATCTGTTGGAGATACACATATGGAATACATGAGCTTTAAGCTTAGTGAAGAGTTATAATTTCATGATCAAAACATCTTCCATAAACCATATCATTTGTAAGAAATAACACTTTCAATACACTCATCATCAGATGCATAAACACCTCTCCTGCATAAAACGTCATTTTGCAACACAACATTTTGAGATCTCATTACAACATGCAAGTATGTCATACTCCTAATGAGTCCACCAACCCCAAGGTCCACCACTAAAGGCTACTTATGAAATCTATTTGTAAGACGTCCCTACGCCAGATATCTTGTCGAACATATGCATCATGGACATACGTAACATGCATAAAAACTTTCATAGGCATGTAACACATATGTCATCATCATGAAATGCATCATGAACATGTTATCTATATAATCAAATTATCATTTTTCATGTAAAACATATTTTTAAACTATTCATCTTGCGTATAGCATTTATATAGCACATATGTATCCCATTAGTCATAAAATGTACTCACCTCGTTTGCTTAACCTCAAACTTGCCTTCTTCTGTTTCTCGTAATGGTTATGTATTGTCTTGATTTTGACCTTCATAACATCACCATGGTATTGCATAACATGAAGATTATGCCTTTGAAGGGCTTCCTCCAAAAATAGGATAAGTGTTAAGTCCCACCATAACCCATACAAGGTTTGTATAAGAAGTTATAGGTGAAAAGCTTTGAAAACACTTGAATAAAACATGTCGGTACCCTATGCGACTTACCATGGAGTAGTTCACCCTGGAACTTTGAACTTCTTTTATAAAAAGTTATATTTCTCATCATTTTGAACCCTTAACCATAATCCCTTGTTTACTCCATTCATATATTGGATCCTAAATTTGGGGAGGAATCAAACATGGCACTTGATGGATATGCCAAAGAAAAGAGAACAGTAGGTGCATAAGGATGCACAAGCTCAATAGAATTTGTGTGTCCTCACCATTAAAGTAAATTTAATTGGCAATTGCATCAATCGAAGACATAACACCTTTCTAAATAGCGATTTGGATGAAGAGGTGTCTATGGATGCCCCTCCACATTCATGTTTCGCTCTAGTAGACGTCACTTTATGGGAGAGCATGAGCTTGCACCAATGTAAATTGTCATTTTCCATCTTTGTTTCACTTGTGGGCCATGTATGATAATTTTAAGGTACCAAGCATGGAGTAAATATGGCGCGTGTTTTTGTTGCTTAAATAAAGTTGCCACTTCCTCGTCTTTATTTGATAATGGATCTCATGTCTAGCATAGAGTTAAGAGAGATTATAATTCTTTTATTTTTTTATTATATATGTAACTAAAAGCTGTATTGATTCGTAAACTCATTTTACTTTATGTTTTCTGAGACAGCCCCAAGTTTGTTAGCATATAAAACAGTAAGGGGTGTGCAATCACTATAAGGGCTTGCTGCTTCTTGATTTAGGGCAATCGGATTTCATTGAGATTGTTTAAAGCTCTGTCAAAGAAGCCCTTCTTATTTACTAAATAAATCCTCCCCCAACAACCTATTCATCAATATTAATAATAGCAGTTAAACCTTCATTGGCCAGGTGAAATGAAACTCTAGTTCAGCTATGCACAAACATTATGAGCTTAAAATATACAACACATAAATTTCAGAATTAGATAGCAATACCGTTAATGCCACTTCTTCGTCTTCCTTCCTTGACACCTTGTAGGCAACACCCCACTATAATAAGTTGGAAAATCATCAAACACTACTTAAAATAAAACTAAATATTTTAAAGACAAAATATGTTATGGGAATACTATATGTCAAACATGGTAAACACTAAACAATAATAAGATAAATAAAAGTATGGTTTAAAAAATACAGAATGGCACTCAATTACGGAAGTTACTTATTACATTTTAAATTTTAGAAGCATTAGGTTCCATCACTAAACATGGAGTCATTTAGCCTATATTGCTTTTAGCAATATAGCCAACATAGTTTTTGATTTACCATTTTTTACTTATATGTCGTCATGTTGATTTAACTATAAAATCAGGTTGCAATCTCTACTGATGCATGTCTAGCCTCCTCCTAAATACTAAACAGTCCATAGACCTCAACTTAGATCATAGATTACTAGCTAAAGGTAGTTTTAAAGCAAATGTCACACTTATCAAAGAATTTTCTTCTGTTTTATTTTCCTTCTTAGTATTAGTTATTTCTCTATTTCTCTATTCAGATATGGATTACATGAAGCAAAAAACACTATCAAATCCCATTTGTAGAGATTGCCATTGGAACACAGAAATGCTGTATATGTGGAGGAATAATTAAGTTTGAGGTACTCAATTGAATGCCAAGATGCATTTCCTCTCTTCTTCCACTTTCTTCATCACATATCAGTGTTTCACCACATTGATTTTAATTAGGGATGGCAATCGGGTCGTGTTCGGGTTGGCGGGTTGCAGAGGGCCAACCCGGACACGACCCGTTTAGCTAATCGTGTCGAGATATGCAACCCTAACCCGCACACGCTCGGGTTGGCGGGTTGTAAATGGGTTGGCGGCTCATAAACGGGTTGGTGGGTCACCTAATAATACAAGCAAATTCATCTAAATACATCCAAATTTAAACAAAAAGTCCAAACAAAAGTTTCAAACAAATAAAAAGTCCAAACACAAGCAAATTCATCTAATAGTACAACCAAATTCACCTGATAATACAACCAAATTCAAAAACATTCAAGTTTCAAAAATAAAAAGGTTAAACACAACCAAATTCAAACAAATCCAAGTTTCAAACAAATAAAAAGTTCAAACGTCAACTTAAAGAAGACCAAATAAAGCAAATCTATTTTGATTATTTGAGACTTTTAAGTAAAATATTAATATATATATTATTTTTTGGCGTCAACCCGAACACGACCCGTTTATTTGGCGGGTTGGCGGGTCAAAAACTTCAACCCTAACCCGTTTATTTTCGTGTCGTGTTTCGTGTCGAGAATTGCCACCCCTAATTTTAATGCAAGCACCTTCTAGGGAATAGAATTTCTATTTGCATGTGCATGTGCATGTGCGTGTGCATTAGCCGTTCAAAGACCGAACACACATGGTACAAATTCAGCATGAAGGGTATTTTGGCGAGGGGGTGGAATTCAATGTTGGGGGGGAAAGAGTATCACAAAAGGACAGTTTTAGGTGTCTAGACTCAATGATTCAGAATGAAGGCGACGTCGATGATGATATAGTAGCAAAAGTGCAGAGTTGCCACGCATGTTCTATGACAAGGTCCGCTAAAACTAAACAAGTTTGTCCATTACAATTTTATCTTTTTTTCTCTTTCCCTATGCCTTTATTTCTCTCTTTTCTCAAGTCAGGGGTCTTTCACGGAAACAACTGCTCTACTCTTCAAGGCGTACACGGCTCGTTTGGTTTGGTTTTTCTCAAACGTTGAAATCATGATTATCCAAACTTCTTTTTTCGTGCTAAAGGTAACTTTATATATTCCATACCATTTCCTTCACAAAGAAGATAATATGATACAAATGGAGAAACATTTTTAGATCATTGGTACATTTAAGTAAAAGTATTGTAATATACATCAGACAAAATGCGATTTGAAACTCGAAGTACAGTTCTTGCACTAGACTTTCAAAATGGTTAAAATAAATAAACCAACTGGCATTAATTATTATGTGTAACATATACTTTTTTAGTTCTTACCGAGTAAAAGAGGTACTACACAAGAAAAAGAATACTAAAAGGTCCAAAAATAACCCCCCCCCTTGTAATTATATATAGCATATTTTATCATATATTCGAGTGATTTGGAAATACCTCTTAAGTGTCTACATGCATAGAGCACTAGGGTAAAATTATGTGTTAACCACGGATATTGATTGCAAAATCATTTATAATATGCTCTCTTTCTCAAATCATTGACCAAGGAAAATGTCAAAACCTACAATTTATTGATTTAAATTGTATCATTGTTTCAAAAATACATGAACAAATCTATGAAAGATGTCTCCTTTCATTGTTTGTCATGTGAAACATGTTAAATTCAAAGGAAAATAAATTAGACAAGTTGTACACTTGTAGATTTAACTTGATATTTATGAATAGAATTAATGTGTTTTCTGCTAATTGTGAATAATAACTCATACAAGGCTCCTAAATGATCAAGATTTCCATGTTACCCGAGTACAATTTACACATAATTAAGGGGCCGTTTACCAAACACTTACTCAATAAGCGCTTACTGGTAAAATTCAACATGATCATTTACTTACCGAGTAAGATTTTAGTCCACAAAACCGGCATTGTATGCAACAATTTACCTGGTAAAAGTGCGCTCACCATGGTAAGAGTCGTCGCCCTCACTTACCGGGTAAGACTCTTGATTCTTGCCTCGCTCTTACCGGGTAAGATTCTTGGTCCTTACCATATTCATCCGGTAAGGTAATGTGACTTGGTAAGCGCTTACTCGGGCAAGTTTTGGTAAACAGCCCCTAAGTCAACTGTGATGGGTGAGCCTGAAAAGTACCTAGTTAGGTTGTTCACTTTACCATTGCCAATGCAATGAAAATTTTGCAAGCAAAAAATCCAAGAGTCTTGTTGCAAGAAGGTCGCCCCATTTAGGCCATCATGTTTTTCAGATATTTGATTATGACATTTAGGCCTCGTTTGTTTTTCTTTTTCAGCTCTTAATTACCTCTTACTTCTGATTCGGTCAGACATTCTCACATTCAAATTGTTTGTTTTTCTTTTATTTTCAGATTTCAGACTTCAACACCTCTTAAAAAACAAACGCCGCCTTAGTAGTGTTGAGGTATCAATCATGCCCAAGCCAGCCACTTTCCACCCAAAGGTTTCATCCGAACGTCTGAAGAATGTGGTGTTTGTATGTGCAATGAAAGTAATTTGACTTGAAGTCGCAATAATTAATTTGAGTGTTTGGGTAAAAACAAAAGGCTCTAAATGATGAGAAGCATGGCATGTCGGTGAGGTCAAAGCGCAAGTCTTGGAAGCATGGCACGTCAATGAAGTTAAGGTGGCAGGTCAGTATGTCATAACTAATTACATATGTACATATACATACATGTGAGTTTTTTACTGTTATTCATTGAATGGAACAATTTAACTTTATATAAAAGTAAGAATCATATATTGATATCATATTACATATAGATACACACACACATATATATACATATATATATATATAGAGAGAGAGAGAGCTTTTACAAAAAATGTTGCATCAAGAGCTCTTAACATAGTTTAAAAGAAGGCAAGTTCAAAAAAAAGGTCGAACAAAGTCAAATAGCGCCTTCAAAAAGATGGCGCCATAACACACCTCAAGATGCAATGGCAAGTTCCTCGCCTTACACAGCCGCTACCAAGGTTAATGCCACATCGGAACCATCTCCGGCGCCTTACAGAAATCAGGGTAAAACTTATGATTATGTTTATTTATTATTTTAGGGTCAAAATAATTTGATTTTGGATACACAAGAAGTTGTGAAAAGTGATTATTGAAATGAATGTAAATTACCGAGTATCATCTATTATGATTTTCAAAGTTGCAATAATGACTTCAATAAAAATGAAAGAACATCTAAAACCCCCCAATTAGCAGAAAGAACTTACATCTTACACACAAGAAAAGAAGGAATTTAAATCATGTGAACACATTCACTGCATAGAATCAAATCTCAGATAAAAACAAGTCAATTTTTTGTCCACATTTTAACTTTGAAATATGAAAAGAGTTCACTGTTAATAGAACAAGAGACTTACACAAACCTCCCCTTCTGCAGGTTCCAAAGTAACAGTTCTTCCTGGGTATTCTGGAGTGCCTCTGTGATCTGTACTTCCTGCAATAATCACATGAAAGCAAGCAATACAGAAGAGATATCTACAATAAGTTGTAGAAATTCCTTTGTGTTGAGAAAATTAAAATAGAACAAACGATTTAGACCTTGATAAAAGACGCGACGATAGTCTTTGATGAAACCAACAAGGCGATCGTCATAGTGAAAACCAGCTTTCCAGATAAGAGAACCGTACCCAAATACCCACATCACCATTTTCTGCTTTCTTGGATGCCCTGATCGTAGAGATTTGGGGAAAAGAGACTTTTTGTCCGCATACCATTAAATCATTAGAGTAAACTACGATTTTCGTCCCTGTGGTTTGGTATTTATAACGATTTTCGTCCCTGTGGTTTAAAAACTGCTTTTTTCGTCCTTGTGGTTTGTTTCTCATAACGTTTTTCGTCCTTCATCCTATTAAAGTTAAAAAATTCTGTTAACTACGGAACATTTTGCTTTATTTTGTAATAAAAGAAGATAGAGGACTAACACCATAAAAATTGACATATCTGAGGACCAAATTCGTATTATTATATTATATAATAAATATATTATTTTCTTTAAATCTTCATCTTCTCCACTAAAAACCCCAAATTAAAAATCAAGAACAACAAACACAAGCTTAAAAGTTAAATCAACTAGAAATCTTAAACTCAAAATCAAATCAATCCAATTTATTCAAAACCTGACTCAAAATCATGAACAAATTAAAACAATCCAACTTATTCAAAACCTAACTCAAAATCAAGAACAAATTAAAACAATCCAATTTATTCAAAACCTAACTCAAAATAAAGAACGAATTAAAACCCTAACTCTAAACCAAATTCTATTGTTACAAATAAATAGTTCCATCAATTTCTTCCCTAACTCAAAATGAAGAACAATAAATACCCTAACTTTATACCTTTATAATAAACCTTTAGCCCAGATGCAAAACCCACCATAAGGATGCTTAAAACCCTAGAAAACGAAAACTCAAATGAAGAATGCACAGATCCTTCTCTATTAGACAAAGAAAATAGAGATCAAGAGGAAGTTGGAACCAAATGTTAGGGAGTGGTGGTCGCTGCTGGAGTTTTGGGTCTTGGCCGGCCCGGATTCTTTGTTGCGCGTCGGCGGTGCTGGAGGACGAGGTGGTCGTTGCCGGAGATTGGTGGTTGCTGTCGGCGATTGGTTGCTGCTGGACAAGAGGTGGCCGCTGCCGACGATTGGTGGTTGTTGCCGGCTGGAGTTGGTCGCTGGCGGCGATTGGTGGCTGCTGCCGGCTGCAGGCGGTGGCTACCGGCGAGAGGTGGTTGCTGCCGGTGATGGTGGCCTGAGTTGCAGTGGGGTTCCTTAAGTTCATCCACAGATCTATCTCTATCTATATAGAAGTAATTCTTTTTAACTGGTGTTGCATAATTTAAAATAAAAAGCATTGTTGATTTGAATAATGAAAAATTACATATTTGGTCCCTGTGGTCTGAAAGATGATACATACCACATTTAACGAAATTTATTTAACGGATTTAGCTTAAGGGACGAAAAAAGCAATAAAATACGAACCATAAGGACGAAAAAAGCAGTTTTTAAACCACAGGGACGAAAATCGTTATAAGCACCAAACCATAAGGACGAAAATCGTAGTTTACTCAAATCATTAATAACTCCGTAAGGCACTCTGAGTAAGGAAACTAGGCCAAGAGAAATTCAAGTCGGTACATCTCATCCTATCGTGTATTTATGTTTGGCAAAAATAAGCTAACTTATAAGCTGATTTATAAACTAATTTATTTTTTTAGTAATCGTTTAGATGCACATAAGCTAGTTTATAAGTCAGCTTATTAATAAACTATTTAGAGTAGCTTATGAGAAGCTTTTTTAGACTTTTTTTAATTTTACCCTTATTTATATTATTACTTATTATTAATAAATATTAATTATAAATAAATAGTAACTATTAATCATATATTAGACGGGTACTCGCGCAATGCAGCGAGATACATCTTGATTTTAGTGTTTCATTTTATTTTTTGTCTCTGTTGATATTATAATGGTTTTGAGAAAACGATATTTAGTGTTTTATTTAAAAATTATTTTTTTATGCAATTTCTTTAATTCAATTTTTTATTATATTTTAATTTAGGTTGAATAATTTATTTTTTAATAATATAACTTTTTATAAAAATAATAATTAAGTATTATTTTAGAAGTCAATGATTATCTTAATTATATTCTACATTTTTTTATATTTAAAATAAGATATTTATCCTATGTTTATCTATAGTTAGTTACACGAATTAAGAATTTAGCTTAAATAAGTTGTACTTGCGCATAATTACTTGTAATCTTGAATTTTAAGTAATATGCATCAATAAACAGTACTACATGCATAAAAATTGGTTTTTAAGAGTTTTTGCCAAATGCTTTATAATATAGTATAGATAAATATGAATATTTATATTCAATATTAATTTATACTAATTAAAATTAATTAAAAATCATCAATTAATTTTAATTATACAATACATATTAATTATTGGGGGAGAGGGATGGTTTTTTCCTGTTACACCCTACTTTACTTCTTAAATGCACCATACTCTATCTTATTTATTTATTTTGATTGCTAACATACTAACTATTATGTTTATTTATCAATTTTAATTGGGGGACATATATATAGATTAGAGTTTAATATATAGAGTAGGGTGTAAAAGGTAACACCCGGACATGATTTAGGGTCTACGCAAAATAAGCGTCTAATTTGAAATAACTGGACAACGTCCAAGTGATTTATATTTTTATACGTCTTATTTATTTTAACACTCTTAGATGATTCAGTTAAGTAGATTTATTGACACCCTTAGTCATTTTACTTATATTTTTTGTTTTTTATTAAAAATAAATTATAGAATATTTAATTATTTATTATTTATTATTTATCATTTTTTTATTTTAGTTTTTAATTTTTTAAATATATTTATAACCCTAAGATCCCTATCCAGTTGTATCCATCCCTTCCATCACCTCCGACTTCACATCCATCTTCGCCGGTCGCCGACAAACTCCACCGTCCACCAGATCTTTGTCGCCACCTTCTCGGTTGCTTCAATCTCCGACAACCCTTCGTGACTACCCGCAAACACAAACACTTCGTTCAATCTACAGAAAACCATCTGAGTTCGTGACTTCCCCCACTTGTCATCTCCGACGAACATATCAATTTCGTTCTCCGGCAACACATAGGTATATCCCTTCTACGGCAATACAGGGATCAACTTCATGAAGCCCCTCCCCATCTGACTTCGTAATGCTTCTTCCCCCTTCGTGACCACCCCCCCCCCAAATATGTTCCTTCATTGCCAATGATTTGTTCTTCCGGATCTACTCGTCCGCCTTAAGAAGATATCAAGATAGTGCCCAGGTTGGTTTATTCCCGATCTGCTCCTTAAATCTGTGATATCTTCAAGATTCGGGTTGGAGTTGATCAAATGGCCAACCACTTTCTATCTCACAGATTCTCGTGATGTCACTCGTGTTGTCTTTGTTGGGGGAATCGTCCCAACTATCAAAACGATTGTTGGAACCGTGTAGGAAAACAACGGTAAGTCGATCACCGTATTATATTGAGAATCATGTGAGACACTTTCCGAATTGATATTTCGACCCTATGCCCGGGTTACACGAAATTCAATATGGGATAAGACTCAAAAAACTTTCGTTCTTAGGCACAAAAACGAGAGCAATTTTCTGGAGACTATATGGGAGTATTGTTTAAAAAACCGTGTCTAAAACCATGAGTATAGATTCTTATTTATACTCAAAAATTGTAACTGAAATTATTAATCATGGCTGGCTGAAATTCAGGAGTAATGGAGGTTACAAAATTTCTTGTAACTACTCAATAACTGCACATTTAATGTGCAGTAACCGTTTCAGAAAACTGACCATCTAGAGCTTCTGGTCTTAGTCTAGAAAATGAACCTCTGACTTTTCAAGCTGACTTTTCAAGCTCACTTATTCAAGCTCACTTATCTTCAAGCTCACTTATCTTCAAGCTCACTTATTTACTCCAAGTCCTATAACAGCACGACCGGGTTCATACTCGTCTTATAACAAGCGTGCACTCCGCACCACCTTACTTGAATTAGATCACAGTATAAAACCCATATAGACATCATGTTATTTCCAATCACATAAATGAACCGGTGACACTAAAATCACCAACAATCCTCCCCCATTTTAGTGTGACCCATGAAATAACATCTTAATAACAAACACTACCAAACTTGCACATAAATGAAAATGTCGAAACGATTGAATTTCCATCTTAGTATTTTACACATTTTAAATATTCGAGAATCAAGGTGTCCCAAGGATTGAACCCATCAACTCATTTGAATACCTAAAGATAAAATATATACAAGTTTCACCTACTCGTCAAGAAAATAAACGTGACACAATTATAAAGTCGAGTGTCCTAATCCTCTCATGATCGTATAAAGGCCAAGTCCCCAACCTTCTGAAATGCGGCTACACTTCACGATCATGTAGGTAATTCCTTTACTTCGTGCACCTACAAATACACTTTCTCAAAGGAATTATTAAGAAGATAAACTTCAACCTACTTACTGTAGTACCGAACACATACATGGGATGATTTATCATGTGTTCCAATCTTATAAGTGTGAGCTTTCCTCATTGAATTCAGCCCCTAATGTCCTATTAGAGCGGAATTGGGTGTCTCACCATTATAGATTTATAAGGACTTTAATCCCATCCCAATGGCAGACTTATGCACTAAGTCTCTTGCCAAACCCTTGGTCAGATGATCCGCCAAATTTTGTTGCGATCTAACAAACTCAACAGAGATTACACCATTCATGATTAACTCTCTAATCATACTATGTCTAACACCCAAGTGTCTAGACTTGCCATTATACACTTGGCTATAAGCCTTAGCCAAAGTGGCTGCACTATCACAATGGATAGAAATAGGTGCAATCGGCTTCGACCACAATGGAATCTCATAAACAAGATTCTTTAACCATTCTGCCTCTTTAACGGAAGCGGCTAAAGCCACAAACTCAGATTCCATCGTTGAGTTTGTAATACAACTTTGCTTCTTTGATGCCCAAGAGAGAGCACCACCTCCAAGCAAAAATACCCAACCACTCATTGAAGAGTGATCCTCCATGTTAGATATCCAACTTGCATCAGAGTATCCTTCTAGCACCGAAGGATATCCCAAATAACTCAAACCATAATCCATGGTACCCTTAAGATATTTAAATACTCTTTGAATAGCTTGCCAATGTTGAGTGTTCGGATTACTAGTATACCGACTCAACCGTCCCACTGCATAAGCTATATCCGGCCTGGTACTTGTCATGGCATACATCAAGCTACCAATAGCCTTAGAGTATTCTAGTTGTGAAATAGAAGTGCCCATATTTGGCATCAATTTCACACTAGGATCCATAGGAGTGCTCACGGGAGAACAATCACTATAATTGAACTTTTTGAGAATTTTCTCAACATAGTGTGATTGTGTCATAACAATACCTTTGTTAACCCGCTTAATTCTAATACCAAGAATTACATCAGCCTCCCCCATATCTTTCATGGAAAAATTAGATGATAACAACTTTTTAGTTTCATCTACCTAATTTTGATCAGTTCCAAAAATCAGCATGTCATCCACATACAAGCAGATGATAACACCCGCGCCTTTAGCATCAAATCTGCCATAAACACATTTATCACTTTGGTTTAGAGAAAAACCACAAGATAAAATAACCTCATCAAACTTTTGATGCCACTGTTTAGGTGCTTGTTTCAGCCCATACAAGGATTTTACAAGTTTACACACCTTGTGCTCATTACCGAGCATAACGAAACCTTCCGGTTGTTTCATGTAAACCTCTTCATGAAGACCACCATTCAAGAAGGCTGTTTTAACATCCATTTGATGGATAACCAGGTTTTGAATTGCAGCCAAGGCAACCAACAACCTAATAGTTGAATACGAGCTACCGGAGCATACGTATCGAAATAGTCAATACCGGGTTTTTGTCGAAACCCTTGAATGACTAGCCGGGCTTTGAATTTATCAATTGTCCCATCAACTTTAATCTTCTTTTTGAAGATCCATTTGCATCCAAGTGGTTTAGAACCTAGAGACAAATCAGATAACACCCAAGTGTTATTCTCAAGAATCGATGACATTTCGTCATCAATTGCTTCTTTCCAAAATGTGACATCTCGAGACTCCATCGCTTCTTGGAAGGTCTTTGGGTCATCTTCAATACTATAACAATAAGAGTATTGAAGCCCAAGTTCATCTCTCGAACCTTCAACCAAATAAAGTTGAAAATCATCGCCGAAATTTTTGGCGATTCAACCTCTTTTGCTTCTCCGGACCTGCTGCATTTCTGGAGTTGAAACGCCATCCATACTTTCTGGATTTCGCACTTCATTAGTGCTAGGAATCATATCCTTAGGCCTTTGGATAGATGAAAACGCATCTCATCGAAAATCGCATCCCGCGACTCGATAACGGTATTTTTCGATACCGAATCACTAGATTCTATTACGTAGAACCTATATGCATTGGAATTTGCTGCATATCCAATGAATATACAATCAATTACACGTTCACCCAAAGTCTTTCTTTTGGGTTCGGGTAGTTTCACAACAGCCCGACAACCCCAAATTCGAAAATAACTCAAACTTGGATATTTCTTGAACCATAGTTCATATGGGGTTGTTTTGTTCCGTTTCTTAGGAACTCTATTCAAAACATAACAGGCCGTTAACATAGCCTCTCCCCAAAATCCCTCACTCAATCCCGAGTATGAGAGCATCGAGTTTACCATTTCTTTTAAAACTCGATTTTTCCGTTCGGAAACCCCATTTTGTTGAGGTGTGTACGGAGCCGTAGTCTCATGGACTATACCAACTGATTGGAAGTATTGAGGGTCCATATATTCCCCTCCCCTATCAGTTCGGAGACGCTTAATTGAACCACCCAACTGTAGTTCGACCTCGGTTTCGTATATTTTGAATTTTTCCAAAGCTTCATCTTTGGCATGTAACAAGTACACATAACAAAACCGAGTGTTGTCATCAATAAATGTGACAATATATTTCTTATTACCCAACGAAGGAGTAGAATGAAAGTCACATAGATCACTATGTATAAGTTCCAAAACAACCGATTTTCTTTCGACATTCGGAAAGGGCTGTTTTGTGACTTTCGTAAGGATACATGTTTTACATGTATCTGTATGAATATCAAAGGCTGGAATAAGACCATCTTTTGACATTTCATTCATTCTTCTAAAATTCACGTGACCCAGTCTAACATGCCAAACCATTGAGTCGTGAATTTTAGACGAAGAAGATGACAATATAAATGCAGAATTTTCAGAATTGAAAAACTTAGATATAATATTCAGCGAAACATTTTATTATAAAAATATCCAAAACCAACAAATTTACCATATCGAGATAGAATATACCTATCCGAATCATAAACTTGTCTATACCCTAAACAATTTAATCTACCACCAATAACTAAATTCTTTCGAATTTTAGGAACAAATAAAACATCAGACAACCTAACATGATTTCCAGAAGTAAACTCTATATTAACTACTCCAAATCCAAAAATCGGTGCGGTCGACTCGTTCCCCATATTTAGTACAGATCCATCTTCAACCGGTGTCAATTTCTCGAACCAGCGTTGATCTTTACAAACATGGCACGTCGCCCCCGAGTCCACCCACCATGCACAATCATCATCCTGTACATAGAAAGACTCCGAAATAAGTGAAACATAATAAATATTTTCAAATTTATTATCAAAGTTAGTCAAAAAAATGACCTCCTTTCACTTGAGCTTGGTCCTTAGACCCGACTCCACTTGTTCCAGTACCGTTGTTATTCAACTTAACCCGGCAATCACGTTTGGTATGGCCCACCTTGTTGCATCTCCAACAAACCAAATCCTTCTTCTTCTTGAAGGATTTATTGGGTCCATCAAACTTTCGTTTCTTTCCTTTTCCTTGATTATTGGAGTTGGTTTTCTTCTCTTAAACCATATTAACCGAGGGCTGTCCAGATTCAACTTTGGACTTGGATTTGTCATTTTCTTGCACCCGAAGAGATTCTTCGATGCGCAAGAGACTCCCAAGTTAAACCAACGACAGTTCCTCCTTTTGATGTTCCAGGTTGTGCTTGAAATCCTTCCAAGATGAAGGAAGTTTGTCAATTACACTCAACACAGCAATGGACTCATCCATGTTCATTTTGTGTAAAATGAATTGACCCAAAATGCGAAGTATCTCATGACACTGTTCCATTACGGGCCTTGAGTCAACCATTTTATAATTATTAAAATCGCTCACCAAGAACTTCTTACAAGAAGCATCTTCAACGATATATTTTGACTCAAGGGAATCCCATAACTCCTTCGCACTTTCAGCACTTTGGTAGATATCAAAGAGGGAATCACACATACCGTTTAAAATATGACCTCTGCAGATATAGTCATCGTTCTCCCACTTACTCCTTCTCCGGACCTGATCCAGCAGCGTCTCGTCCTCCAAGATTTCTGGAATGGGAGTGCTCAACACGTACACCACTTTCAGAGTCGTCAACAGAAAATGCATCTTTTTCTGCCAACGTCTAAAGTCAGCCCCTTCGAACTTCTCCAGCTTTCCGAACTTTGAAGTCATCTCTTTCACAGATTCAGCCATGATCGACACCAAAAATATCAATTCGATTGTTGGGGGAATCGTCCCAACTATCAAAACGATTGTTGGAACCGTGTAGGCAAACAAGGGTAAGTCGATCACCGGATTATATTGAGAATCGTGTGAGACACTTTCCGAATTGATATTTCGACCCTATGCCCGGGTTACACGAAATTCAATATAGGATAAGACTCAAAACGCTTTCGTTCTTAGGCACAAAAACGAGAGCAATTTTCTGGAGACTATATGGGAGTATTGTTTAAAAAACCGTGTCTAAAACCATGAGTATAGATTCTTATTTATGCTCAAAATATTGTAACTGAAATTATTAATCATGGTTGGCTGAAATTCAGGAGTAATGGAGGTTACAAAATTTCTTGTAACTCCTCAATAACTGCACATTTAATGTGCAGTAACCGTTTCAGAAAACTGATCAGAGTTGACCATCTAGAGCTTCTGGTCTTAGTCTAGAAAATGAACCTCTGACTTTTCAAGCTGACTTTTCCAAGCTGAATTTTCAAGGTGACTTTTCAAGCTGACTTTTCCAAGCTGACCTTTTCAAGCTCACTTATTCAAGCTCACTTATTTACTCCAAGTCCTATAACAGCACGACCGGGTTCATACTCGTCTTATAAGAAGCGTGCACTCTGCACCACCTTACTTGAATTAGATCACAGTATAAAACCCATATAGACATCATGTTATTTCCAATCACATAAATGGACCGGTGACACTAAAATCACCAACAGATTATTGATAACTTATAAACTCTCAGAAAAGGACTCCCACTTCGGCCTCATGTTTCTCAAGAATTTTATATTGATCTCATTGTTTGTCTTGTGAACACCATTTCTTCTAATATCACTCAGAATATCATTGAACTTCTTGTAAGAATTATACAAAGATTCTAATCATTTTGCCTTGTATGCCTCATATGCACCAATATACTTACTCAACTTATTCTATAAAGCTTTATCTCCACCCTGCATCTATTACTTTCATCCCACATATCTTTAGTTGTTTTCAAACTTTCCACTCTGTTGAAGATTTCATTTGGCAAGGCCATGGTTAACAGATATAACTCTCTCGTGAACACTAACTTTTTTCTTTTCCTTTTCATCATAATCTTTCTTGTCTTTCTCGATCCGAGTTGTTGGAATTGTAGGTGTATCATTAGTAATAGCAACATCATGAATGTTCACACATGACTCATAAGCGCCATTTGTTATGGATTTCATAAGATCTTCATCGATGTCCAATAATTGTAGCATTCTAATTCTTCGTTGATGAAAATCTTCATAGAAATTTGTAGAAGGTTTGGTTTCCAATCCAGTACTCACAGTTTCTTTTGACATTTTAGATCTTGATCTCTACATAATTGCATTCGCAACTCGATTCACGAAATTCACGATCCTGTGATCAAATTGATCAAAAATGTCTTTAAATTGATCCAATTGCAATCGCTCGGCTCTAATACCAATTAACAGTACCGTCAGATGTGAGAATGAGTGATCTAATTGTAAGCTAGTTGATAAAATGTGGAAGAACAATATAATCACGACAAATATAATCAAGAATAGTGATATGGATTAATGATGTAGTCATCATGCCATTCATTATTCAAAAGATTACAAGTTGAGAGAGTTCAAAATCTAGAGAGAGAAATTCTCTAAGCACAAAGAATTCTATAATATTTGAGCTCTATCTATGAATAACTTCCTATTATATAAGAGGAACTTTCTATTTATACTACATGGCAGTTAAGTCGGTTAACATCTAATCCAATATCAAATAGCCACGTGCTTCTTTAACTCTCGGAAGTAACATAAGTCTTCTCATCTTGATCAGAGGTCTGACTTGTGTAGAACTTCTAGTTCTTCATGATATCAAAAGTATGAATTGCTAATTTAGAATTATTTGTAGCTCATCAAACTTCTAACTCTTAAGGTCTAGAGCTCAGACTTTCTTTCCGCACTTAATAATTTCATAGAACATCTTCTCCGATCCATATTTTAGGAAAGTCTGGTTCTAACAGATGTATGTACTTTAGGAAACATTTTATTACGATGAAATGTACACCTATGTAAGAAGGTTATAATCGTCACATTCGTGTACAAGGAGCAAGCTAGTGTAATTATTATTATTATTTAGGATTCCAAAGCTAACTTGACAAACATGTTATTTCATCACCATTCGCTCGACCTACATTTGCTTTTCCATTGCTTTTCCACCTTCGTCTAACCAAGGCTTGAATGTTCTTATAACCCCCTTGTATGTCGATCTTATAACCTCCTTGTATATCGGCCTTTTGTAGTCCACCACCTATTATATATTGTTATTAATTTATATGTCATACATAAAACTTGAAGCCTTTCTTAATTAATCTTTGTTTCTTTTTGCATGTTTATGTATGACATATAAATTAATAACAATATATATATAATAGGTGGTGGACTTCAAAAGGCTGACATACAAGGAGGTTATAAGAACGTTCAAGCCTCAGTTCAGGGTTTCCCCATTTCTACTTCGAAAATTCTAGATCAACTTCAACACTCGCCAAATTAATTTCGCTTTCATATTGTGTTAATCTCATCAAGAACCTAGTAATTGTCAATGCATATGATCATTATGTGTAGACTGATATACAAGACTTTGAACCTACCCATCATTATTTTTCTGTTAGATGGAATGTTTTCTCCTTGTTCAGGGTTATGTTACACCAGGGACTTGTAATACAGGTCCTAAAGCAATCCATGTAGTGGCGGAGCCATAATTCTAATTGGAGGGGGGGGGGTTAGAGATGTAAACAAAATGTTAATGAGATTAATACGATTAATGTTGGTTGTAGTAACCGTGAAACTTGAGAGGAAATTTGAGTTACGATGAGTGGATTAATAAGAATTTTTAGATATTGTAGATAAAAACACAAAACAATCATGAATATATTTGTGGCTTTTGTTCATGGATTGCAAAAGAAAGATAAATATTTCATATTAAGTGTCAATTGAAGCAAACACATATTTTTGTCAAGTGAAACATTATTTCACCATATAAATAAAACATAAATGGCGTACCCATGAACGTAAAACATATTTCATTATTTTTGAGACAAAAATGACATTATGGAAATTTATGGTCCAAAAAACGACTTTATAAAAACCATGATTTATATACTTCCAAACTTTGGACAATGATATCAATATTGATTTAGTTTATCTTTAATGTAATAATGTTTTTTAAACATGAAGCAAAAAACAATACAAATATTTAATCTGCCTCGTTCACAAGGACACTTCAGAGAGAAAAGAAGGAATTTTCGTCAAAAGGTCGATCGAAATGAACATCTTTGCTTGTATTATCACGGCTGCCGGCATGCGTTTTGACCCGTGGTCGCATGCCTGGTGGGGGCGGCTCCTCCATTGTTGGTAGACGGGAAACTCGACTCTACGAACCCGGCTTCGCGATCAACGAATTCTTTGATTTGAAAAGCTCTTTTCCTAACTAACCTTCCGCCTTCCGTTATTTGATCTTTTTATGGGTCTTCTTATCTTATTAAGTAGATAAACGAAGTAAACCATCTTGTTGGTCCCAAAGGAATCTACAAGAGTTTAAAGGGTATAGAAACAGTTTGTAGAAGGGGGGGGGGTTGAATACAAACAGAGAGATTTTTTCGTTTTTAAATAAGTTTATATTGAATAAACAAATTTACAGTTACAAGTGGAATTAGAACAAGTTAAATAACCTATTCTATTGTAACTTAAGACACACACAGTTTTGATGCACAAGAAATTAGAAAGAAATGAAGCAGAGGTTCAAGGAGAGAAAGTAGCATGCATGAGGATGAAGAAGATATCTTCATCCTATTTATACCCGTTTGCATATCATGCAAGACAAAAGGTATATTGCCACGTGTCAAGCTTTCATAGGAAGCTTGTCCTTTGTCAAAAAGCAGCCATGCTTTGGCCGAATATGAACAATACCATATCAGATTTGATGGGGACATAAGAGACAAGTCGTACGTCCTTTTCTAACATAGTATAAGGTTTTGACTTTTGTGCATCGAGGATAAGATCAACTTTAATCTTGTTTGAAGTCTTCACTTGATCGCTGAACTTGAAACTTCAAGGATGAACTTTCGAAGTGTCGCTGAGACTTCACAAGACTTCATACTGATTAGATAATTCTTGCTTTCATTGAACCGCTTCAGATCACTAGATGATTATCTCTTTCTTCAGCTTGGTCTTTGACTTTCGCTGAATGTTCTTCTGGTGTGATAGCCGATCTTCAGGTCTTCAGAGATAGACTTAAGGTTCTTGAGATTTTAGCGATCGCTGATGGCAATCAGCGTATGCTATCGCTGAAATGAACTTGAGTCTATAAATGGGATTTTCACTGAGTACATAAAGGAATCATATTCAAATAACTGAGAAGAGTTATGATCAACAATCTCCCCCTATTTGATTATGATTAAGCAATAAAAGAAAATTGCTTGAAGAGATTTGTAGGGACTTAAAAATTTCTAAGTAAAAGTTTTAAGAACAAATCTGTGAGATCTTTTTCAGCTATTCTATTTGAATTATTGAGTTTCATTTATAAGGTTATGAAATCTCAAGTTATAAGTAAAGGCTTTAAGTACATTCACTGATTTACTTTTCAGAGTGAAAACAATCAGTGAGTTAAGTTTGTAAGAAAGAATAGAACTCTTATGTTCGTTGTCCCATTTACTATTTTGAAGGATCTTTTCAGCACACAAGTGGAGTAGAGTACTTCATTTGAATTTCATTATCAATAATCTGAAGAATTACAGGGAAAAATGAAATTACAAATATAAAGTAAAAGTACATTACGCTGAAGCATAACAAAGCTAATGAAAAAGCTAATCAGAGATACGCTCATGTCTTCTTTGTAATTCCTTTTCATAGATCATCTTCTGCCTATTCATCAGAGGGGAGTCTGACCAACAGTAGTGATGCATGATCTTGATGAAAGCTGTAAGAGCCTTGCTTACTTCTGAGTTTCTGAAAAGTCCTAAGATCCCTTCATTATCCAAATAAACCATACCTGGTTCAGGGAGTGTGATGATTTCACTTTCTTCATAGCGTCGATCTTGAGGGAGCGAAGAGTTCAGCATTGAGACATCAGGGATTTCCAGGTGGCCAAGAATGCTTTCATAGTTGAACTTAGTTTCATGCTCATTCTTTGAAGAGGAACCACCTGCAGACTTTCTTCTTTTTGAAGTTTCAGGGAGAGGAGGGATTTGAACTAGTTGAGACATTCTCTGCAAGAGTTGATCCAGTGCTTGTTCTACCACGTCTTTGAATTTTGATTTGGAACCCTGAATGGCATCTCTGATCTCCAGCCATTCAGAGTATCCAAAGAACTTTAAGAACTTTGCTTCTTCTTTTTCACATCTCGTTTGTCTGTACATTCGTACGTACACCTACAGACCATATCTTTTGGAATATCATCCTTCAATAGTCGCACGAACGATTTTGGAGTCACACCTTCGATAGTTGAATCTTTCAGAGCACCAGCGCAGTCCTTCTTCTCTGTGACGGGTTTCTTCTTCAGAGATGGCACTAAGAATCTTCTCTTAAGCAAAAATTGGATCTACGTCGATGTTCTCTCTGACTAGTTCCTTCAGCACCAGAGCTTCAGCAAGCTGTTTACTTTTCTCATTCAACTTTCTTTTTGCTTCTTCTCTGGCAGAGTCTTCCCTGAGAATCTTCCATGCGAGTTCAAGATCGTTTTGAGTCTGCTTCATTTTCTCATCCCTGAGTCTTTGTGCTTCTAGAGCTTGAATTCTCTCTTCCTTTGAAAGAAAATAAAATTCATCCACGATGCTGATGGGTACGGGATTTTCAGGTTCAGTGAAGGGCTTCTTTATTCTTTTTGCATCAAGCTCCTTTAAAAAGTTTATTCGCCTTTGTTCTTCGTCAGGCTCGCTTATTGGAGGTCTCTGTGCGCGCCGTCTTGGAATAAGGCCTTCTTCATCTTCAGAGTCAGAGTCAGTTATATACACAAACTGATCTTCAGATGAAGGTTCCTTCCATGAAGCAGAGTCCTTTGGGGGACTAGACTCAGTGAGAACGGGAGAAGGTGAGAGAGCTTTGTCAGAGCCAAAATTTGGAGGAGGGAAGGATGGATATGTAGGGGGTTCAGAAGCTGGAGAGATATAAGTAACAAGAGGAAGGGTTACCTCTACAGTGGTCTCCCCCTCAGAGATAGGAATGGTGGCATCAAGATCCACCACCTGGTTTCCTTTGCCTGATTGGCTGGACGACTCCTGAGAAGGAGTGTGTCCGTCCCCCAAAGGCTCTGAGTAGTTGATCTCAGGTATGAAGTTGCCTGGTCGACTTCTCTTGAAATGCTCTAGGGCACCTGGATGGAAGTCATCATCGTCATCATCATCAATCCCCTTGTAGATGGGAATTGGTTCATCTTCTTCATCATCATCATCATCATCATCATCATCATCTTCTTCTTCCTCATCGTCTTCATCATCTGCAGCGACGACTGAGGGTTCTTACTGATAGATGTAGGGAGATATCGGTGTGCCTGGCATGCAGTCATTGGCCTGACCGATTATCTCATCAGCGATCTCCTTTGCACATCTCTCCCCCTCGATGTTGTCAGCGGGGAGGACGTGCACAACGATAGTCTTGACATTCGAACCAATGTCCTTGAGCGAGTCCGAGTGCAGGGACTGATTCGTTAGAACATTGCCCAGGTTCTTCCTATGTCAGCGGTGAAGGAGGGGCCAGGACCAGAGATGCTGGTAAGCTTGTCCATAATATCAGCTTGAGTCTTCTTAATAGACTCAAGCACTAGGCTTTGGGCTTTGAGAGCAGAGGCAACCGCATCGATGGCCTGAGAGTTTCCCCAGGTATCAGCCTTGAGTCCCTGGATGTCGACGAGCATATTGTTCAGCGTGGTCTTCATTCTAGGTGTTCCAGCGACCGTCTGAAAGATATATTCAGCAGATTGCTGAAGATTATCCACCCTAGCCCTGGTTTGAGCACACTCATCGACAAGAAAGTCAATGGCAGGGAAGGTAGGGTGTGGAAGACTGATTTTCGGAATCTCCGCTGAAAAGGGAGGAAGCTTGGCAGCGATCTTCTCCTGCTTGACCCTTTGAGCTTCTTCAGGGGACATTGGGCATTGGGCACCCTTTCCTTTGCTTCTTGGAGAAGCAAGTTGAGTGGAGATGGTGGTTGCTGGCGTATGTGGGGCCGTACCTGATGACAACATAGACAGAGCAGCAAAGAAGAGCTCTGGGTTAGAAGAAGGGTGATCCAAAGACTTGGTATGTAACCTAAGAGTATCGTGAGGATTACCCTTGGTTGCAGCAAGTGCAATGGCAATGTCCTGAGGATTATTTGCCTATGTCTGAGCATGCCTGAGAGAGGTATGCTGAGGCCCTGTGTTGCTGGCTTTCCAAAGTTCATATTGTCGAAACAAAGTTGAAGTTTGAATAGCGTGCATTTCAATTTCATCAGAGATAGGGGCAACTATCTCTAAATCACACATTGATGTGAGGACCAAAGAAGAAGGGGTAGAAGAAGAAGAGAAGGCAGTGATAGTATTACCTGGTGCAGCTTCAGCGGAGCTGACTCAAACACTTTCAGTGACCGGAGTCCCTGAAAGTGGGGGTAGCGCTGAAGAAGCGACAACGGACTCAGATGCCGTTGTCGTAGTAGAGGTTGGCAGAGATGTTGGTAGTACGCCAGAAGCAGAGAGGCCAGTCTTTTGAGAGACTGTCTTCTTGGCTTTTTTTGAAGGGGGTTTTTGGGCGATGGTCTTTTTGTGACCATCGCTTGGTTCCTTTCGCTTGGGGGGAATGGTTGTGTCGGGGACACTCACTGATGGGTTTGGCAGTGAGGTAGGCACAGGAGCAGCAGCTGCTATCAGTCACAACATGTAGGAGGTGTAGGGGGCATCATCTGAACGAATCTCTAGCTCCAGAGATTTCTTCCCCACCAGAGAGAAGCTTTGGTTGCCAACAGTGGGGTATTCCTCCTTGAAAGCAAACTCCAAGATTGTAGAGAAAAATCTTGGATAGGGAATGAATTGATTTCTCTTCGCTGCATTGACCCTGTTGTACATGTTGCTGAAGATGTAGTCAGCGTAGTTCAGCTTGTATCCTGTACAGAGAGCAAATCCGATGTCCTGGAAATGCTTGCTTGCCTGGTCATGAGAACCAGTCTTGGAGCTCAGGCATTGAATGACCTGAGTGAAGAGGTATTGCCAGCGAGCAGGGAGCCTCTTCTTTTCCAACTTAGAACCCACCATCTTGTGCTCAGGGTTCTCCCAGATGTAACCAATTGAGTCCAAGAAGGAGTCAATTTGCTCAACTGTGGGCTCAGGGGCCCAAGTTTCAGTCTTCAACTTGGAGGGGAGGCGGAGAGCATGCCTTAGGAAGCCAGCAGTGAAGGAGAAGTATCCCAGAGAGGGGATAGAGAAGCCAATGGCAGGGATCTTCTTACCTTCGTCAGTAGTGACAGTGATACACTGAGCAGAGTACCAGAGAGCCTGTAGGTGTGCAGTGATTCCTACAGGGTTGTGTACAAAAGCGTACATCAGAGGGCATACTTTGATGAAGGTAGCTCCATCATTGAAGTAGGCCTTCTCAACTGGAATGTCGACCAGTGCTAGGTAGTTGCAGACCTTGAAAGTCGCCTGTTCCATGCTGAAGTTGCTTGCAGGGGCCTTCTCGATCAAGTTGGGTGCTTGATGATGCCATTTCTGTTTCAAAGATTGGGACACCAAAGAGGAAAATCATGGTTTAATACAAGAGTAATAAACCAGAGCAGGTTTTGGTATAAGAATTACCAAAATGTGTAGAAGAAAAACAAGTATTTTGATGAACAAAGACCAAAATACTTGTGTTTTTAACACAAAATAGACTAGTTTTGTTTTCTTTTAAAAAAACTTGTTGATTAAGAAAATACCAATAGTTTGGTCTTCTGTTCTAAGTTTGAACCCAGAACAGGTTTTGGTTAAAAAAAACTTTGTATCTTTTTAACTCATTTGTGAAAAAGGTAAAGTTATTTAAGCAGAATTATAAGAAGAGATGAGAAGGTTTCATCATTGTGTTTTACACACAGGAGAGGGTTAGATCAAACCTTGAGAGGAAATACTTGTTAAGAAAAACGAACAAGTGCGTGTTCTTGGTGTTCTTGAAGAATGCTTGAAGGTCGAGAGAAAGTTCTTGCTTTTAGAGTAATTTGAACGCGTAAAGAATGAAATGAATAAGAATTTTGCTTAAATAGCAAGAGGAGAGAGAAAACGAATAACTAAACGACGGTTTTAGCTTTTAGAAAAAGAAATGATGACCTACGCACGTCCCTAGATAAGAATGGAAAGTAAACGTCGTGGTCCGTCGTGTGTCAGATAAAGGTCTGACGTGTCCTTTTCTTATTTGAAAAAAGAAACATTTGATTATTATTTAATAAATAAATGTTAATCATTATCCTTAAATCCTCATCAATGGATAATAAACGATTGTTCCTGATGGGTTTTTGTTTTTGAAAACATACTCTTTGAAAAGAAACATTCAGAGAGTGGAGATAAGAAGTCATACCTAAGAAATGTCAAGTATCACTGAATCAGAGTTCAGGGAAGGGAGAAGTTATTCAGCATTTAACATGCCAAGCTCACTGATGAGTAGATTAAATCTAGTCTCATCAAGAGGCTTTGTGAATAAATCAGCGAGCTGATAATCAGTTGGCACGAAATGAAGTTCGACTTCACCTTTCATCACATGATCTCTAATAAAGTGATATCGAATCTCAATGTGCTTGGTTTTAGAGTGTAGAACCGGATTGTTTGCAATTGCAATTGCAATTGCACTTGTACTATCACAATATATTGGGATCTTGGAAAGATTTAGGTCATAATCCCTGAGTTGATTTCGCATCCAAAGGATTTGAGCACAACAGCTACCAGCGGCAACGTATTCAGCTTCAGCGGTGGAGGTGGACACAGAGTTTTGCTTTTTACTAGTCCAACTAACCAACTTACCACCCAATAACTGACATCCACCAGTGGTGCTCTTTCTGTCAATTTTGCAACCTGCAAAATCACTATCAGAGTATCCGATTAAACCGAACCCTGAGCTTTTGGGATACCAAAGACCCAGATTAGGAGTTCCTTACAGGTATCTGAAGATTCGTTTTACAGCGATGAGATGATATTCCTTGGGTTCGGCTTGATATCTAGCACAGAGACAGGTAGAGTACATGATATCGGGTCGACTCGCTGTAAGATATAGCAGAGATCCGATCATCCCACGATAGGCAGTGACATTGACAGGTTTTCCATTAGAGTCCTTGTTCAACGTCAGAGGAGGTGCCATGGGAGTCTTCATCGCTGAGCATTGATTCATATCAAATAAAGATACCTTTGTCAGATTGCTTAATCTGTAAACCTAGAAAATATGTTAGTTCACCCATCATACTCATCTTATATTCTTTTTTCATTCGATTTGCAAAACGAGTACAGAGTTTGAGTCTTGTGGAACCAAATATAGTATCATCGACATAAATTTGGACAAGAATAGTATGACCTTTATGTTTTCTTAAAAACAGAGTTTGATCAATTTTTCCACGAATAAATTTTTCTTTAAGGAGAAGTTTACAGAGAGTATCATACCAAGCTCTAGGAGCCTGTTTTAACCCATAGAGAGCCTTTTTAAGTTTGAAAACGTGACAGGGTGATTAGGGTCAATGAAACCAGGAGGTTGTTCAACATAAACTTCCTCGCTGAGTTTTCCATTTAAAAAAGCACTTTTAACATCCATTTGAAAAACTTTGAAGTCTTTATGGGCAACATAAGCTAAGAAGAGTCTTATGGCTTCTAGTCTAACTACAGGAGCAAAGGTCTCGTCATAGTCAATTCCTTCTTTCTGTCTGTAACCCTGAGCAACAAGTCTAGCCTTATTGCGAATTACAGTGCCATTTTCATCTAGCTTATTTCTAAAGACCAATTTGGTTTCTATCACTGTTTTTCCAGAAGGACGAGGGACAAGGTTCCAAACATTGTTTCTTTGAAATTCAGAGAGTTCTTCTTGCATGGCAGAGACCCAGCTAGGATCAGAGATAGCTTGATCGATCTTTTTAGGTTCAGAGAGGGAAATGAAATTTACATAAAGACAGATATTACCTGAACCTCTACGAGTTTTGATACCTGCATTAGGATCATCAATAATCTGATTTATTGGATGACTTGCAGTCCATCTCTGAGCGGGAGGTTGAGGAGATAGATCAATAATCGATTCAGCAACTTCTTCTCTTTCAGGGATACTTGTTGATGGTTCAGCAACAGGGACTTCATCATTTAAGATCAATTCTGGAGATGTAGATGAAGCTTGGTTGTTCACTGAAGAGTTCCCTTGAGAGGTATCAGATGGATGAATCTGATTAAGAGGAGTGACATTGATTCCTGAGGATGAATCAGTATTTGGAATAGGAAAATCAGGGAGACAACCATCATTCCTTTCAGCATTTGGTTGACTGCTGAAATAAGTTTCAGGTTCTCCATAATGTGATTTCATCCATTCATTTAGCTCCTCATCTTCTTCAAGGATAGGAGCAGAGTTGATTGGACGTGATTCATCAAAGTTGACGTGCATAGATTCTTCAACATGTTGTCTTCTTTTGTTGAAGATTTTGAAGGATTTGGACACTGAAGAGTATCCAAGAAAAATTCCTTCATCAGCTTTTGGATCGAACTTTCCCAAATGATCTATGTCATTCAGAATGTAGCATTTACATCCAAAGATGTGAAGATACTTCAAAGTAGGTCTTCTTCCCTGAAATAATTCATACGGGGTTTTCTTGAATCGCTTCACAATCAGGAATCGATTCTGAGTAAAGCATGCTGTATTGACTGCTTCGGCCCATAATTGAGTTGGAAGGAGTGATTCGCTGAGCATTAAGCGAGCTGCCTCAATGATAGTTCGATTTCTTTTTTCAGCAACACCGTTTTGCTGAGGAGTTCTCACTGAAGAGAAGTTGTGAGATATACCTTTTTCATCAAAGAAATTTATCAGAGTACTGTTCTTGAATTCAGTACCATGATCACTTCTCATGGAACGAACAGTCAGATTGTTCAGAACTTCCATCCTTTTGATAAATGAGATTATCATATCAGGGATGTCACTTTTGGATCGAAGAAAGAATACCCATGTGTATCTGGAATACTCATCAACAATCACAAGAGTGTATTTCTTTCCAGATATAGATTGGACATTGACAAGTCCAAAGAGATCCATATGGAGTAGTTGAAGAGGTGAGGTAACAAAGGAGACTTGTTTAGATCTGAAAGATGCTTTTGTCAGCTTTCCCTTTTCACACGCTGAGCAAAGAGATTCCTTTGCAAAGCTATGATTTGTAAGATCTCTGACGAGTCCCTTTTGAGACAGTTCATTAATTGTCTTAAAGTTGAGATGAGAGAGTCTTTTATGCCATAACCAGTTTACATCAGAGGATGCTTTAGAGATAAAGCACACGTTCTCAGAGTGAGAACTATTCATATTGATTATATATACATTTTCAACTCATTGCAGTCAGTGACAGCACATCTATTCTTTAGGAATAGAACTTTGAAATCTTTGTCACATAGCTGACTAACGCTTAAGAGATTGTGCTTTAGTCCTTCAACGTAGGCAACTCGACTAAACGAGGTGGCTCCGTTGGACAAGATTCCATAGCCTTTAGTGTATCTTTTGCCATTTCCACCAAAGGTCACTGATGGACCAGCTTCTTCTTTGTAGTCAGAGAGCAGAGATTTTCTGCCAGTCATGTGCCTTGAGCATCCGCTATCGAGATACCAGATACCTTTAGCACTTTGCATTCAACAAAGATATTAAATGTTTGAAGGTACCCATATTACTATGGGTCCTGCTTTGTTAGTGGAAGGAGTGGTGGAGGAGCTACTTGCTGAAGAACTTTCTTCAGTGGATATCTTCATCTTTGATGGTTTTGCAACCTTGGTGGATTTCACTCTTGCTGATTTATCAGTTTGAGCTACTTTCTTTCCATGAGCTAGTTTATCAGCTTTAATAGCATTAGGACACTTACTAGCATGTGGGTTGTTTCACCACAGTGATAGCACTTCCTATATTTGTAAGGTTTGGAAATTAAAGATTTCAGAGAGATAGAAGGGATTTTGTCAGGAAAGGGACCAAGAATTCCTTTATCCATTGTTCTTGGAGGTATAACAACCTTTTCAGGAACATGAGTGAGATCAATCTTAATTCTGGGGGTTGATCTCTGAGAGAATTCAGAGATCTTTCTCCCTGATTTAGGATTGCTCTCTGAGGAGGCAGAGGATTTCTTGTTCTTCTGAACATTTCTATTTCTAGGAACCTGGTCAAGAATCTTGTTTTTGACCACTTTCTTAGAGTAGAAGGGTTTTAACACCGGAGTCTTCTCATTAGATTGAGGTCTCTGAGACGAAGAGGAGGGATCAGCGATAGAGGAGACAAACATTCCAAATTTAAGCATGGAACGGTCTTTCTCTGATTCTTCCTTTTCGAGGTTAAAGCCTAACCCACTTCTTACTTTCATAGGGATCTGGGCATTGATGATCTCATTTACCTTGTCAGAGGCTTTGCACCATCCTTCGATGGTAGCCTTTTCAGTCTTGAGATCAGCGATGGCCTTTTCTCTTTTAACGATAGCTTGCTGCTTTTCAATGCTAATTGTTTGATTTACAAAGACTTGGTCCTTTAAGGTTTCCTTAATCTTTGAAAGTTCTTTGATTCTTAGATGACAACTTGTTCAGATAAATCGGTGTTAATTTTCTCAGCTTTGATTTTTCCATTTAAAGCATTGTAAAAATCAACAGTCATAGCATCAAGCGCAAATAAGTTATCGTTTTCAGATATTAAGGTGATAGAAGGAATGGATACCTGAGTAGAAGGGGACTCAGAGGAAGAAGTTTCAGATACTTCTTCAGCGTCTTCTATTCTTGCCATCAGACATAAGAAGGTAAGATCTTCTTCATCTGTCTCTGACTCATCAGAGGATTTAGCCCAGTCATCTTCATCATCCCAGTCAACTTCTTCAGCTACAAGACCTTTGCCTTTTGGCTGATTTTTCTTCAGATCTTTGTATTTGTTTTTTAATTTCAAATACTTCTCTTTCTTATCAGAGGTCAGCGAGGTAGTGGGGGCTGCAACTTTCTTTGGATCTACATTCACTAGCGAAGTGACCCTTTCGCTAACAATTGTAGCATGTGGCTGAGGCTTTCTCAGCGGGCATGGTTTTCAATTTATCAGAGTCAACGAGAGTAGGTGTTCTTCTAAAGTTGCTCTTCTAGCAAATCTCTTAAAGTTATTAGTTAACAGAGCCAGAGAGTTATCGAACTCAGAGATGTCAGCATCAGTGAGTTGATCTTCTAACATTCTTTAGCAACATCATGGTATTTGATGGAATGAAATTCTATATTTCCATTATACCAAATATATCATTAACCCAATATACCCTAATCTAATAAAACATAATATAACATAATCTTCCCTACTTGATCTGAACCATCGCCGACCACCACCGATTTGAACCACAACTGATCTGAACCACCACCAACCACCGTCAATTTAAACTACCGCATACCACCACCGACCACTGCCGATATGAAACGTAGTCGACCACCGATCTGAACCACCATCGACCACCGTTAATCTAAACCACTGCCGACCACCGCCATATGAACCACCACCGATCATCGCCATTTGAACCATCATCGCTGACATGAACCACCACCAACCACAGTCTATCTGAACCAATGCTAACCAACACCGATATGAACCACCGACGACCTGAACCACAATCGGCCACAATTGACCACCACCGTTCTTAAACATCGCAAACCACCACCGATATTAACCACCGTCGACCACAACCAATCTAAACCACCGCCGACCACCATGATCTGAACCACCGTTGACCTGAACCACAGTCGACCATCGTTGGCCACCACCGATATGAACCACCGCCGACTACCGTCGGTCTGAACCACCCCCGGCTACCATCGATCTGAACTACCCTCGGCTACCATCGATCTGAACCATATTTGTTAGATTTCTGATTTTATTAAAGTATTTGTAGTTTAAAAAATTAAAGTATTTAATAATTATTTTATTAAAGTATTTTTAATTTAAAAATAAATAAAATTATCAAAAAGGGTATTTTGTTCATTTACCATCATTCCTTTTCAATTATAAAGCTAAATTCTATGAACCAAACAGATAGATTCAAAAAAATTTAGCAGATTCATTCCATTTCTGCCAACCAAACAGGTGGTCAAGCCTGACAATATTTCATTTCAATTCCTTCAAAGTCAAATTCTTTGACAAATTTCATTCCATCCAAAAACATTTTGCGAACCAAACGTCACTTTAGTTATTTGATGACAACTTTGACCATCTAGCCTGGATGAAGGTTGTGTCTCATCCCTCTGGTTTGTAGGTTATAACTATTTGTGTCCCCAGTCTTTTAAAATTGCCTTTTTAGTCATTGTGGTTTCTATTTTATTTCGTTTTTCGTCCCTAAAACAACTTTTGTTACAAAAACATATTAACTCAAGGGTATTAACAGTCTTTTCACAATATTTTAACTTTTTTACTAAATAATATAACTATTAATTATATAGTATGTAACTCCCTGAGTGGGCCCCATTCTCAAACCCCAATTCTTCTTTAAACTATTTCCACTATGAACCCATTTTCCAGTGAACCTCTCCAAAACAATATTAAAATGATTGTTTCTTATTCATTGAGATCTTGTCCACCTGATTTCCCATTCACTTTCGCACGCATTTGCATCGACTATCACCATCACGAAAAACACACTCCTTCACCCTTTTGTATAAAATTAAAACTTCTACATATTTCACTTTGACCCCAAATTTCATCTCTCTTTTTCATTCCATCAATATATAGTTGATTCATATTATATTATTAGTATTTCTTAAACCCTAAATAATTTGTCAACATGTCACCAACTGTCCGATTCAAACCAGAAAGCACAATATATTATCTATTCTATACGACGTAATGACTTAATTCGTGGTTAATTGGCCAAACTTGTTGTTCTTGATATGTTCGTCTTTTCTTCGATGTTATATGGGTATTTGATTCTTCCATCAATTTCTTTCTTCTTGAATCGTGCACCACTTATTGACACTGATCTGGATTCTGCGGTCTAAAACCCAATATTTTCATCTCTTCTTAGTGACCCACTAGGTTTTCAATTTTTCTGAAAACCCCATCTTCATTTCAGTGAAATCTAGCGCAATATTCAATATTATTATGGGTTATGGGGGTTTCAAGTTGTTCATATGGGTCTGTTCTTGTGTTTCTCACCGTCTTCTTTTGCTGTTGATAAGAAATGGGGGTGAGTATGGAATGGGGACCGAGAGAAAGAGGGGAAGGTTTTGGATGTATATTATATAATATTATTTGATATAAAAAAGTTCAAAAAATAATAAAAATACTATAACACCCCTGATTTAACATAATTTTTTATCAGAGTTTGCTTCAAGGGTGAAAAGCGAAGTGAAATGAAAACCACAATGACCAAAAAAATCAAGTTTTAAAACCAGAGACGAAAATAGTTATAAACAACAAACCACAGGGACACAAAATCATAGTTTGATTACTGGGGGGGTGCCTAAGCACTACCTAGCCCACTACTAGCTATGCCCTTGAATCTATGATGTTTTTATGTGGTGTTTAAATAAGAAAGAAATAAGAATGCAGAAAAACAAGCATCTCCAACGATATCCTAAAATAGAGATTTTGATACATTTTTGTTGCAACAACTATGCTATAATGTATGTTAAAATAGATAAAACTTCATATTTAAGAGAGAACACTAATATTTAATTCTTTCTCATCAATAAGAGACATTGAAATTATGTAATTAGAAGAGACAAATAATATTTTATTAAAAGTAGTGAATATTTTAATAATCTATATCTATATATATATATATATTAAAAGAGAAACCAAAGTAGATGACTTGGCCTCTTCTATAATCAAGAAACTCAATTATCTATTATCTCATTCATTCTCTTTTTAACTTTTTTTTAATTTCCCATGTTAATTTTCTATAAATATTGATTATTTATTTATGATTGCATTTTACACCAACCTTTTCGTTTTCCCCAACTTCATTTCATTTCCCAACCGTTTCATTTTCCCAATAATATTTTACTTTATTTTATTGTGTTTTGAGTTCAAGACTTTGCTTAACCATCCCTTATCTCGACTCCAAGGAATCGTATACACCATGTCTTTTAGTTCTCTCAAATCTACCTATTGATTTCCATTTCGTGTTTTATTTAATTTGATTGTGTTTTCTCTTGAAGGTTTGAGTTCAAGAAACACAACACAATTTATTTGGATTTCAAGCAATCTCAAGTAAGATTTCCACATCCTTAGTATATATTGTTACTACAAGCTTCTTATCACCTACGAATTTCATTTGACTACTAACCTCTTATCATCTACGAATTTCAAGTAAGATTTCCTTCTCAATGTATGTATGTTATGTACGTATGATATGCACTAATTTGTATATCGTGCAATGTGTTCGAATAAATGTTGATGTTAATTATACTTTATTTTTATGATTGTTTTTCAACAAATTGATATCATCGTATACACCATGTCTTTTGGTTCTCTCAAATCAATCTATTGATTTATGTTTCATGTTTTGTTTGCTTTGATTGTGTTTTCTCTTGAAGGTTTGAGTTCAAGAAACACAACACAATTTATTTGGATATCAAACAATCTCAAGTAAGATTTCCACATCCTTAGTATATATTGTTACTACAAGCTTCTTATCACCTACGAATTTCATTTGACTTCTAACCTCTTATCATCTACGAATTTCAAGTAAGGTTTCCTTCTCAATGTATGTATGTCATGTACGTATGATATGCACTAATTGTATATGTGCAATGTGATGATTGTTTTTCAACAAATTGATATCATCGTATACACCATGTCTTTTGGTTCTCTCAAATCAACCTATTGATTTATGTTTCATGTTTTGTTTGATTTGATTGTGTTTTCTCTTGAAGGTTTGAGTTCAAGAAACATAACACAATTTATTTGGATATCAAACAATCTCAAGTAAGATTTCCATATGCTTAGTATATATTGTTACTACAAGCTTTTATCACTTACGAATTTCATTTGACTACTAACCTCTTATCATTTACGAATTTCAAGTAAGGTTTCCTTCTCAATTTATGTATGTCATGTACGTATGATATGCACTAATTGTATACGTGCAATGTGTTCGAATAATTGTTGATGTTAATTATACCTTTTTTATGAATTTTTTTCAACAAATTGATACTTTAAATATTTGATTTTGATGATCATGGAACTATTGCTTTTTCCGTTTATCTTTTATTTTGCATGTGTTTCTTTTATATTACTAAAGTTTGTTATATGTTTCATCTCTTCTTGGTGATGTCATTGTAAAGTTTCGTGAACATGAGAGATATTCTTTCATCCCTTACTTCTTTAAGTTTTAACAAGTCATTCAGACACTATTTTAACATATTAATTTCAGTTTTGTAGTTTATTTGATTTCATCGTATTTCATCTATCTCCATCATTTATGTGTCATTCATTTCACAAACCGTTATTCTTCAACAAAATTGTTTTTGAGGTTTACTTTGAGAATAGTAATTCATGTATTATTTCTTTTTTACTTTTGTTGAGATTCTAATTTTTTTTCATCTTTTATATTTTTCCTAATTTTTTTCCTATGAACTGATAATTTCTACTTGACAATGATTTTGGATGACAACATCAGTTTGATAACCGAATCTTGAAAATTATTACAATCTATGATATTACCTCAACAATTCATTTATAAATGGTTATTTTTTTCCAGGTTTACTTCCGAAAAACGAACCCGGGTTACATTCTTCTAGACTTTTGATGAATTTTAAAGTTATCTTTTAATTTCTGTTTTATATATTTTCTCAAGTTTTTAGTTTTACTAATCATTTATAATATTATTAAACAAATAATTTTTTATACATACAACACTTGAATATAATAACATGTATATTCTTATACATAAAAGACTTGAATATGATAGCATGTATATTTATATTTGTAAAAAAATCGAATATAATAATAAACTGATTATAATTAATATAAATAAACAAAATGAAGATGATAATTAACACGTCAATTTAGTAACTTTTAGTTTACACCTAAAAAAACTTATTTGCAATTAATATACATAAATAAAATACTTATGATAATTGAATACAACATTACTTATCATTAATATAATTAAATGACCCGTTATCAATTATCATTATTTGCATATCATTCTTTATATATTATTTAAAATACCAAATTTCTCACTATATATATATACTATTTCAAGTGAAATTAAATATGTAAAATTAGAATCATCATACAAAATTAAAAAAAATACTAATTATTTAAAATCTTATTAAAATTAATATATATATATATATATATATAAAAGAAATTAAATATACACATAATATTATAGTCAATATATAGTTAAATATATATTATTAACCCTCACATTAACATGGAAAATACTAATTATATTAAATATTACTTAGAAAAATAATTAAAGTAAATCAATATTATATATGTATATAATAGTAAAATTAGTACATAAAATTAAAAAATTACTACAGATTATGCATAAAATTAAAATTAAAATTAAAATTAATATAATGATACTGTAATATGTATAAAAAACCCCATAAAAACAATATATAAAGATAAATAGAAGAATCAACATGTAATATTATCATCATTAAGATACATAGATGATTTTAATTTTAATTTTTAATTTAAATTAAAATCAAACTATGTATGTAAAAGAAATTAGGATCGATATAATATTTTTCAAGTACATATTATTAATAAAACTTTTTCTTTTCATAATTATTTACAGTGAAACCAAACTAGGAATAAATTGTTTCAAGGAAAGATTGAAAAAAACTTAAACAAATCAATCAAATTTGCCTTCAACCGAGTGGTCGCAATACTGACGATTAATGTTTCAATTCGTGCAATTACAAGTCGGGAAAGAGGGTTTCAATAAGGTTCTTGGCTAAAATTACAAACAAGTACATTACAATAAATGTAATCAAATTACAAAAATATCTTGCAGGTATACAAAAGTAATTAAGAACACGACATTTGGTTTGGTGAATAAATATGTTATGAGAATATATGTAGGGATAATTTATATATTATGAAAAAACAATCCTCATGATTATAATCGATAGTATCACATATTTCTTTTATTGTTTTGAGCAAGGTACAAAGTTTGATATAAGATTGATATAGATTAAAAGAACAATCAATGATGATAAGGTAGAATATGATGGATTCATATCAAATGCAATATTGATTATTATATATTAGTTTAATATTTTGATACGTGATCCAAGATCCATTTAACTTACTTCAATATTCTTTTTAATTTATGAATATTATATATAAACTTGCAATTTAGTTTATATATAAAAAATAAATTTAAAAAAAAATAATAAAAAAAACAATATTTAATTTCTCCATAAAGTGTTCTGCTAACACCGCAGCAACGCGCGGGCAAACCACTAGTATATACTATAAAGATACTCGAGCAACGCAGCGAAATGCATCTTGATTTTAATATTTCATTTTATTCTTTGTATCTATCGATGTTATAATACGGTTTTATGTAGTTTTAAGATAAAGATAATATGTTTATTTTTTGAATAAAATATAAACTTGAAAATATCATAATTTTTTTAAATATATCGATTTTAGTATCAAATTAGCTATTTAAAAGCTCTTTTTTTATGTAATTTTTTAATTCAATTTTTTATAACTTTTTATAAAGATAATAATTAAGTCGGTTAGAACTCAATGATTATCCTAATTATATTTTAGAGTTTTATATTTAAAATAAGATGGTTATCAATTATGTTTATTTGCAGTTAGTTACACGAATTCAAACGCGAGGCTTTAATAAATTGTACTTATGCACAATTTACTTATAATCTTGAATTTTAAGTAATATGCATCAATAAATAGTACTTGATGCATAAAAAAGTGGTTTTTAAGAGTTTTGCCAAATGTTTTATAATATAGTATAGATTAATGATATGATTGGTAAAATAAAGTAACTATTTGATGTAATTTTTTTTTGAAGATTTTAATTTTTGATGCTTTATTTGGAGGGTAGGGGGGATATTGCATAGCTGATGGGATGGAGGTGGTTATATTATTTGCCCTTTTTGTGCTTGTCCGTGCCATTCACCACATCCCCACAAACGATTCACTTTACCTTTATCAACAGGTGGGAAGTCATAAGTCAGCTATTACGTCTATGCATACATACAAAACCACATTTGTTGTTGTTTTGTAGTACTCTTGATTTATGAACAAGCAGTCAGTTTTAGCAATATGTTGCCCATATCAGTTTTCAAATCAAAACCAACCAATTGAAACTAAATAATGTTTCAAATGGTTTGATCAAAGGCCAAATAGGTCACCTTGACCAATCGCAATTCTCCTCTCATCAAGTAAATTGGATCCAAAATTATGTCTTTATGTCTTCTCACACCATATTAGACGATGACAATGTTAACAAGGATAAATGAATAACATCTTATATATCCGTAAAAGGATATGTAGCAAAAGATCATTCACGGTATCGTTTTGAATGATTTTGAGCAACAAGACAATCAACACTCCGATTATTTGCTATTTGACCAATATGGTGATTATATTTCTTACACGCAGTCCAATATCCTTCACGGGAAAAGATGAAATAGAAATGTTCTGGAAGAAATATTTGGCTACCTTCTAAAGTTTGATGACAAAAAAATTGGATCAAATGCTCTGCAAGAAAGTTAGATGTGATAGGTTTAACATTATGACTTCCATATCTTCCCTAAAAGATTTATTAATTCAACCTATAAAGAAGTGTTGCCAGTGGCGGACCCACCCTATAGGGAGGGGGTCTTGTGCTACCGCTCAACTGTGTGTCGTAAGGGTAAAAAATGTCGCGATTCGTAAGTTTTATGTGAAGTGCACCTGCTAAATTCTGATGGGTGCTCTGTGTTAAGGGAGCACAACTTTAAAAAATCCCTCGAAATAAAAAAAAACCTTAAAACATCACTTGAAATCAACTAAAAACCATAAAAAAATCACTCGAAATCAACCAAAAACTTTAAAAAATCTTTCGAAATCAACCAAAAACCTTAAAAAATCATTCGAAATCAACCAAAAAACTTAAAAAAGTCCCCGAACAGGGAATTCGGGTAAAAAATCCCTCGAAATCAACCGAAAAATATATCAAACAGTTTTGCGGATATTTGATACAATTAAATGGTGCACCCGCTCGGGAAAAATTCTGGGTCCGCCACTGAGTGTTGCTCTTGCCCATAGCAACAAAGGCTAAATATAAGAGGTCATAACATTAATGTGTGTTACTCTTTTTGCTCTTCTAGAAACAAAAATGTAAAATACGAAATTCAAAAATGGGAAACAACAACCAAATTTTGGATAGAAGTAGAAAAGGCACAAACATTATCAAAACAGTGTAGTAAATAGCAATAAAGTCGGTTAGAAACAAAAAGCTACAAAAGGTACAAAACTAAATAATCCATAAACATGCAAATCTGCTAGTTTTTCTAGAAATCTACATGCATGATTTAGAACTTAAAAGTGATTGAAATATATATAAACCAAAACGTTGAAAAGTCTTGTGTGAGAAAAAAGCTAGCCTCAACGGAATAATGATGTGTCCCTTGATAAATTGTTGAATAGCAAAATCAGTAAAGGAAATAAAGAGTAATTAGATGAGTTAGTGGGTCATGTTACAACCTGGTTTTACTATTTCCTTTATTGATTATAGTCATGTTACAACCTTACAACCTTCCATTTTTCACTCCGTTGGATGGTGGGGCGGAGCTATCATATCACGAGAGTTAGCAACTGCTAACCCTCAGAGAGCGTTTGGTTCGTCGGAAAGCAATGAAATCTGGTAGAATTTAAATCTGAATTCATTTGACCAGATTCCAATTCCTTTGTTTGGTTCAGTATTTTCAAGAATTGGAATTTGATAAATTCCAAAGAATTCCATAATTGGGCAATTTGAGATTCCTTACCTTAGTGGTGGGAATTCATAGGAAATTGAGTTGGTTTTTCTTTAATACCTAAAATACCCTCCTTCTAAAAACAATTAAACCCTAATCTCAAACAAAAAAAGTCGACACCTCTTCACTTGGATTTTCGGTTCGGTTTTTTCGGGGGGTTTTTTTTTCAGTTTTCGGGTTTTCGATTTAGGTTCTGTATTTCGGTGGTTTTTTTAGTTTTCGGCTTTTCAGTTTCGGTTCGGTTTTTCCTCACCCCTAGCAGTTAGGTTCTCCATCGTCTCCTACAACAACTAAAATATGTCTTGCCCTAACAAATGTTTTCTTGTTGTAGTTTTTTGCTTTTTTCTGCAGTTTTTAGCTATTTTTGCTGTAAAAAAATTATGATTTTTGCTGTTTTAGCATTTTCTGTAGTTTTTGGCTGTTTTATGCAGTTTTTAGCTGTAAAAAAGCTCAAATTATTTTTAGTGTTAAAAAATTGAAGTAATTAATAATTATTTTATTAAAATTAAATTTAATAAAAAGGGTATTTTAGTCATTTACTGAAATTTCATTTCAATTCCAAAACTACATTCTGTGAACCAAACAGACAGATTCCAATTCTTTCAACTGATTTCATTCCAATTCTGCCAACCAAACAACTGGTCAAACCTGACAACATTCCAATTCCAATTCTTTCAAAATCAAATTCCTTTGACAGATTCCGTTCCATCCAATTCCATTCTGCGAACCAAACATACTCTCAAAGTTTCAATTTTTCTTGGGCAAATTGCATCAAAAGATAACATACTTTGTTTCAATTCTTATTTTGGTTAACATACTTTTAAAACCTTTATTTTGGTACCTGAGATTGAAAGTTTCAAATATTTAAATACTTGGGTAACCGGTTTAACCATTAACCGATTACCATGTAACATGACAAGTGACACAACATACAACTCAGAAATTTATTTGTTGACGTGGATAACGAGCTGGATTGTATAAAGATTTTTTAAATTATGTTTTTCAATTAAAATTTATAAAGATTTACCCTTATTTGGTTTATTATTGTCATGGGCAAAAAGGTCATTTTAACAGAGTGTTTAAGATTGCATTTCGAGGGGAAAATGGTGAAAGAGTGAAAGCTGTTGGTATTTGCCACATGGATACATCCATGTGGGATCCTGACCATGTGGCATTCCTGGTGCTCGGAGGCCACCCTGGCAGCTCTCCGGTGTGCCATTTTCTTCCTGCGGATAACCTTGTGTGGTTGTCGTCTACTTAATTGCATAGTTTGTAATATGAAGTAAACTCGTTCTCTCTTATGTTTTCAATGATGAAATGATGGTCGTTTATAGCAAGGGTGTTAATCAGTTGAAAATCAATTGATTTAGGTGGATCTGATGCAATCCGATCATCTAATGCATGTTGGAGTTTGTCCTGCGATCCAATCTAATTGACATTAGACATGTAATATGATCAAATCCAATCAAATAGATGATTAGATTGGATCGATTCTATCCATCGGATGTTATTGTTGGTTATTCATTGGATTCATCTAATATTTTGATGCAGTTTCATCCAACTTAATCCGCCATTCTAACCAATTATTCACACACACACACACACACACACATATATATAATTTATAAAAAACACTACATATAAATATCAACTAAATAACAATATCGTAAAATGTTAATAATATAGTTATTAATTGGATCATGGTTCGATGATAATTGGATAGATGTTTGGATTGGATCAATTCGGTTTTATTGGATTATGGTTTCTGGACTGCCATCCAAGAACCGACCCGTCCAATTTGGATGCTGAAATTTTGGATTTAATCCGATCCAATAATAGTTGGATACTCAATTATGGTTGGTATGTTTAATTGAATCGGTTGGTTTAAATTGAATCGGATGACTTTTTACACAGCTCTACTTTATAAAGTGTTATCATAAAGAGAATAGCATGTTTTCTTTATAAAAATTTGAAGTTTAAATTCATCATAATTACATCACTACAACAAAAATGGGATTGTTATAAGTTGTAACCTCCAACCATCATAATAAAGTACCTATTAGGACCTTGAACTTTATAAGATCAATATTAATATCCCTAATACAAATATGCTATAATATTTTATTTTGTATGGAGTTGGACATCTTAATAAAACTCAAACGGTAATGTTATCATATCAGGTTTTATACGACCTCTTTTGTAGAAGATTTCATACAACACTTTTTAAGAAGTGTCCCAAAAACAAGGCTTATAGAAGTGGCTGGTTCTTGTGTTTTGTTACGTTGTCAAACTCCATTCTAACATTTAAAGACAGAACTTTTTAACAAATTATAATAACACTTTCGGTTCTATAAACTTAATGTTTCATTAAATACTTCAATATGATGATTAGACATCTTAATGGGGATGTACTGCATAAAACAAACAAATATATATACCATTTTAAGCATAACAGACCAAAAAATAAACAAGTTCAATCAAATTTATTGAAATCAGACGAGCTTAATAGGACTCACAGCTTATTCGGTCAGCTATGCATGATTGTTTGGTAGTAGCTTAATCATAAAGAAAGTGGCTTATTCAGTAAGCTTCTAGGGAGGAGCTTTATGCAGAAAGTCAAGTTTTTTTTCAAACATGCCCCTCCCAGTTAAAAAATACGCTCATTTCATCGATGAAAAAACCTTCTAAAACAAAAACCTTTTCAAACTATGCATACAGATTAATCCCCTCAGACAGCTTTACTCATATAGAACTTAACAGAAAATCAACGAAACAGCTCCTATGTCATTTTCCACAGATTTGATTGCTTTTTGTGTCCTTGTATTTGTTTTCTGGTTTTTTTATTTCCTTTATTAATAAAATAAAGATTGTGTCCCAAAAGATTTAGAAAATTTTAGAGAATCTAAACTGAGAGTGCAAGCAAGAAAAAGAGAAAGATGAAGGGCTTCGCTCCCAGGTTGATGGATCAAGAAATGAATGAAAGGTTGGAAGATCCTGCCCAGGGGGAGAAGTCTCAATGGGATGCATTTGCAGAGAGAAATAGAGATGTCGCTGCTACCAAAGGTGCACCCCGACAAAGCTACATTGCCTGAGGAATCATCCCATTTTCTCATATGAAGTCTATCGGCGGTGCTATTTACTATTCTTTCTAGTTCTGACTTGGGAAGCTGATCTCGATCTCAAGAGAAGCGTGACGATCATTCAAAAGGAAAAGGATCGGACAAAAGAAGGTGGTGACGACGGCCCGGGTGGATAGGATGGGATTCTGACCTCCACACCTAGACGGAGTGGTGACTTTGAGAGGTAGAGAGATTTTAAGCCTAAGCAGAGATCTTTCTTCAAATTCTTGGTCTTGCAGGTTGGTGGCCGATCAATCGATCTCTACGACCGGATCCGGTCCCCGAGAGATGAGCTAGCTTTCTTTCGGGTGTGAGTGGAGCGAGAATGAGTGTGAATTAAGGGTGTGATTGCTTTCATAGAAAGAGTAGCACTCCCGATAAATCGATATCCAGGAAAGAAATCCATATCCCTACAATAGTAGCGGACTGCGAAGTTGAAAATCGAAGGGGAACCGTAAATCTTGATCCATGGTCCCTATCCCTACCCTAGAAGGGCTTGAAGTTGAAGCGGACGTCCGGAAGGTGCCTTTCTTGATGGAATGAAAGAAATGCCGACCTATAATTCCTAGTCATGAAGTGGAAAAGAAAGAAGTAGCATGGAAAGGAGGTGCGCTGGAAGTGGAAAGATTTTTGATTTCAAAATTTCGTATTAAGATGGATTTGATTTCAGGCCTTCTCTTTGCTTTACAGAATTTCTCTTTCTTTCTATCAGTGAAGACTGAATTTAGGATTTGGCAATTGTTGATGGAATTCCTTCCTTCTTTCTTGAAGTGACAGAATTCTTTATTTATTTCAGGAATTTCTTTCAGATATGACGGAATTGAGATAGCCGTGAAATCTTTCTTTTCTTATTGCTTGCTTTCTTCCGACTCCTTACGTATACTTCACTCGTTGGGTTCGGCTATCAGTTTCAAATCTTGAACCAGAATTGATCGATAGAAGTGCTTAAGCTGGAGGTGGAAGCATGAGTTCAGAGTTAGCATCGAAGGATGAAAAAAGACCCCCGGTTGAAGTGCCATCAAATCCAAAGGGCACATGTAGCCATGCCATGAAATACAAAGGGCTAGCCAACAAATGATAAGAAGGGCACACACGTAAGGGGATGGAGGGCAGCCGTCCGGCGATTGAGGACCTATCAAAAATAAAGAATATGTCCGTTGGATGGTGGGGCGGAGCTATCATATCATGAGAGTTAGAAACTTCTAACCCTCAAGGGGCGTTTGGTTCGTCGGAAAGCAATGGAATCTGGTAGAATTGGAATCTGAATTCATTTGACCACATTCCAATTCCTTTGTTTGGTTCAGTATTTTCAAGAATTGGAATTTGATAAATTCCAAAGAATTCCATAATTGGGCAATTTGAGATTCCTTACCTTAGTGGTGGGAATTCATAGAAATTGAGTTGGTTTTTCTTTAATACCTAAAATACCCTCCTTCTAAAAACAATTAAACCCTATTCTCAAACAAAAAAAGTCGACACTTCTTCACTTGGATTTTCGGTTCGGTTTTTTCGGGGTTTTTTTTTTCAGTTTTCGGGTTTTCGATTTAGGTTCTGTATTTCGGTGGTTTTTTTAGTTTTCGGCTTTTCAGTTTCGGTTCGGTTTTTCCTCACCCCTAGCAGTTAGGTTCTTCATCGTCTCCTGCAACAACTAAAATATGTCTTGCCGTAACAAATGTTGTCTTGCTGTAGTTTTTTGCTTTTTTCTGCAGTTTTTAGCTATTTTTGCTGTAAAAAAATTATGATTTTTGCTGTTTTAGCATTTTCTGTAGTTTTTGGTACATTTTATGCGGTTGTAATCGTTTTATGCGGTTGTAATCGTTTTATGCGCTTTTAGCTGTAAAAAAGCTCAAATTATTTTTAGTGTTAAAAAATTGAAGTAATTAATAATTATTAATTTAAAATTAAATTTAATAAAAAGGGTATTTTAGTCATTTACTGGAATTTCATTTCAATTCCAAAACTACATTCTGTGAACCAAACAGACAGATTCCAATTCTTTCAACTGATTCCATTCCAATTCTGCCAACCAAACAGCTGGTCAAACCTCAAACCTGACAACATTCCAATTCCAATTCCTTCAAAGTCAAATTCCTTTGATAGATTTCGTTCCATCCAATTCCATTCTACGAACCAAACATACTCTCAAAGTTTCAATTTTTCTTGGGCAAACTGCATCAAAAGATAACATACTTTGTTTCAATTCTTATTCTGGTTAACATACTTTTAAAACCTTTATTTAGGTACCTGAGATTGAAAGTTTCAAATATTTAAATACTTGGGTAACCGGTTTAACCATTAACCGATTACCATGTAACATGACAAGTGACACAACATACAACTCAGAAATTTATTTGTTGACGTGGATAACGAGCTGGATTGTATAAAGATTTTTTAAATTATGTTTTTCAATTAAAATTTATAAAGATTTTTTAAATTATGGTTTATATCTTCTACCTCCCGCCTCCCTCCATCCTATTCTACTATGTACTCACCAAAGATCAAGTTCTACCCTATGCATCTCAATAATATATCTATACGTCGTGATATAAAAGCTTGCGTAGAGACATAGGTCGGAGATGGTGACCGGAGAGACGACAGCCATACCACACCGGAGATGGTGGTTGAAGAAGAAGGTCGGAGATGGTGACTGAAGATAGACGTCGGAGATGGTGACAGGAGATAAACTACAAAAAAGGTGACTGGAGACAAATGTTGAAGATGATGACCGGAGAGACCACAGTCATACCCCATCATAGATCGTGACCGCAGAGACCGCAACCATACACCACCGGAGATGGTGGTCGGAGATGGTAACTGGACACAAACTACAAAGATGGTGATCGAAGATGATGACCGAGAGACCACATTCACACCCCACCAGAGATGGTGACTCAAGAGACCACATCCATACCCCAACGGAGATGGTGGCTGGAGACGAAGGTCAGAGATTGACCGGAGACAAACATCGGAGGAGACATACGCCGGAGAAGGTGACCAGTGACAAACTAGAAAGATAATGATCGGAGACAAATGTCGAAGATGATGACCGGAGATGGTGGCTTAGAACAATCACTACCTTCATCTTCGTCTGATTGCTTTGTAAAATATACATTATGGGTTATATAATATATAATATGGGGTGGTATCCGTTGCAAACTAATCGATTTTTGCAAACTGTGCAAACTCGTCGTGAACACAATGATAAAGCACCAATTGGATATTCATGAATGTTGAAAGTGTTCACGAATGGTGAAAGTGTATTCACGAATGGCGAAAGTGTATTCATGAATGAGAAAACTTGCCGGAAAACTCGCTAGAGAATACGAAGTCGTCAGAAAGTGTGATCATGATAGGAAATTAGTAAATATTAATTTAAAAATGGTTAAACTATAAAATGATGATGATACCCTCAATGAATTAATAAACTATTAATAAAATATTAAAATAATATTATCCACATGGCTTATTTCTATTGGATAATGGTGAGTTTGCAAGTTTGCAAATATTGAATAGTTTGCAACGGATACCACCCCTATATAATATAAGGTAACAAATTTAAATTAATTAGTAGAAATTAAAGAAAATACATTTTATTATTGTTTAATACTAGTTATATACCCGTGCAATGCGGTGGGATGCAAAACTTCTATCAAGATATATTTGGTTTTTAAATATCGAATTTAAGAAAAATGTATTTGAAATACTTGGTAGTTCACATGTTATATGAAAGAGTTTTTCACAATGCTATAGGATGTATTGTAAATTCAAAAGTATAAAGTAAATCTAATCTCCCATGCCTTGTTACAATACAAAATTGTTGAGGGCCATTTTACCAAACATCTAATCCGGTAAGCATTTACCAAGCCAAGAATTTTACCCAGTAAGAGTGAGACAAATACAATGACCAGTAGTCTTCCCCAGTAAGTGAGGACGACGACTCTTACCATGGTAACACGGTTCTGATGGACTAAGGTCTTACAGAGTAAGTGTTTGGTAAACAGGCTATTAGTTTGCTCTAGTTACCCTTGCTAATATATTGTACAAATATATTAGCAAAACCAATAAACTTTGTTTACAATGGTTCAAAGACGATTAATGTGCAATAAAATAAGGGCTCACGGTTGTTGTTTGGTTGTTTTGCAAAATAAATTAACTTGACTATATGATTTGTAATAAATTATTATTTGGTTGTTGTATAAAAATAAATAATCTTAATTAAAAAAACTAAATAAAATGACTTAGAATTATAAATGAACAACGTAATCTAACGTTATGATAAAAATATTGGCTTCCATTAATATCCGAGCTTTCTCTTGGAATTACAATACATTTATCCAGAATATATATCTTCAAATATCGAAATATGATCAGTATCAACCAGGAACCAATATCCATTTTAAATCCAGAAACTAAATCAAGCATCCAAAGTCATTGAGACTTAAAAGGTATCACAATGGATGCTCATGGCCCACCAACAACTGGAGCTTGCTAAATAACCTAAGCTCCCACCATAAAAAAGTTTGATAAAGGACCACTTACTCATCATTTTAATCCTTAAAACCAACCCTGTGAACATAAAAAAGAATGGCTATTCTTGAAGCCTAGAAAAATAGGATTTAGCCACCACACATGAGAACACAGAAAATGAGATAGCCGTGGTACCTGGTGCAAAACTACAAATCCCATAAAAGCCTTCTTATTATAGAAACCATTGAGAAAAAAATGAGGATGATAGCCATTATACAAAAACAACCAAACTCGATAGAAGAGCAAATAACATAAAGGGTGGATAAAGGCAACAAATCATTTTCAGTTAGAATCATAAAATTAATTGGCCATCGGCTGTTGCAAAAGAAAAAAGAAAATACAAAGGTGAACATATATAGAGCAGTCACAAAATTGAAAAACCATAAAAAGACTAAATCAAACAGCAAAGTTGAACATATATAAGGCTCTAGACATGGCAAACCGGCGAAAGGCTATTGAAAATTTGTTAATACGAACCAGCTGCCAAATGGACTTTATCCAGGTCTACATAATGAGGGTAATCTGAAACCAAAAACAACTATAAAACTGAGATTCCAAGGGAATAGGATCCAAATATAAGACAGCAGAGGAGATTTCGAAGAAAACACAGAAGATTGAAGAGATTCTAGACCTTCAAACAAGAGAGAGATTTCGAGAACCAATAAATAACAAATATACCAACCATGAAAATTTGGAAAATACAACAAAAAAAATTATTGTAATCTAAGCACAATATATACAAAAAAAGAAAAAAAAAGGAACGGTTCAATTAAGGCATGGACAAACATATAAGTTTGAAAAACACTACTAACAAGCTTAGCATATGATGGGTTAGAGTCACATACATACGCCTTAAAATCTTCCGAGATTCGAAATACATATGATATCAGACAGGAAGTTGTAAAAAAGAATCAAAATACAAAGATCTATTAGAGGAAAATAGAGAATCCCTACTGTGATGGAAATGATACCAAGACAAACCAAAAGAAGAACCATCGAACCCAATTTCAACTTTCACCACCAAATTAACAAAATTTCTGTTGTTCAAAGAGATTTCTACCCTTTGATGCACGTTAGGATGAGATGCACCGAGATGAGATACATCGAGATGCACCGGATCATTCGCCGTATTAAGCACGATTCATGGGAGGGTTTGAGATTAAAAATGATCAAGGGTCGACATCCACTTCTCACACGATCCCATGCCAGTTTACCTAAAGGTTACTCTATGGACATGCCAACAGATTTCACCTTTTTGTATGATGAGTCAAATAACATACTCTTACTTGGTGGAAGACGATAAACATACATAAGTCAGCCTTTTCACATTTTTACGATTTCAATATAACTCAACTTTTTCAGTGTCTTCCATTGTTAGGGTTTAAAAAGCACGATAAATCATAAAGAAGCTTACCTTAAATTCATTAGGGTCGAAACTCATTATCAGGATTTAAAAAGACGATAAATTGATACAAAAACCATAAAGAAGCTTACCTTGAATCACCGAGATCAATAAGGCGTCGATACAAGTAGAAGGTTGAAGAAAAAACACTGCAAAGCTTGAGTGGAAATAAACCAGGATATCGAGAACCAAGAGAAGCAATTGGGTAGAAAATCTTACCTTAAATCATCCAGATTTAGTGAAGGCATCGATGCAG
>CM072535.1:14849923-14979923 GCA_036898165.1 Silybum marianum | reverse complement strand
AGTCTTTGCTAAGGGTCTTCATTCATGGCCCGTGACCGGTCAAATCAAAGCTAGGAATAAAGCACCCACTATTTCATTTGGGGTAATACAACATGATTTGTGTGGATTTCGAGGAACTACACGAACCACGTTTGTTTCTAACCTGACAAACGAGTGGCACCGACAGTTTTCATCACAAGAACGATTTTTTGTTGAGTTCTTTCTCTTGGAAACCATCTCATTTACATAGTAGATGAACCATGAAAAATTTCACGGCAATCTGGCACTATCGGTCCGGACTGTAAAAGCCCCGTGTACCGCCACCAATGATTTTTGACCCAAAATGGGCGTATTAGCTGTACATGCATAGGCTTTCCTTTGATGCTCTATTCTACACGAAGCACGTTTCTTTCCAACCTGGCAAATGAGTGGCACCGGCAGTTTTTTGCACGAGAAGGATTTTCTGTTGAGTTCTTTCTTTTGGAAACTATCTCATTTACATTGTAGATGAACCATGAAAAATTTCATGGCAATCCTGCACGGTCGGTCCGGACGGTAAAAGCCCCGCGTACCGCCGCCTATGAGTTTCGACCGAAAATGGGCGTTTTTGCTAAATCGATCATAGTCTTTGCTAAGGATCTTTGTTCATGGCCCATGACCAGTCAAATCGAAGCTAGGAACAAGGAACACAATAAATCGGTATGATTTGTGGTAATACAACATGATTTGTGTGTATTTCGAGGAACTACACGAACCACATTCGTTTCTAACCTTACAAACGAGTGGCACTGACTGTTTTCAACACGAGAACGGGTTTTTGTTTGGTTCTTTCGCTTGGAAACCATCTCATTTACATTGTAGATGAACCATGAAAAGTTTCATGGCAATCCGGCACTGTCGGTCCGGACGGTAAAACCCCATGTACCGCCGCCTATGAGTTTCGACAAAAAATGGGCGTATTTGCTATACGATCATAGCCTTTTTCTTCGATGCTCTGTTCTAGGCCCAAGACCAGTCAAATCGAACCTAGGAACAAGGATCACAATATATCAATATGATTTGTGGCAATACAACATGATTTGTGTGAATTTCGAGGAACTACACGAAGCATGTTTCTTTCCAACAGGGCAAATGAGTGGCACCGGTAGTTTTTTGCACGAGAAGGATTTTCTGTTGAGTTCTTTCTCTTGGAATACATCACTTTACCATTGTAGATGAACCATGAAAAATTTCATGGCAATCCTGCACGGTCGGTCCGGAAGGGAAAACCCCCGTGTACCACCGCCTATGAGTTTCGACTAAAAATGGGTGTATTTGCTATACGATCATAGCCTTTTCTTCGATACTCTGTCCTAGGACCAAGACAAGTCAAATCGAACCTAGGAACTAGGAACACAATAAATCAGTATGATTTGTGGTAATACAACATGATTTGTGTGGGTTTCGAGGAACTACACGAAGCACGTTTCTTTCCAACCTGGCAAATGAGTGGCACCGACAGGTTTTTGCACGAGAAGGATTTTCTGTTGAGTTCTTTCTTATAGAAACCATCTCATTTACATTGTAGATGAACCATGAAAAATTTCATGGCAATCCTGCACGGTCGATCCGGACGATAAAAGCCTCGTGTACCGCCGCCTATGAGTTTCGACCAAAAATGGGCGTTTTTGCTAATTCGATCATTGTCTTTCTTAAGGAACTTCGTTCATGGCCCATGAATAGTCAAATTGAAGCTAGGAATAAAGCACACACTATTTCATTTGGAGTAATACAACATGATTTGTGTGGATTTCGAGGAACTACACGAACCACGTTTGTTTCTAACTTGACAAACGAGTGGCACAGACAGTTTTCATCACGAGAACGATTTTTTGTTGAGTTCTTCCTCTTGGAAACCATCTCATTAACATTGTAGATGAACCATGAAAAATTTCACGGCAATCTGGCACTATCGGTCCGGACTGTAAAAGCCCCGTGTACCGCCACCAATGATTTTTGACCCAAAATGGGCGTATTAGCTGTACATGCATAGGCTTTCCTTTGATGCTCTATTCTACACGAAGCACGTTTCTTTCCAACCTGGCAAATGAGTGGCACCGGCAGTTTTTTGCACGAGAAGGATTTTCTGTTGAGTTCTTTCTTTTGGAAACTATCTCATTTACATTGTAGATGAACCATGAAAAATTTCATGGCAATCCTGCACGGTCGGTCCAGACGGTAAAAGCCCCGCGTACCGCCGCCTATGAGTTTCCACCGAAAATGGGCGTTTTTGCTAAATCGATCATAGCATTTGCTAAGGATCTTTGTTCATGGCCCATGACCAGTCAAATCGAAGCTAGAAATAAAGCGCTCACTATTTTATTTGGGGTAATACAACATGATTTGTGTGTATTTCGAGGAACTACACGAACCACATTTGTTTCTAACCTTACAAACGAGTGGCACTGACTGTTTTCAACACGAGAACGGGTTTTTGTTCGGTTCTTTCGCTTGGAAACCATCTCATTTACATTGTAGATGAACCATGAAAAGTTTCATGGCAATCCGGCACTGTCGGTCCGGACGGTAAAACTGTACCGCCGCCTATGAGTTTCGACAAAAAATGGGCGTATTTGCTATACGATCATAGCCTTTTTCTTCGATGCTCGGTTTTAGGCCCAAGACCAGTCAAATTGAACCTAGGAACAAGGATCACAATAAATCAGTATGATTTGTGGTAATACAACATGATTTGTGTGAATTTCGAGGAACTACACGAAGCACGTTTCTTTCCAACCGGGCAAATGAGTGGCACCGGCAGTTTTTTGCACGAGAAGGATTTTCTGTTGAGTTCTTTCTCATGGAATCCATCTCATTTACATTGTAGATGAACCATGAAAAATTTCATGGCAATCCTGCACGGTCGGTCCGGAAGGGAAAACCCCCGTGTACCACCGCCTATGAGTTTCGACTAAAAATGGGTGTATTTGCTATACGATCATAGCCTTTTCTTCGATGCTCTGTTCTAGGACCAAGACAAGTCAAATCGAACCTAGGAACTAGGAACACAATAAATCAGTATGATTTGTGGTAATACAACATGATTTGTGTGGGTTTCGAGGAACTACACGAAGCACGTTTCTTTCCAACCTGGCAAATGAGTGGCACCGACAGGTTTTTGCACGAGAAGGATTTTCTGTTGAGTTCTTTCTTATAGAAACCATCTCATTTACATTGTAGATGAACCATGAAAAATTTCATGGCAATCCTGCACGGTCGGTCCGGACGGTAAAAGCCCCGTGTACCGCCGCCTATGAGTTTCGACCAAAAATGGGCGTTTTTGCTAAATCGATCATAGTCTTTGCTAAGGAACTTCGTTCATGGCCCATGAACAGTCAAATCGAAGCTAGGAATAAAGTACACACTATTTTATTTGGAGTAATACAACATGATTTGTGTGGATTTCGAGGAACTACACGAACCACGTTTGTTTCTAACTTGACAAACGAGTGGCACAGACAGTTTTCATCACGAGAACGATTTTTTGTTGAGTTCTTCCTCTTGGAAACCCTGTCATTAACATTGTAGATGAACCACGAAAAAATTCATGGCAATCTGGCACTATCGGTCCGAACTGTAAACGCCCCGTGTACCGCCACCAATGAGTTTTGACCAAAAATGGGCGTATTAGCTGTACATGCATAGGCTTTTCTTTGATGCTCTATTCTACCCGAAGCACGTTTCTTTCCAACCTGGCAAATGAGGGGCACCGGCAATTTTTTGAACGAGAAGGATTTTATGTTGAGTTCTTTCTTATGGAAACCATCTCATTTACATTGTAGATGAACCATGAAAAATTTCATGCCAATCCTGCACGGTCGGTCCGGACGGTAAAAGCCCCGCGTACCGCCGCCTATGAGTTTCCACCGAAAATGGGCGTTTTTGCTAAATCGATCATAGCATTTGCTAAGGATCTTTGTTCATGGCCCATGACCAGTCAAATCGAAGCTAGAAATAAAGCGCTCACTATTTTATTTGGGGTAATACAACATGATTTGTGTGTATTTCGAGGAACTACACGAACCACATTTGTTTCTAACCTTACAAACGAGTGGCACTGACTGTTTTCAACACGAGAACGGTTTTTTGTTCGGTTCTTTCTCTTGGAAACCATCTCATTTACATTGTAGATGAACCATGAAAAGTTTCATGGCAATCCGGCACTGTCGGTCCGGACGGTAAAACCCCATGTACCGCCGCCTATGAGTTTCGACAAAAAATGGGCGTATTTGCTATACGATCATAGCCTTTTTCTTCGATGCTCGGTTTTAGGCCCAAGACCAGTCAAATTGAACCTAGGAACAAGGATCACAATAAATCAGTATGATTTGTGGTAATACAACATGATTTGTGTGAATTTCGAGGAACTACACGAAGCACGTTTCTTTCCAACCGGGCAAATGAGTGGCACCGGCAGTTTTTTGCACGAGAAGGATTTTCTGTTGAGTTCTTTCTCATGGAATCCATCTCATTTACATTGTAGATGAACCATGAAAAATTCATGGCAATCCTGCACGGTCGGTCCGGAAGGGAAAACCCCCGTGTACCACCGCCTATGAGTTTCGACTAAAAATGGGTGTATTTGCTATACGATCATAGCCTTTTCTTCGATGCTCTGTTCTAGGACCAAGACAAGTCAAATCGAACCTAGGAACTAGGAACACAATAAATCAGTATGATTTGTGGTAATACAACATGATTTGTGTGGGTTTCGAGGAACTACACGAAGCACGTTTCTTTCCAACCTGGCAAATGAGTGGCACCGACAGGTTTTTGCACGAGAAGGATTTTCTGTTGAGTTCTTTCTTATAGAAACCATCTCATTTACATTGTAGATGAACCATGAAAAATTTCATGGCAATCCTGCACGGTCGGTCCGGACGGTAAAAGCCCCGTGTACCGCCGCCTATGAGTTTCGACCAAAAATGGGCGTTTTTTCTAAATCGGTCATTGTCTTTGCTAAGGAACTTCGTTCATGGCCCATGAACAACAAATCGAAGCTAGGAATAAAGTACACACTATTTTATTTGGAGTAATACAACATGATTTGTGTGGATTTCGAGGAACTACACGAACCACGTTTGTTTCTAACTTGACAAACGAGTGGCACAGACAGTTTTCATCACGAGAACGATTTTTTGTTGAGTTCTTCCTCTTGGAAACCATGTCATTAACATTGTAGATGAACCACGAAAAAATTCATGGCAATCTGGCACTATCGGTCCGAACTGTAAACGCCCCGTGTACCGCCACCAATGAGTTTCGACCAAAAATGGGCGTATTTGCTACGATCATAGCCTTTTCTTCATGCGTTCTAGGCCCAAGACTAGTCAAATCGAACCTAGGAACAAGGAACACAATAAATCAGTATGATTTGTGGAAATAGAACATGATTTGTGTGGTTTTCGAGGAACTACATGAAGCACGTTTCTTTCCAACCTGGCAAATGAGTGGCACCGGTAGTTTTTAGCACGAGAAGGATTTTCTGTTGAGTTCTTTCTTATGGAAACCATCTCATTTACATTGTAGATGAACCATGAAAAATTTCATGGCAATCCTGCACGGTCGGTCCGGAAGGTAAAAGCCCCGTGTACCGCCGCCTATGAGTTTCCACCGAAAATGGGCGTTTTTGCTAAATCGATCATACCATTTGCTAAGGATCTTTGTTCATGGCCCATGACCAGTCAAATCAAACCTAGGAACATGGAACACAATAAATCAGTATGATTTGTGGAAATAGAACATGATTTGTGTGGGTTTCGAGGAACTACACGAACCACATTTGTTTCTAACCATACAAACGAGTGGCACCGACCGTTTTTTGCACGAGAACGGTTTTTTGTTCGGTTCTTTCTCTTGGAAACCATCTCATTTACATTGTAGATGAACCATGAAAAGTTTCATGGCAATCCGGCACTGTCGGTCCGGCCGGTAAAAGCCCCATGTACCGCCGCCTATGAGTTTCGACCAAAAATGGGCATATTTGCTATACGATCATAGCCTTTTTCTTCGATGCTCCGTTTTAGGCCCAAGACCAGTCAAATCGAACCTAGGAACATGGAACACAATAAATCAGTATGATTTGTGGTAATACAACATGATTTGTGTGAATTTCGAGGAACTACACGAAGCACGTTTCTTTCCAACCTGGCAAATGAGTGGCATCGGCAGTTTTTTGCACGAGAAGGATTTTCTGTTGAGTTCTTTCTCATGGAATCCATCTCATTTACATTGTAGATGAACCATGAAAAATTTCATGGCAATCCTGCACGGTCGGTCCGGAAGGGAAAACCCCCGTGTACCACCGCCTATGAGTTTCGACTAAAAATGGGTGTATTTGCTATACGATCATTGCCTTTTCTTCGAAGCTCTTTTCTAGGACCAAGACAAGGCAAATCGAACCTAGGAACTAGGAACACAATAAATCATTATGATTTGTGGTAATACAACATGATTTGTGTGGGTTTCGAGGAACTACACGAAGCACGTTTCTTTCCAACCTGGCAAATGAGTGGCACCGACAGTTTTTTGCACGAGAAGGATTTTCTGTTGAGTTCTTTCTTATAGAAACCATCTCATTTACATTGTAGATGAACCATGAAAAATTTCATGGCAATCCTGCACGGTCGGTCCGGACGGTAAAAGCCCCGTGTACCGCCGCCTATGAGTTTCGACCAAAAATGGGCGTTTTTGCTAAATTGATCATAGTCTTTGTTAAGTATCTTCGTTCATGGCCCATTACTAGTCAAATCGAAGCTAGGAATAAAGCACACACTATTTCATTTGGAGTAATACAACATGATTTGTGTGGATTTCGAGGAACTACACGAACCACGTTTGTTTCTATTTTGACAAACGAGTGGCAATGTATGTTTTCATCACGAGAACGATTTTTTGTTGAGTTCTTTCTCTTGGAAACCATCTCATTAACATTGTAGATGAACCATGAAAAATTTCATGGCAATCTGGCACTGTCGGTCCGGACTGTAAAAGCCCCGTGTACCGCCACCAATGAGTTTCGACCAAAAATGGGCGTATTTGCTGTACGTGCATAGGCTTTTCTTTGATGCTCTATTCTAGACGAAGCACGTTTCTTTCCAACTCCGGCAAATGAGTGGCACCGGCAGTTTTTTGCACGAGAAGGATTTTCTGTTGAGTTCTTTCTTATGGAAACCATCTCATTTACATTGTAGATGAACCATGAAAAATTTCATGGCAATCCTGCACGGTCGGTCCGGACGGTAAAAGCCCCGCGTACCGCCGCCTATGAGTTTCCACCGAAAATGGGCGTTTTTGCTAAATCGATCATAGCATTTGCTAAGGATCTTTGTTCATGGCCCATGACCACCAAATCGAAGCTAGAAATAAAGCGCTCACTATTTTATTTGGGGTAATACAACATGATTTGTGTGGATTTCGAGGAACTACACGAACCACATTTGTTTCTAACCTTACAAACGAGTGGCACCGACTGTTTTCAACACGAGAACGGTTTTTTGTTCGGTTCTTTCTCTTGGAAACCATCTCATTTACATTGTAGATGAACCATGAAAAGTTTCATGGCAATCCGGCACTGTCGGTCCGGACGGTAAAAGCCCCGTGTACCGCCGCCTATGAGTTTCGACTAAAAATGGGCGTATTTGTTGTACGATCATAGCCTTTTCTTCGATGCTCGGTTTTAGGCCCAAGACCAGTCAAATTGAACCTAGGAACAAGGATCACAATAAATCGCATGATTTGTGGTAATACAACATGATTTGTGTGAATTTCGAGGAACTACACGAAGCACGTTTCTTTCCAACCGGCATACGAGTGGCGCCGGCAGTTTTTTGCACGAGAAGGGTTTTTTGTTGAGTTCTTTCTCATGGAATCCATCTCATTTACATTGTAGATGAACCATGAAAAATTCATGGCAATCCGGCACTGTCGGTCCCGAAAGGGAAAACCCCCGTGTACCACCGCCTATGAGTTTCGACTAAAAATGGGTGTATTTGCTATACGATCATACCCTTTTCTTCGATGCTCTGTTCTAGGACCAAGACAAGTCAAATCGAACCTAGGAACTAGGAACACAATAAATCGCATGATTTGTGGTAATACAACATGATTTGTGTGGGTTTCGAGGAACTACACGAAGCACGTTTCTTTCCAACTCGGCAAATGAGTGGCACCGACGAGTTTTTGCACGAGAATGATTTTCTGTTGAGTTCTTTCTTATGGAAACCATCTCATTTACATTGTAGATGAACCATGAAAAATTTCTTGGCAATCCTGCACGGTCGGTCCGGACGGTAAAAGCCCCGTGTACCGCCGCCTATGAGTTTCGACCTAAAATGGGCGTTTTTGCTAAATCGATCATTGTCTTTGCTAAGGAACTTCGTTCATGGCCCATGAACAACAAATCGAAGCTAGGAATAAAGTACACACTATTTTATTTGGAGTAATACAACATGATTTGTGTGGATTTCGAGGAACTACACGAACCACGTTTGTTTCTAACTTGACAAACGAGTGGCACAGACAGTTTTCATCACGAGAACGATTTTTTGTTGAGTTATTTCTCTTGGAAACCATCTCATTAACATTGTAGATGAACCATGAAAAATTTCATGGCAATCTGGCACTGTCGGTCCGGACTATAAAAGCCCCGTGTACCGCCACCAATGAGTTTCGACCAAAAATGGGCGTATTTGCTGTACGATCATAGCCTTTTCTTCAATGCTCGTTCTAGGCCCAAGACCAGTTAAATCGAACCTAGGAACAAGGATCACAATAAATCAGTATGATTTGTGGCAATACAACATGATTTGTGTGGGTTTCGAGGAACTACACGAAGCACGTTTCTTTCCAACCTGGCAAATGAGTGGCACCGGCAGTTTTTTGAACGAGAAGGATTTTATGTTGAGTTCTTTCTTATGGAAACCATCTCATTTATATTGTAGATGAACCATGAAAAATTTCATGTCAATCCTGCACGGTCGGTCCGGACGGTAAAAGCCCCGCGTACCGCCGCCTATGAGTTTCCACCGAAAATGGGCGTTTTTGCTAAATCGATCATACCATTTGCTAAGGATCTTTGTTCATGGCCCATGACCAGTCAAATCGAAGCTAGAAATAAAGCGCTCACTATTTTATTTGGGGTAATACAACATGATTTGTGTGGATTTCGAGGAACTACACGAACCACGTTTGTTTCTAACCGGACAAACGTGTGGCACCGACTATTTTCAGCACGAGAACGGTTTTTTGTTCGGTTCTTTCTCTTGGAAACCATCTCATTTACATTGTAGATGAACCATGAAAAGTTTCATGGCAATCCGGCACTGTCGGTCCGGACGGTAAAAGCCCCATGTACCGCCGCCTATGAGTTTCGACCAAAAATGGGCGTATTTGCTATACGATCATAGCCTTTTTCTTCGATGCTCGGTTTTAGGCCCAAGACCAGTCAAATTGAACCTAGGAATAAGGATCACAATAAATCAGTATGATTTGTGGTAATACAACATGATTTGTGTGAATTTCGAGGAACTACACGAAGCACGTTTCTTTCCAACCGGGCAAATGAGTGGCACCGACAGTTTTTTGCACGAGAAGGATTTTCTGTTGAGTTCTTTCTCATGGAATCCATCTCATTTACATTGTAGATGAACCATGAAAAATTCATGGCAATCCTGCACGGTCGGTCCGGAAGGGAAAACCCCCGTGTACCACCGCCTATGAGTTTCGACTAAAAATGGGTGTATTTGCTATACGATCATAGCCTTTTCTTCGATGCTCTGTTCTAGGACCAAGACAAGTCAAATCGAACCTAGGAACTAGGAACACAATAAATCAGTATGATTTGTGGTAATACAACATGATTTGTGTGGGTTTCGAGGAACTACACGAAGCACGTTTCTTTCCAACCTGGCAAATGAGTGGCACCGACAGGTTTTTGCACGAGAAGGATTTTCTGTTGAGTTCTTTCTTATAGAAACCATCTCATTTACATTGTAGATGAACCATGAAAAATTTCATGGCAATCCAGCACGGTCGGTCCGGACGGTAAAAGCCCCGTCTACCGCCACCTATGAGTTTCGACCAAAAATGGGCGTTTTTTTCTAAATCGGTCATTGTCTTTGCTAAGGAACTTCGTTCATGGCCCATGAACAGTCAAATCGAAGCTAGGAATAAAGTACACACTATTTTATTTGGAGTAATACAACATGATTTGTGTGGATTTCGAGGAACTACACGAACCACGTTTGTTTCTAACTTGACAAACGAGTGGCACAGACAGTTTTCATCACGAGAACGATTTTTTGTTGAGTTCTTCCTCTTGGAAACCATGTCATTAACATTGTAGATGAACCACGAAAAAATTCATGGCAATCTGGCACTATCGGTCCGAACTGTAAACGCCCCGTGTACCGCCACCAATGAGTTTCGACCAAAAATGGGCGTATTTGCTAATCGATCATAGTCTTTGCTAAGGGTCTTCATTCATGGCCCGTGACCGGTCAAATCAAAGCTAGGAATAAAGCACACACTATTTTATTTTGGGTAATACAACATGATTTGTGTGGATTTCGAGGGACTACACGAACCACGTTTCTTTCCAACCGGGCAAATGAGTGGCACCGGCAGTTTGTTGCACGAGAAGGATTTTATGTTGAGTTCTTTCTTATGGAAACCATCTCATTTACATTGTAGATAAACCATGAAAAATTTCATGGCAATCCTGCACGGTCGGTCCGGACGGTAAAAGCCCCGCGTACCGCCGCCTATGAGTTTCCACCGAAAATGGGCGTTTTTGCTAAATCGATCATACCATTTGCTAAGGATCTTTGTTCATGGCCCATGACCAGTCAAATCGAAGCTAGAAATAAAGCGCTCACTATTTTATTTGGGGTAATACAACATGATTTATGTGGATTTCGAGGAACTACACGAACCACATTTGTTTCTAACCATACAAACGAGTGGCACCACTGTTTTCAGCACGAGAACGGTTTTTTGTTCGGTTCTTTTTCTTGGAAACCGTCTCATTTACATTGTAGATGAACCATGAAAAGTTTCATGGCAATCCGGCACTGTCGGTCCGGACGGTAAAAGCCCCATGTACCGCCGCCTATGAGTTTCGACCAAAAATGGGCGTATTTGCTATACGATCATAGCCTTTTTCTTCGATGCTCGGTTTTAGGCCCAAGACCAGTCAAATTGAACCTAGGAATAAGGATCACAATAAATCAGTATGATTTGTGGTAATACAACATGATTTGTGTGAATTTCGAGGAACTACACGAAGCACGTTTCTTTCCAACCGGGCAAATGAGTGGCACCGGCAGTTTTTTGCACGAGTAGGATTTTCTGTTGAGTTCTTTTTTAGGGAATCCATCTCATTTACATTGTAGATGAACCATGAAAAATTCATGGCAATCCTGCACGGTCGGTCCGGAAGGGAAAACCCCCGTGTACCACCGCCTATGAGTTTCGACTAAAAATGGGTGTATTTGCTATACGATCATAGCCTTTTCTTCGATGCTCTGTTCAAGGACCAAGACAAGTCAAATCGAACCTAGGAACTAGGAACACAATAAATCAGTATGATTTGTGGTAATACAACATGATTTGTGTGGGTTTCGAGGAACTACACGAAGCACGTTTCTTTCCAACCTGGCAAATGAGTGGCACCGACAGGTTTTTGCACGAGAAGGATTTTTTGTTGAGTTCTTTCTTATAGAAACCATCTCATTTACATTGTAGATGAACCATGAAAAATTTCATGGCAATCCTGCACGGTCGGTCCGGACGGTAAAAGCCCCGTGTACCGCCGCCTATGAGTTTCGACCAAAAATGGGCGTTTTTTTCTAAATCGGTCATTGTCTTTGCTAAGGAACTTCGTTTATGGCCCATGAACAGTCAAATCGAAGCTAGGAATAAAGCACACACTATTTTATTTGGAGTAATACAACATGATTTGTATGGATTTCGAGGAACTACACGAACCACGTTTGTTTCTAACTTGACAAACGAGTGGCACAGACAGTTTTCATCACGAGATCGATTTTTTGTTGAGTTCTTCATCTTGGAAACCATCTCATTAAGATTGTAGATGAACCATGAAAAATTTCATGGCAATCTGGCACTATCGGTCCGGACTGTAAAAGCCCCGTGTACCGCCACCAATGAGTTTCGACCAAAAATGGGCGTATTAGTTGTACATGCATAGGATTTTCTTTGATGCTCCATTCTACACGAAGCACGTTTCTTTCCAACCTGGCAAATGAGGGGCACCGGCAATTTTTTGAACGAGAAGGATTTTATGTTGAGTTCTTTCTTATGGAAACCATCTCATTTACATTGTAGATAAACCATGAAAAATTTCATGGCAATCCTGCACGGTCGGTCCGGACGGTAAAAGCCCCGCGTACCGCCGCCTATGAGTTTCCACCGAAAATGGGCGTTTTTGCTAAATCGATCATAGCATTTGCTAAGGATCTTTGTTCATGGCCCATGACCAGTCAAATCGAAGCTAGAAATAAAGCGCTCACTATTTTATTTGGGTAATACAACATGATTTGTGTGGATTTCGAGGAACTACACGAAACACATTTGTTTCTAACCTTACAAACGAGTGGCACCGACTATTTTCAGCACGAGAACGGTTTTTTGTTCGGTTCTTTCTCTTGGAAACCATCTCATTTACATTGTAGATGAACCATGAAAAGTTTCATGGCAATCCGGCACTGTCGGTCCGGACGGTAAAAGCCCCATGTACCGCCGCCTATGAGTTTCGACCAAAAATGGGCGTATTTGCTATACGATCATAGCCTTTTTCTTCGATGCTCGGTTTTAGGCCCAAGACCAGTCAAATTGAACCTAGGAACAAGGATCACAATAAATCAGTATGATTTGTGGTAATACAACATGATTTGTGTGAATTTCGAGGAACTACACGAAGCACGTTTCTTTCCAACCTTACAAACGAGTGGCACCGACTATTTTCAGCACGAGAACGGTTTTTTGTTCGGTTCTATCTCTTGGAAACCATCTCATTTACATTGTAGATGAACCATGAAAAGTTTCATGGCAATCCGGCACTGTCGGTCCGGGCGGGAAAAGCCCCATGTACCGCCGCCTATTAGTTTCGACCAAAAATGGGCGTATTTGCTATACGATCATAGCCTTTTTCTTCGATGCTCTGTTCTAGGACCAAGACAAGTCAAATCGAACCTAGGAACTAGGAACACAATAAATCAGTATGATTTGTGGTAATACAACATGATTTGTGTGGGTTTCGAGGAACTACACGAAGCACGTTTCTTTCCAACCTGGCAAATGAGTGGCACCGACAGGTTTTTGCACGAGAAGGATTTTCTGTTGAGTTCTTTCTTATAGAAACCATCTCATTTACATTGTAGATGAACCATGAAAAATTTCATGGCAATCCTGCACGGTCGGTCCGGACGGTAAAAGCCCCGTGTACCGCCGCCTATGAGTTTCGACCAAAAATGGGCGTTTTTTCAAAATCGGTCATTGTTTTTGCTAAGGCACTTCGTTCATGGCCCATGAACAGTCAAATCGAAGCTAGGAATAAAGCACACACTATTTCATTTGGAGTAATACAACATGAATTGTGTGGATTTCGAGGAACTACACGAACCACGTTTGTTTCTAACTTGACAAACGAGTGGCACAGACAGTTTTCATCACGAGAACGAATTTTTTGTTGAGTTCTTCCTCTTGGAAACCATCTCATTAACATTGTAGATGAACCATGAAAAATTTCATGGCAATCTGGAACTATCGGTCCGGACTGTAAAAGCCCCGTGTACCGCCACCAATGTGTTTCGACCAAAAATGGGCGTATTAGTTGTACATGCATAGGCTTTTCTTTGATGCTCTATTCTACACGAAGCACGTTTCTTTCCAACCTGGCAAATGAGGGGCACCAACAATTTTTTGAACGAGAAGGATTTTATGTTGAGTTCTTTCTTATGGAAACCATCTCATTTACATTGTAGATGAACCATGAAAAATTTCATGGCAGTCCTGCACGGTCGGTCCGGACGGTAAAAGCCCCGCGTACTGCCGCCTATGAGTTTCCACCGAAAATGGGCGTTTTTGCTAAATCGATCATACCATTTGCTAAGGATCTTTGTTCATGGCCCATGACCAGTCAAATCGAAGCTAGAAATAAAGCGCTCACTATTTTATTTGGGGTAATACAACATGATTTGTGTGGATTTCGAGGAACTACACGAACCACATTTGTTTCTAACCTTACAAACGAGTGGCACCGACTGTTTTCAACACGAGAACGGTTTTTTGTTCGGTTCTATCTCTTGGAAACCATCTCATTTACATTGTAGATGAACCATGAAAAGTTTCATGGCAATCCGGCACTGTCGGTCCGGACGGTAAAAGCCCCATGTACCGCCGCCTATTAGTTTCGACCAAAAATGGGCGTATTTGCTATACGATCATAGCCTTTTCATCGATGCTCTGTTCTAGGACCAAGACAAATCTAATCGAACCTAGGAACTAGGAACACAATAAATCAGTATGATTTGTGGTAATACAACATGATTTGTGTGGGTTTCGAGGAACTACACGAAGCACGTTTCTTTCCAACCTGGCAAATGAGTGGCACCGACAGGTTTTTGCACGAGAAGGATTTTCTGTTGAGTTCTTTCTTATGGAAACCATCTCATTTACATTGTAGATGAACCATGAAAAATTTCATGGCAATCCTGCACGGTCGGTCCGGACGGTAAAAGCCCCGTGTACCGCCGCCTATGAGTTTCGACCAAAAATGGGCGTTTTTTCTAATATGGTTATTGTCTTTGCTAAGGAACTTCGTTCATGGCCCATGAACAGTCAAATCGAAGCAAGGAATAAAGCACACACTATTTCATTTGGAGTAATACAACATGATTTGTGTGGATTTCGAGGAACTACACGAACCACGTTTGTTTCTAACTTGACAAACGAGTGGCACAGACAGTTTTCATCACGAGAACGATTTTTTGTTGAGTTATTTCTCTTGGAAACCATCTCATTAACATTGTAGATGAACCATGAAAAATTTCATGGCAATCTGGCATTTTCGGTCCGGACTGTAAAAGCCCCGTGTACCGCCACCAATGAGTTTCGACCAAAAATGGGCGTATTTGCTGTACGTGCATAGGCTTTTCTTTGATGCTCTATTCTAGACCCAAGACCAGTCAAATCGAACCTAGAAACAAGGAACACAATAAATCAGTATGATTTGTGGTAATACAAACATGATTTGTGTTGGTTTCTAGGAACTACACGAAGCACGTTTCTTTCCAACCTGGCAAATGAGTGGCACCGAGAAGTTTTTTGAACGAGAAGGATTTTATGATGAGTTGTTTCTTATGGAAACCATCTCATTTACATTGTAGATGAACCATGAAAAATTTCATGGCAATCCTGCACGGTCGGTCCGGACGGTAAAAGCCCCGCGTACCGCCGCCTATGAGTTTCGACCGAAAATGGGCGGTTTTGCTAAATCGATCATACCATTTGCTAAGGATCTTTGTTCATGGCCCATGACCAGTCAAATCGAAGCTAGAAATAAAGCGCTCACTATTTTATTTGGGGTAATACAACATGATTTGTGTAGATTTCGAGGAACTACACGAACCACATTTGTTTCTAACCTGACAAACGAGTGGCACCGATCGTTTTCGCACGAGAAGGGTTTTTTGTTCGGTTCTATCTCTTGGAAACCATCTCATTTACATTGTAGATGAACCATGAAAAGTTTCATGGCAATCCGGCACTGTCGGTCCGGACGGTAAAAGCCCCATGTACCGCCGCCTATGAGTTTCGACCAAAAATGGGCGTATTTGCTATACGATCATAGCCTTTTCATCGATGCTCTGTTCTAGGACCAAGACAAATCTAATCGAACCTAGGAACTAGGAACACAATAAATCAGTATGATTTGTGGTAATACAACATGATTTGTGTGGATTTCGAGGAACTACACGAAGCACGTTTCTTTCCAACCGGCAAATGAGTGGCACCGATGTTTTTGCACGAGAAGGATTTTCTGTTGAGTTCTTTCTTATAGAAACCATCTCATTTACATTGTAGATGAACCATGAAAAATTTCATGGCAATCCTGCACGGTCGGTCCGGACGGTAAAAGCCCCGTGTACCGCCGCCTATGAGTTTCGACCAAAAATGGGCGTTTTTTCAAAATCGGTCATTGTTTTTGCTAAGGAACTTCGTTCATGGCCCATGAACAACAAATCGAAGCTAGGAATAAAGCACACACTATTTCATTTGGAGTAATACAACATGATTTGTGTGGATTTCGAGGAACTACACGAACCACGTTTGTTTCTAACTTGACAAACGAGTGGCACAGACAGTTTTCATCATGAGAACGATTTTTTGTTGAGTTCTTCCTCTTGGAAACCATCTCATTAACATTGTAGATGAACCATGAAAAATTTCATGGCAATCTGGCACTATCGGTCCGGACTGTAAAAGCCCCGTGTACCGCCACCAATGAGTTTCGACCAAAAATGGGCGTATTAGTTGTACATGCATAGGCTTTTCTTTGATGCTCTATTCTACACGAAGCACGTTTCTTTCCAACCTGGCAAATGAGGGGCACCGACAATTTTTTGAACGAGAAGGATTTTATGTTGAGTTCTTTCTTATGGAAACCATCTCATTTACATTGTAGATGAACCATGAAAAATTTCATGGCAATCCTGCACGGTCGGTCCGGACGGTAAAAGCCCCGCGTACTGCCGCCTATGAGTTTCCACCGAAAATGGGCGTTTTTGCTAAATCGATCATACCATTTGCTAAGGATCTTTGTTCATGGCCCATGACCAGTCAAATCGAAGCTAGAAATAAAGCGCTCACTATTTTATTTGGGGTAATACAACATGATTTGTGTGGATTTCGAGGAACTACACGAACCACATTTGTTTCTAACCTTACAAACGAGTGGCACCGACTGTTTTCAGTACGAGAACGGTTTTTTGTTCGGTTCTATCTCTTGGAAACCATCTCATTTACATTGTAGATGAACCATGAAAAGTTTCATGGCAATCCGGCACTGTCGGTCCGGACGGTAAAAGCCCCATGTACCGCCGCCTATGAGTTTCGACCAAAAATGGGCGTATTTGCTATACGATCATAGCCTTTTTCTTCGATGCTCTGTTCTAGGACCAAGACAAGTCAAATCGAACCTAGGAACTAGGAACACAATAAATCAGTATGATTTGTGGTAATACAACATGATTTGTATGGGTTTTGAGGAACTACACGAAGCACGTTTCTTTCCAGCCTGGCAAATGAGTGGCACCGACAGGTTTTTGCACGAGAAGGATTTTCTGTTGAGTTCTTTCTTATAGAAACCATCTCATTTACATTGTAGATGAACCATGAAAAATTTCATGGCAATCCTGCACGGTCGGTCCGGACGGTAAAAGCCCCGTGTACCGCCGCCTATGAGTTTCGACCAAAAATGGGCGTTTTTTCAAAATCGGTCATTGTTTTTGCTAAGGAACTTCGTTCATGGCCCATGAACAGTCAAATCGAAGCTAGGAATAAAGCACACACTATTTCATTTGGAGTAATACAACATGATTTGTGTGGATTTCGAGGAACTACACGAACCACGTTTGTTTCTAACTTGACAAACGAGTGGCACAGACAGTTTTCATCACGAGAACGATTTTTTGTTGAGTTCTTCCTCTTGGAAACCATCTCATTAACATTGTAGATGAACCATGAAAAATTTCATGGCAATCTGGCACTATCGGTCCGGACTGTAAAAGCCCCGTGTACCGCCACCAATGAGTTTCGACCAAAAATGGGCGTATTAGTTGTACATGCATAGGCTTTTCTTTGATGCTCTATTCTACACGAAGCACGTTTCTTTCCAACCTGGCAAATGAGGGGCACCGACAATTTTTTGAACGAGAAGGATTTTATGTTGAGTTCTTTCTTATGGAAACCATCTCATTTACATTGTAGATGAACCATGAAAAATTTCATGGCAATCCTGCACGGTCGGTCCGGACGGTAAAAGCCCCGCGTACCGCCGCCTATGAGTTTCCACCGAAAATGGGCGTTTTTGCTAAATCGATCATACCATTTGCTAAGGATCTTTGTTCATGGCCCATGACCAGTCAAATCGAAGCTAGAAATAAAGCGCTCACTATTTTATTTGGGGTAATACAACATGATTTGTGTGGATTTCGAGGAACTACACGAACCACATTTGTTTCTAACCTTACAAACGAGTGGCACCGACTGTTTTCAGTACGCGAACGGTTTTTTGTTCGGTTCTTTCTCTTGGAAACCATCTCATTTACATTGTAGATGAACAATGAAAAGTTTCATGGCAATCCGGCACGGTCGGTCCGGACGGTAAAAGCCCCATTTACCGCCGCCTACGAGTTTCGACCAAAAATGGGCGTATTTGCTATACGATCATAGCCTTTTTCTTTGATGCTCGGTTTTAGACCCAAGACCAGTCAAATTGAACCTAGGAACAAGGATCACAACAAATCAGTATGATTTGTGGTAGTACAACATGACTTATGTGAATTTCGAGGAACTACACGAAGCACGTTTCTTTCCAACCGGGCAAATGAGTGGCACCGGCAGTTTTTTGCACGAGAAGGATTTTCTGTTGAGTTCTTTCTCATGGAATCCATCTCATTTACATTGTAGATGAACCATGAAAAATTCATGGCAATCCTGCACGGTCGGTACGGAAGGGAAAACCCCCGTGTACCACCGCCTATGAGTTTCGACTAAAAATGGGTGTATTTGCTATACGATCATAGCCTTTTCTTCGATGCTCTGTTCTAGGACCAAGACAAGTCAAATCGAACCTAGGAACTAGGAACACAATAAATCAGTATGATTTGTGGTAATACAACATGATTTGTATGGGTTTCGAGGAACTACACGAAGCACGTTTCTTTTCCAGCCTGGAAAATGAATGGCACCGACAGGTTTTTGCACGAGAAGGATTTTCTGTTGAGTTCTTTCTTATAGAAACCATCTCATTTACATTGTAGATGAACCATGAAAAATTTCATGGCAATCCTGCACGGTCGGTCCGGACGGTAAAAGCCCCGTGTACCGCCGCCTATGAGTTTCGACCAAAAATGGGCGTTTTTTCAAAATCGGTCATTGTTTTTGCTAAGGAACTTCGTTCATGGCCCATGAACAGTCAAATTGAAGCTAGGAATAAAGCACACACTATTTCATTTGGAGTAATACAACATGATTTGTGTGGATTTCGAGGAATTACACGAACCACGTTTGTTTCTAACTTGACAAACGAGTGGCACAGACAGTTTTCATCATGAGAACGATTTTTTGTTGAGTTCTTCCTCTTGGAAACCATCTCATTAACATTGTAGATGGACCATGAAAAATTTCATGGCAATCTGGCACTATCGGTCCGGACTGTAAAAGCCCCGTGTACCGCCACCAATGAGTTTCGACCAAAAATGGGCGTATTAGTTGTACATGCATAGGCTTTTCTTTGATGCTCTATTCTACACGAAGCACGTTTCTTTCCAACCTGGCAAATGAGGGGCACCAACAATTTTTTGAACGAGAAGGATTTTATGTTGAGTTCTTTCTTATGGAAACCATCTCATTTACATTGTAGATGAACCATGAAAAATTTCATGGCAATCCTGCACGGTCGGTCCGGACGGTAAAAGCCCCGCGTACTGCCGCCTATGAGTTTCCACCGAAAATGGGCGTTTTTGCTAAATCGATCATACCATTTGCTAAGGATCTTTGTTCATGGCCCATGACCAGTCAAATCGAAGCTAGAAATAAAGCGCTCACTATTTTATTTGGGGTAATACCACATGATTTGTGTGGATTTCGAGGAACTACACGAACCACATTTGTTTCTAACCTTACAAACGAGTGGCACCGACTGTTTTCAGTACGCGAACGGTTTTTTGTTCGGTTCTTTCTCTTGGAAACCATCTCATTTACATTGTAGATGAACCATGAAAAGTTTCATGGCAATCCGGCACTGTCGGTCCGGACGGTAAAAGCCCCATTTACCGCCGCCTACGAGTTTCGACCAAAAATGGGCGTATTTGCTATACGATCATAGCCTTTTTCTTTGATGCTCGGTTTTAGACCCAAGACCAGTCAAATTGAACCTAGGAACAAGGATCACAACAAATCAGTATGATTTGTGGTAGTACAACATGACTTATGTGAATTTCGAGGAACTACACGAAGCATGTTTCTTTCCAACCGGGCAAATGAGTGGCACCGGCAGTTTTTTGCACGAGAAGGATTTTCTGTTGAGTTCTTTCTCATGGAATCCATCTCATTTACATTGTAGATGAACCATGAAAAATTCATGGCAATCCTGCACGGTCGGTACGGAAGGGAAAACCCCCGTGTACCACCGCCTATGAGTTTCGACTAAAAATGGGTGTATTTGCTATACGATCATAGCCTTTTCTTCGATGCTCTGTTCTAGGACCAAGACAAGTCAAATCGAACCTAGGAACTAGGAACACAATAAATCAGTATGATTTGTGGTAATACAACATGATTTGTATGGGTTTCGAGGAACTACACGAAGCACGTTTCTTTTCCAGCCTGGAAAATGAATGGCACCGACAGGTTTTTGCACGAGAAGGATTTTCTGTTGAGTTCTTTCTTATATAAACCATCTCATTTACATTGTAGATGAACCATGAAAAATTTCATGGCAATCCTGCACGGTCGGTCCGGACGGTAAAAGCCCCGTGTACCGCCGCCTATGAGTTTCGACCAAAAATGGGCGTTTTTTCTAAATCGGTCATTGTCTTTGCTAAGGAACTTCGTTCATGGCCCATGAACAGTCAAATCGAAGCTAGGAATAAAGCACACACTATTTCATTTGGAGTAATACAACATGATTTGTGTGGATTTCGAGGAACTACACGAACCACGTTTGTTTCTAACTTGACAAACGAGTGGCACAGACAGTTTTCATCACGAGAACGATTTTTTGTTGAGTTCTTCCTCTTGGAAACCATCTCATTAACATTTTAGATGAACCATGAAAAATTTCATGGCAATCTGGCACTATCGGTACGGACTGTAAAAGCCCCGTGTACCGCCACCAATGAGTTTCGACCAAAAATGGGCGTATTAGCTGTACATGCATAGGCTTTACTTTGATGCTCGATTCTACACGAAGCACGTTTCTTTCCAACCTGGCAAATGAGGGGCACCAGCAATTTTTTGAGAGAAGGATTTTATGTTGAGCTCTTTCTTATGGAAACCATCTCATTTACATTGTAAATGAACCACGAAATATTTCATGGCAATCCTGCACGGTCGGTCCGAACGGTAAAAGCCCCGTGTACCGCCGCCGCCTATGAGTTTCGACCAAAAATGGGGGCTTTTGCTAAATCGATCATAGTCTTTGCTAAGGATCTTCGTTCATGGCCCATGACCAGTCAAATCGAAGCTAGGAATAAAGCACACACTATTTCATTTGGGGTAATAGAACATGATTTGTGTGGGTTTCGAGGAACTACATGAAGCACGTTTCTTTCCAACCTGGCAAATGAGTGGCACCGACAGTTTTTTGCACAAGAAGGATATTCTGTTGAGTTATTTCTCTTGGAAACCATCTCATTTACATTGTAGATGAACCATGAAAATTTTCATGGGAATCCTACACGGTCGGTCCGGACGGTAAAAGCCCCGCGTACCGCCGGCTATGAGTTTCGACCGAAAATGGGCGTTTTTGCTAAATCGATCATAATCTTTGCTAAGGATCTTCGTTCATGGCCCATGACCAGTCAAATCGAAGCTAGGAATACAACATGATTTGTGTGGATTTCGAGGAACTACACGAACCACGTTTGTTTCTAATCTGACAAACGAGTGACACCGACAGTTTTCATCACAAGAACGATTTTCTGTTTAGTTCTTTCTCTTGGAAACCATCTCATTTACATAGTAGATGAACCATGAAAAATTTGATGGCAATCCGGCACTGTCGGTCCGGACGGTAAAAGCCCCGTCTACCGCCGCCTTTGAGTTCCAACAAAAAATGGGCGTATTTGTTGTACGATCATAGCCTTTTCTTCGATGCTCTGTTCTAGGCCCAAGACCAGTCAAATCGAACCTAAGAACAAAGAACACAATAAATATGTATGATTTATGGTAAAAAAACATGATTTGTGTGGGTTTCGAGGAACTACACGAAGCACGTTTCTTTCCAACCTGCCAAATGAGTGGCACCGGCAGTTTTTTGCACGAGAAGGATTTTCTGTTGAGTTATTTCTTATGGAAACCATCTCATTTACATTGTAGATGAACCATGAAAAATTTCATGGGAATCCTGCACGGTTGGTCCGGAAGGTAAAAGCCCCGTGTACCGCCGCCTATGAGTTTCGACCAAAATTAGGCGTTTTTGCTAAATTGATCATAGTCTTTGCTAAGGATCTTCGTTCATGACCCATGACCAGTCAAATCGAAGCTAGGAATAAATCACACACTGTTGGAACCCAGATCCCCAATTACTCTATATTTAGTAGATTTAAATATGAAAATTAACAGAGTAAGCGGAAGAACAATCTACTGTATTCAACAATAAGGTAATCAACAACGATAAACATTAAACAATTCAATTCAATGAAGATAGATGTTGAAGATCCAATGTATTCAATAAGCTGATGATTACAATACTGAAGAACAATTTCTCTCTCAAAATAGGAATTCTCACCTCTCTACTCTCAAAACACTTGCCTTCCAATACAAGAAATGAAATCTATTTATAGTACAGTGAGAGAGAAAGTCAAAGCATCAGCTAATGAGGAAAACACACGTCAGGGAATATTGTAACAAATTCTGTTGAGCATAAGTCGCATGACTGTCCACGTCAGCAAGCACGTGAGCTGAAATAACCGCTGATTCACAGAGGTCCACAGAGGTTGTCCAAGCCTCTGGATCATCTGTGTTCTTAACACTTAGAGAAATTCACGGTTCTGGCATCTTCTGGATAAGCTTTTACAAAAACACTTAAGATTTCTGATTACATACTTTTACATCATGAAATATTCTAACAATCTCCCCCTAAGTATGAATCAGAAAACAAAAGAAATTACAATAAAATTACAGAAATGAAATCAAAAAGAAGCATCTGGATGAAGCTTTATAATCTTTTGAAAAATATCTATTAGCTTCCTCATCTTCTGTAAGCTTTCGAGTTTGAGACAGGTTTTTCTTGCCAGAACTCTTTCACCTTGTTCAACTGTCTGTTCATCCTTTAACAAAGATGTATAACCTCTGATGAGCTCAACAACTTCTGCGGAATATTTATGGGCTTCACTAACTCTGAAGAAGCACTTCTGTGATTGTCTCCTGTACACGACCCCCTCTTCTGGTGTAGTTAGAATTTTTCCAACAGGAAACATATCTACCTCTTCTCTGTGAGAATTTGGTGCAGAAATAGCTAAGTTATGAATATCCATATCCAGACCCACTTGAAAGTCTGTTTGTGCTCTGTGCCTTAGAAAATTTTCAATGCACCTGATGATCCTGTTGAAAGCTACTTTATCGTGTGAATGCTTTCTTTCATTCATGTTCATCTTCATTATTCTACCTAGAGGTATTAAATCACTGGGATTTATTGACAGTAGGTCGTTGTCACAGAAGTACTGGCTCTGATTATCTTCTCTCAATACTTCATAGATTGTGTACATGATTTCCGTCCCTAGAAATTGTACATGCTTTGCTCCAGATATCTTCTTTATTGGGGACTTTGAGTAGGCTTCTTCTTTAAACAAGCGATGAGCCATGAACTTATCCTTCACTTCATCTGTAACTCTATAGTCATTTGCAAAGTTTGGTAGCATTAAGAACACCTTAATATCGATGAGTGCATATCGATGAGCCTGTTCCACCTCAATCGTTGTGTTCCTCTTGAAACTTCTCACTTTATCTATTTCCGCAGCCAAATTCTCTTTTCTTTGCTCAGAGGCGCACTCTGCAGGAGCCTTGTCTTTAGGTTCTGTTCTAGTGGGAACGGGTGTTGATTTTGGCTCTGGAGCTGATTCTGGTTCTGGGGTAGGAATGGGAGTTGAAGTGGGAGTTGGTATTTTGGGAGTGGGAGTTGGATTGGGAGTTGATGGCTTCTGTGGCATCTGTGAAGAGTGCTTCTGTGTATTACTCATCAGGTTAAGTATAAACTTTGCCATATCTGGGTCCTTGGGCAAGGATCCTTTGAATTGGGCAAGTGGTGTTTGATTTAGAGGGACTTCTTTCTCAGATTCCTTTTCCTTCCCTTTGTCTTGCACAGGGGGCTCAGAGACTGGATCTTGTGGAGCAGAGGTGGATGTAGGGACTTCTGGCTTCTGTTTATTTGAATTCTCCCCCTTCTGAGAATCAGGATTCTGATCCTCAGACCTCTTTCGCTTAAGCTCGGCCCGTTTGCAAGCTCTTTCCTCTTTACTCTTATTCCTCTGGGATTGAACAGTTGAGATTTGTTCGGCAACGTTGGTAAGTTTGGACACAGAGGTATCAAGATCTGATACCTTCTGGAAAATGTAGTATTTGTCTTGTTGGTTTTAGCAGCGAACTTTGCACTTACGAACGTTAGTTTTTCAATTAACGAGCGTTGTAAGGTAGCAACATCTGACTGTCGAACCAGAGCTTGAGATTGTGATTCTGGGAGGAGGGATTGGCAGAGCTTATGTATATCCTTCTGCAAAGACGTAAAATCAGATGCAGAGATGGTTACCTCTGGAGTATGAATCTCTGTAGGAATGTTGCTCAGAGCCTCTGTATTGGATTGAAGAGTTCGTGCCATCTTCTGCAGCTCCTCTTCTGTTTTCTTTGAGCTTTCCTCTGTGTTCTCCTTGACAAAACTCTTTATTTCAACCAGACCTTTAGCTTGATCATCACTCTGAGTTTGGACCAAATTTCTGAGTTTCGTGGTGATTGTGACTTGCTTCGTTAAAGTAGCCTGCAGAGATGAGATTAAGGAGCTTTGGGCTTTAAGCTCTGTGTTAACCTTCTGTTCATGAGTAACAAGGGCTTCTTTTAGATCCGCCACAGAACCCTTGAAATTATCAACAAATGCTTGGAACGCAGCATTTGTGACATAGTCTTGGGTGGTAACCGGTGCATCTCAAACACATGGAGCCCCGTTTCCCTCGCGTCCAGAGGGGCCTTCATTCATGCCTGTTTTGACGTTTAGCGTGGAAGGACTTCCACCCTGTCCTCGAGAGCCCTGGTTAGAGGAACTCTCTTCGGGTGTTCTGACTACTTCGGCTTCGTCCTCATCATCAGAGGATGAGTAGTCGAAAGTAGTGTGCTTACCTTGAGCAATGGCGAAAACGCCGGTAAGTGGTGCATCCTCTGGCTGTAACCCCTCTGATGGGATTTCATGAGCCTCTATACTACCAGAGGGTATGGACATACCCTCTGGGATCCCTATTTCTGTGTTGGCTACGAAGGCTTCAACATGTGTAGTTCTGGACGAGATCTGGGGCGATGGATCTCTTATTGCTGCATCATCATCCTTTTGAGAGGATGAAGATGGAAGGGATTCCCCGGAAGTGCTTGAGACAGAGATTATAAGATCCTCTACTCGGTTAGGTTCTGGGCGGTTTGGACTGGGTTGTCCTTTTTCAATGAATGTCGATGTGTTGGCATCGACTTCAGCAGATGTGGTTACCCTGGTTGGACTCGGAGAGGTTCTCACAAACGTGTCTCTGTGGACATCTTCTGTGGCTGCTCTTAGAAGAGCATCCGGATGGGTAGAATCTCTCTGGTTGTCACTCGAATTCTTTTCAAGCTCATCCTCACCAGACCCCTCACTTCCTACTTCTGGCTCTAAATGCTCAGGGGTAGGTATTCTCGGTTCTGAGTATACCAGTGAGCTTCTATAAGATAGTTCGCGATGATATGGGTAACCAGCAGGATCCACAGTTGGTTTGTGGGTATTCATAGTGTGAATTTTGCACAGAGGAGGGACGATTAGTGCTTGAAGCTTTAGAACTGCAGCATGTGCAAAAACTGATAGAAATCTTGGATAGCATAGGTGAGTGAGATCATTTCCTGCTTCTTGGGCTTGTACCTTCTTTAAGACTGCGGCTCTGAACTCATTGTAGAGGAGAGAAACGTAGTCGATATTGAGGTTAAAGTACAACCCGTACATGATTGTGAGAATGTTCCTGTTTGCTTGGTCCATCGAGGTGGTTTTTGCAAGTGAGGCTTCGGTTCAGGATGGACACAAGCACATTCCACATTGGGGGAATATGTTTCCTCTTGAATGTGGACATGGCTGTAATGGGTGTATTGTAACCTAAAAATGAGATAAATGCTAGGAGAGCATCCGTTGAGGGAAGAGCAGTTAGGTTAGGGTTTGGAACCACTTCGCCGTTGATCTTAATCTCTGGAGGAGGAAGGCTAAAAAATTGAGCGAACTTGCGCTTGGTTTTCGGCGGTGGATTCGATAATCTGATGATCATTGTCTTTGGCTTCTTGGTTTGCAATAAGAGTTTGATCGGCCATTGATGGGGTTTGAATTTTGGAAAGAAGTTGCAGGTTTGAATTTGCCAGGAGAGTTTGAGAAGATGATGAGAGTAGAAGGTTTGGCGGTTTTGAAATTTTGGGGTTTTATGGAAGGTTTTGAATGCGAAGGGTTTATGCTCGATTAATTCAAATTATCGGCATAATTAGCTGACGTCATTGGGATTAAGCGTGGGATGTGGCGTGAGCAGCTTTAATTTCGCAGTCATGCGATGGATAGATTATGGACACGTGGAAAGGCGATTAAACGTGTGACTGGGGATAAATGACGCATGGAAGGTAGGTTTCTCAAAGGTTTTCTCGATTGGGTTTTCAAAAAGAATTAAAATCGATCAATTGAAATATTAAAAATAAATCAATTAAAAGTTTTAATTAAAATCGATCATTTAGTCAGGATAAAAGATGTGTAAGTGACTAAATGATGGTTTTGTATTTAATAAGTAATTTTTAAAGAACAAATTTAATTGATTCAAGATATTATGATGAACCTTGAAGGCAAGAGTTAATTCATAAATTCTTGAGTCAGGAAAATTTCTAAGTTAAAAAGAACTTAAGAAATAGCTCCCTATCACAGAGTTTGAAAAGCATTTGAGCTCTGGATATTTGGAGACTTTGAATCTCATAAATCAGAGCTCCCCCTTGAATGATGGTTTATTTTGTTGCTCCCCCTTGAGTTCTGCAATGATAAGCTCCCGCTAGAACTATGCTTGGATCAAAAAGTAAGAATATCGAGCATTCTGTCTGCACAGAGGCACACAGAGGCTTCTGTGGGGTTCTGGATGGTGCAATCAGAGCCTATCAGAGACCTCTGGGTGATTCTGGGTTATTGAAAATAAAACAAGGATAGAAAAGAAAAAGACATGTGAAACATATAACCATGCAAATCTTGAAGATTTGAAGTAGTTATATATTTATCATGCCCAACTTGCTGATTAGAAAATTAAATCTCTTCTCATCCAGAGCTTTTGTAAACAGATCAGCAAGTTGGTAATCAGTGGAGACAAAATACATTTCAATAGTCCCTTTCTCCACATGATCCTTTATAAAGTGATACCTGACATTTGTGTGCTTGGTTTTTGAGTGCATCATTGAGTTTTCAGTTATTGCTATGGCACTCTCTGAGTCACAGAGGATGGGAATCTTATCATATAACAAGCCATAGTCTCTAAGTTGGGTTTTCATCCAGATCACTTGTGAGCAACAACTTGCAGCGGCTACATACTCTGCTTCTGCTGTAGAAGTTGAAACACAGTTCTGCTTTCTGGAAGTCCAACTTATTAGACGATTTCCCAGAAGTTGACAGCTACCAGAGGTGCTTTTTCTGTCCAACTTACATCCTGCATGATCTGAGTCAGTGTATGCAATCAGATCAAATGACGAAGTCTTTGGATTCCAGAGACCCAAAGAGGGTGATCCTTTGAGGTATCTGAAGATTCTTTTTACTGCAGCCAAGTGAGATTCTTTTGGATTGGCTTGAAACCTAGCACAGAGACAAGTGGCAAACATAATATTTGGTCTACTAGCTGTCAAGTACAGAAGTGATCCAATAATTTCTCTATAACTCTTAACATCTACTGGTTTCCCAGAGAGATCAGAATCTAGTTTGGTGCTGGGAGAGATTGGTGTTTTCATGGAAGTGACATTTTGGAATTTAAACTTTTTGAGCATATCAGAAACATATTTGGCTTGATTTATGAAAATTCCAGATGGGGTCTGTTTTACTTGAAGCCCTAGAAAATAGTTTAACTCCCCCATCATGCTCATTTCAAATTCACTTTCCATTAGTTTTGAAAACAACTTTACTTCTGATTGATCAGTGGAACCAAATATGATATCATCCACATAGATTTGTACAACAGTTAACGTACCTTTGCCTCTTTTGATGAACAGGGTGGTGTCAACTTTACCATTTTCATAGTTGTGTGTGATCAAAAATTTTGACAGACGTTCATACCATGCTCTGGGGGCTTGTTTCAGACCATACAGAGCCTTGTTCAGAAGGTAAACGTAGTCTGGATGTCGTGCATTTTCAAAGCCTGGGGGTTGTTGCACATACACCTCTTCTTTGAGATTTCCGTTAAGAAAGGCACACTTTACATCCATTTGATATACATTGAAATCCCTGTATGCTGAGAATGCCAGAAATAACCTAATTGCCTCCAATCTTGCAACTGGAGCAAATGTCTCATCATAATCAATTCCCTCTTCTTGGCAGTATCCTTTTGCCACCAATCTTTCCTTGTTTCTAATCACTATCCCATCTTCATTTCTTTTGTTTCTGAAAACCCACTTTGTGGCAACTGCTGTCACATTCTCTAGTAATGGCACGAGTTTCCAAACTTTATTTTTCTCAAACTGGAGCAACTCCTCTTGCATTGCATCAATCCAGCTTGGATCTCCTAATGCTTCATCAACCTTCTTGGGTTCTATCATGCTTAGAAAGTTTACATAAAAAGATTCATTTGCCGTTGCAGATCTAGTTTTTACTCCTCCAGAGGGATCACCAATTATTTGTGATGGAGGATGATCACTTGTCCACTTTTTCATTCTTATCTGTGGAATTTGAGTGGCTTGAATCTCAGTTTCTGGTTGAGCTTCCTCTGGAATTAAACTTGGTATTTCTGTTGAACTTGAAGTTGATGGTTCTGTGTAAGGTTCAGCTTCTGGGATCTGTTCGGGTTCATCTATTTGCACAGAATCGTGGATTGGTTCCTCTTGAAGATCAGAGGTTGGTGCAGATGATACTTCTTCTGTGTCTTGAGATTCAGGAGTGGCTGGACCAGAATTAATTACCCTAGAGGTTTGAAGGACTTCTGGAATATTCAATGTTGTTCTTCTGGGAAGAGATTCAGATTGGATTTCTTCTCCGAGGAAATCGTTGAAAATTGTATTAATCTCTGTTTCTCTGCTACCTGAAAGATAGTCAGAGGTAACATTGTTAAGATTGAGTTCTGCGTTGGAGAAATCAGAAGTCAGTTGATCATCAAAATCAACATTTTCGCTTTCCATGACCATTTTTGTTCTTAAGTTGAAAACTCTGAAAGCTCTTGAATTTAAAGAATATCCTAAAAAGTTAGCTTCATCAGATTTCTTATCAAACTTGCCAAGTTTATCACGGTCATTTAGAAGAAAGCATTTACATCCAAAAACATGCAAAAAATCTATTGTTGGTTTTCTGTTGTTAATCAACTCATATGATGTTTTCATATGCCTCTTTACTATGATAGATCTGTTTTGGGTGAAACATGCTGTAGCTACGCTCGCCCCGTGTGAGTGGGCATTTCTGATGCTGCCAGCATTGTTCTGGCTGCCTCCACCAAGGTGCGATTTCTTCTCTCTACAACTCCATTTTGTTGAGGAGTTCTGACTGTAGAGAAGTTTTGGGAGATTCCTTGGTGTATCATAACTCTTCCAGTTTAGCATTTTTGAATTCTGTGCCATTGTCACTTCTGAGGTTCTGAATTTTGCAATCAAGTCCGACTTGAAGTCTTTTCATCATGTTAATTAGAATAATTGGCACATCAGATTTTAATCGAATGAAAGCGAGCCAAGTATACCTGGAAAATTCATCAATTAGCACAAGGATATACTTTTTCCCAGATAGAGATTGTACAGAAATTGGAGCACAGAGATCCACATCGAGTAGTTGTAAGGGTCTTATGCAAGAATGATCACTCTTTGTTTTGTGGGAAACTCTTTTGATTTTACCCATTTCACAAGCAGGACAGAGATGATCTTTTTGAAAGCGAATGTTTGGGAGCCCTTCAACTAGACCATGTTTGACAAGAAGTTCAAGGTTCTGAAAATTGAGATGAGACAATTTATGATGCCATAACCAAGCAACTTCACTCTTTTTAGATATGAGACATAGAGTTTTTTTTCCATCCTTGGAGGTAAAGTTCATCTTGTATAAGTTACCTTTCCTGTCTGCTCTCCACAGTTCTTCACCTGCCTTAGATAACAAGTAGCAATGTTTTTCATCAAACAGAACTAACATTTTTATATCACAGAGTTGACTAACACTTGGTAAATTATGTTTAAGACCAGAGACATGGGCTACTCTTGATGATGTAACATTACCTTCCTGTAGTGTTCCATATCCCTTAATTTGACCCTTACCATCATCTCCAAAAGTTACAGCTCCACCAGATTTGTCTTTGAATTTGGAGAGTAAGTTTCGGGTTCCAGTCATGTGCCTCGAGCATCCAGAGTCAAGATACCAGATGTGCACACGCTGGGTCTGCACATAGAATCAGAGAGATTTAGGAACCCATTTCATAATGGGTACCTTAATATTAGCTATTGGATTCATTGCAGAGTTTCTCTGTGGAAACGATGGTTTTCTAAAATGTTCAGATCCTCTGAGTTTTGTTTCAGAGGAATCTGGTTTTTGAAATCTTTGCTTCTGGTTATTATAGTAACTTTTCTTGGGCTTATCAGAGAAATAGCCATATGATTTAGAGAATAATTGTTTTAACTTTAAGAACAAATAAAAGCATTCAGAGTTCTGAGACAAAAAAGAATTCATGGAATTTTCATTTCTGGAATGATAATTACAATAGTTCTTATTTGAATCTATTCTAGCATCGAAATTTTGAAATTCCTTATCTAGTCTAGATTTATTTCTCTGAACTCTTGAATTTATCTCCGTTGGCTTTCTCCGATTCTCTTTAACTTGAGCTTTCGAATGATTCACTGAAACATGAGAAGCAGATGAATTAGAATTCCATTTAGCTTTTTGTTCGGTTGAGAACTTTGGCTTCTAAGAAGTTTGACTAGAGAACTTGAAGTTGGAGTTTTGCTTGAAAACAGGTGTTCTTTTTGCCTTTTCTTTTTCAAGCTCAAGACTTGTTTTAGCTTGAATACACATCCCAAGGAAATCCGGATGAATAGGAAACTTTTTTCTTTGTATCCTTGGGGGTACAGAAGAATTTGGTATCCAATTAGAAAGTTTAGAAGCTTCTGGGCCCGCAGCTCTGACTTCTGTGAATTCACATGGTTTTGTTAAAGAATCATTTTGAATCGTGAATTCTTTTTCAGAAGTATTGATCTCTTGGTTTACAAATTTTAGCAAGAGAGCTTCAGAAGATTCAAAGAAATCAGAGTCCTGATCATTGTTTTCCCAGGGATAGAATTTGAGTTTATCCTTGTCTTGACTTTCTGAAAGATTTAGGTCAATGAAGAAAGAGGGAGTTATCTCTAAAGGTTTTGAAAGGATAGCATCAGTTTTTGAATTTTCATTGAGGAAGCATTCATTCATGTTTGAAGAATGTCTTGTTCAAAGATTGATGCAAATTCTGACAACATGCTATTTTCCAGAGTTTCAATGATGTCTTTTTCAAACATAGATCTTAAATTCTCTTCTGCATGCTGGGTATAAATGCATCAGCTTCTGGGTTTAAAGTTAATTGAGAGAAGGATCCAAACATAAAGATATCGTTCTTTTTCTGGACATGCTTTAGATTGATTTGAGCTTTTGGTCCAGAGGAGTATCTTATGTTTTTGAATTTTAATCTTCTGGGACTATGTCCATTCTCATACTTGGAGCGTTTAAAAGCTGATTTTTGGTATATGATGGGAAAATCAGATATTTGTTCCTTACCCATGCAAAATACAGAAGTTAATGTGGATCTCTTTTTACACGTGTAGGGATCCAGATCCTCGAAACCAAGGCCTGTTTTCCCTACTTGTGTATTGATCTTATCATGCACCTTTTGAGCTTCTAAATAATTTTTAATTTGAAGCTTGTTTTTCTCAAGTTCTATGTGCATGACCTCCCTTTCTTTTACCCAGTAATTAGAAATAGCGACAGAATTTAGTCTATCACTTTCTTTATCTTTAATTTCTCTGTCCATTTCCTTCAGAAGTTGTTTAAAATTTGCAATCTCTTCTTTGAACAGAGTCTCTGTGGATTTGTGTTTTTGTAAAATGTTTTCAAAATCAACAGAGAGTTCTTGTTTTTCTTTTATTGCTATGTTCATTTCTTTCTGGTAAATATCTCTTGCCCTTTCTGTTTTGGAAAGAGATATTTCAAGCTCTTTTCGAACTCTCTTTTCATCTACAAGCTTCTATTTTAGTTTTTCAAATTCAAAAGTTAAGTTTAAAACTGTGTTTTCAAGTTCAGAGGAAGTAGAAGTGATGCAAACCGGAGTCTCAGAGGGCTGATCTTCTGAGTCTGTCATAGCCATTCCACAGAGGATGTCTTCTTCTCCATTGGATTTGTCAGATATCCAGTTCTCTTGCTCAGCAAACTTTGCCCTTTCTGTGCGATTGTATTTGTACTTATTTTTGTAATAAGCCTTATCTTTTACTATTGTGCCCTTGCATTCCTTTGCAAAATGCCCCGGTTTTCCACATCTGTAACACACGTTCTTCTTTCCTTCCTCTTCCTTCTCTCCTTCTACCTTCTCTGCCTTCTGAGTTTCCTGCCTCTGGTTGTTCTCAGTCCTTGGCGCATATGGGGTGTATGTTCTGTTGTTGCCTCTGTTCCCTTGAAAAAACTTGCTTCCAAATCTTCTGTTAAACTGTCTGGTTATAAGTGCCAAAGATTCAGGAAAGGCACTTATATCTTCATCTTCTGAGTCAGATGGTTCTGAGTTGACCTCTGAGACAAATGCCTTCTTTCCTTTCTTTACATTTTCTCTGTTTTTCTTCCCAGATCCTTTGGCTTCTGACATCAGGGCCAGAGGACCTCCAACAGTTGTTTTCTTCAGTAGAACTTCCTTCTCATGGGCTTGCAGAGTTCCATACACATCATGCAGTGACCATTCCTCAAGATCTTTATTGGCTTGAAGAGACATGGATTGATTTGACCATTCTGGATTGAGCCTTTTTAGAAACAGAACATTGTTCTCTTCATTTGAGCGAGCAATTTCACATCTCTTGCACATGTTAATCAGGGTATTAAACCTATGATAGGTTTGCTCAAGAATTTCGTCAGGTAGTGCTTGAAATGCGTTATACTCGTTTAGGGCTTGTGCTCGTCTGTTGTTTTTCATCTTTGAGCCTCCTTCGAATTGATTTGCTAGCTGATTCCATAATTCCTTAGCCGTCTCGCAGGAATCAAGGATATGAAGATGTCATTTGGAAGAGCCATGATCAGTAGCCTTTTTGCTTTGTTAGCAATCTCGATTTTCTCCTTGTCGTCGTCGTTCCACTTTCCCCTTTCCTTGGGAACCATTTTTTCAGGAACTTCATCACTTTCAGTGGTTGCTGGAATCCTTGGGAGTTTGACCATGGGTACATAAGGACCGTTTAAGATGGTGTAATATAGATCAGTGTCCATCCCTTCCAAAAAATTCACCATCCTCACTTTCCATTGAGGGTATTCTTCCCTGATCAACGTTGGGGGCTTGGTTAAAGAACCAGCGGAGAACATGGAGGTCATACCTTGATTAGCCATTTTCAGCAAAAATTTGGATGAAGGAGTTTAAATTGAAATTGAAAACGTTTAAAAAAAACTGGAGAGATTTATGAGATGATTTAGATCTAAGATAACCATTGATTTGAGAATTTTGTACTGAATTTCACAAAATCTCGAAAAAACAGGGTAGAGTGAAGAACAGTAATCTAAATCGTGAGAAACAAACAAACTAGAGTAGGAATTCTCCAAAATCGGATGAGATCGACTAATCAAAAGCTTGATTAGAAGGCTCTGATACCAATTGTTGGAACCCAGATCCCCAATTACTCTATATTTAGTAGATTTAAATATGAAAATTAACAGAGTAAGCGGAAGAACAATCTACTGTATTCAACAATAAGGTAATCAACAACGATAAACATTAAACAACTCAATTCAATGAAGAAAGATGTTGAAGATCCAATGTATTCAATAAGCTGATGATGACAATACTGAAGAACAATTTCTCTCTCAAAATAGGAATTCTCACCTCTCTACTCTCAAAACACTTGCCTTCCAATACAAGAAATGAAATCTATTTATACTACAGTGAGACAGAAAGTCAAAGCATCAGCTAATGAGGAAAACACACGTCAGGGAATATTGTAACAAATTCTGTTGAGCATAAGTCGCATGACTGTCCACGTCAGCAAGCACGTGAGCTGAAATAACCGCTGATTCACAGAGGTCCACAGAGGTTGTCCAAGCCTCTGGGATCATCTGTGTTCTTAACACTTAGAGAAATTCACGGTTCTGGCATCTTCTGGATAAGCTTTTACAAAAACACTTAAGATTTCTGATTACATACCTTTACATCATAAAATATTCTAACAATCTCCCCCTAAGTATGAATCAGAAAAGAAAAGAAATTACAATAAAATTACAGAAATGAAATAAAAAAGGAGCATCTGGATGAAGCTTTATAATCTTTTGAAAAATATCTATTAGCTTCCTCATCTTCTGTAAGCTTTCGAGTTTGAGACAGATTTTTCTTGCCAGAACTCTTTCACCTTGTTCAACTGTCTGTTCATCCTTTAACAAAGATGTATAACCTCTGATGAGCTCAACAACTTCTGCGGAATATTTATGGGCTTCACTAACTCTGAAGAAGCACTTCTGTGATTGTCTCCTGAACACGACCCCCTCTTCTGGTGTAGTTAGAATTTTTCCAACAGGAAACATATCTACCTCTTCTCTATGAGTATTTGGTGCAGAAATAGCTAAGTTATGAATATCCATATCCAGACCCACTTGAAAAGTCTGTTTGTGCTCTGTGCCTTCGAAAATTTTCAATGCACCTGATGATCCTGTTGAAAGCTACTTTATCGTGTGAATGCTTTCTTTCATTCATGTTCATCTTCATTTTTCAACCCAGAGGTATTAAATCACTGGGATTTATTGACAGTAGGTCGTTGTCACAGAAGTACTGGCTCTGATTATCTTCTCTCAATACTTCATAGATTGTGTACATGATTTCCGTCCCTAGAAATTGTACATGCTTTGCTCCAGATATCTTCTTTATTGGGGACTTTGAGTAGGCTTCTTCTTTAAACAAGCGATGAGCCATGAACTTATCCTTCACTTCATCTGTAACTCTATAGTCATTTTCAAAGTTTAGTAGCATTAAGAACACCTTAATATCGATGAGTGCATATCGATGAGCCTGTTCCACCTCAATCGTTGTGTTCCTCTTGAAACTTCTCACTTTATCTATTTCCGCAGCCAAATTCTCTTTTCTTTGCTCAGAGGCGCACTCTGCAGGAGCCTTGTCTTTAGGTTCTGTTCTAGTGGGAACGGGTGTTGATTTTGGCTCTGGAGCTGATTCTGGTTCTGGGGTAGGAATGGGAGTTGAAGTGGGAGTTGGTATTTTGGGAGTGGGAGTTGGATTGGGAGTTGATGGCTTCTGTGGCATCTGTGAAGAGTGCTTCTGTATATTACTCATCAGGTTAAGTATAAACTTTGCCATATCTGGGTCCTTGGGCAAGGATCCTTTGAATTGGGCAAGTGGTGTTGGATTCAGAGGGACTTCTTTCTCAGATTCCTTTTCCTTCCCTTTGTCTTGCACAGGGGGCTCAGAGACTGGATCTTGTGGAATATTCTAAGATTTCTGATTACATACCTTTACATCATGAAATATTCTAAAACACACTATTTCATTTGGGGTAATAGAACATGATTTGTGTGGGTTTCGAGGAACTACACGAAGCACGTTTCTTTCCAACCTGGCAAATGAGTGGCACCGCCAGTTTTTTGCACGAGAAGGATATTCTGTTGAGTTCTTTCACTTGGAAACTATCTCATTTACATTGTAGATGAACCATGAAAAGTTTCATGGCAATCCGGCACTGTCGGTCCGGATGGTAAAAGCCCCATGTACCGCCGCCTATGAGTTTCGACCAAAAATGGGCGTATTTGCTATACGATCATAGCCTTTTTCTTCGATGCTCCGTTCTAGGCCCAAGACCAGTCAAATCGAACCTAGGAACAAGGATCACAATAAATCAGTATGATATGTGGTAATACAACATGATTTGTGTGAATTTCGAGGAACTACACGAAGCACGTTTCTTTCCAACCGGGCAAATGAGTGGCACCGGCAGTTTTTTGCACTAGAAGGATTTACTGTTGAGTTCTTTCTCATGGAATCCATCTCATTTACATTGTAGATGAACCATGAAAAATTCATGGCAATCCTGCACGGTCGGTCCGGAAGGGTAAACCCCCGTGTACCACCGCCTATGAGTTTCGACTAAAAATGGGTGTATTTGCTATACGATCATAGCCTTTTCTTCGATGCTCTGTTCTAGGACCAAGACAAGTCAAATCGAACCTAGGAACTAGGAACACAATAAATCAGTATGATTTGTGCTAATACAACATGATTTGTGTGGGTTTCGAGGAGCTACATGAAGCACGTTTCTTTCCAACCTGGCAAATGAGTGGCACTGACAGTTTTTTGCACGAGAAGGATATTCTGTTGGGTTCTTTCACTTGGAAACTATCTCATTTACATTGTAGATGAACCATGAAAAGTTTCATGGCAATCCGGCACTGTCGGTCCGGGCGGTAAAAGCCCCATGTACCGCCGCCTATGAGTTTCGACCAAAAATGGGCATATTTGCTATACGATCATAGCCTTTTTCTTCGATGCTCCGTTTTAGGCCCAAGACCAGTCAAATCGAACCTAGGAACAAGGATCACAATAAATCAGTATGATATGTGGTAATACAACATGATTTGTGTGAATTTCGAGGAACTACACGAAGCACGTTTCTTTCCAACCGGGCAAATGAGTGGCACCGGCAGTTTTTTGCACTAGAAGGATTTTCTGTTGAGTTCTTTCTCATGGAATCCATCTCATTTACATTGTAGATGAACCATGAAAAATTCATGGCAATCCTGCACGGTTGGTCCGGAAGGGAAAACCCCCGTGTACCACCGCCTATGAGTTTCGACTAAAAATGGGTGTATTTGCTATACGATCATAGCCTTTTCTTCGATGCTCAGTTCTAGGACCAAGACAAGTCAAATCGAACCTAGGAACTAGGAACACAATAAATCAGTATGATTTGTGCTAATACAACATGATTTGTGTGGGTTTCGAGGAACTACACGAAGCACGTTTCTTTCCAACCTGGCAAATGAGTGGCACCGGCAGTTTTTTGAACGAGAAGGATTTTATGTTGAGTTCTTTCTTATGGAAACAATCTCATTTACATTGTAGATGAAGCATGAAAAATGTCATGGCAATCCTGCAAGGTCGGTCCATACGGTAAAAGCCCTATGTACCTCCGCCTATGAGTTTCGACCAAAAATGGGTGGTTTTTGCTAAATCGATCATAGTCTTTGCTAAGGACCTTCGTTCATGGTCCATGACCAGTCAAATCAAAGCTATGAATAAAGCACACACTATTTCATTTGCGGTAATAGAACATGATTTGTGTGGGTTTCGAGGAACTAGACGAAGCACGTTTCTTTCCAACCTGGCAAATGAGTGGCACCGACAGTTTTTTGCACGAGAACGATATTCTGTTGAGTTCTTTCTCTTGGAAACCATCTCATTTACATTGTAGATGAACCATGAAAAATTTCATGGCAATCCGGCACTGTCGGTCCGGACGGTAAAAGCCCCGTGTACCGCCGCCTATGAGTTTCGACCAAAAATGAGCGTATTTGCTGTACGATCATAGCCTTTTCTTCGATGCACCGTTCTAGGCCCAAGACCAATCAAATCAAACCTAGGAACTAGGAACACAATAAATCAGTATGATATGGGGTAATAGAACATGATTTGTGTGGGTTTCGAGGAACTACACGAAGCACGTTTCTTTCCAACCTGGCAAATGAGTGGCACCGGCAGTTTTTTGCACGAGAAGGATATTCTGTTGAGTTCTTTCACTTGGAAACTATCTCATTTACATTGTAGATGAACCATGAAAAGTTTCATGGCAATCCGGCACTGTCGGTATGGAAGGGAAAACCCCCGTGTGCCACCGCCTATGAGTTTCGACTAAAAATGAGTGTATTTGCTATACGATCATAGCCTTTTCTTCGATGCTCTGTTCTAGGACCAAGACAAGTCAAATCGAACCTAGGAACTAGGAACACAATAAATCAGTATGATATGTGGTAATACAACATGATTTGTGTGAATTTCAAGGAACTACACGAAGCACGTTTCTTTCCAACCTGGCAAATGAGTGGCACCGGCAGTTTTTTGAACGAGAAGGATTTTATGTTGAGTTCTTTCTTATGGAAACCATCTCATTTACATTGTAGATGAAGCATGAAAAATGTCAAGGCAATCCTGCACGGTCGGTCCGGACGGTAAAAGCCCCGTGTACCACCGCCTATGAGTTTCGACCAAAACTGGGGGGTTTTTGCTAAATCGATCATAGTCTTTGCTAAGGACCTTCGTTCATGGCCCATGACCAATCAAATCAAACCTAGGAACTAGGAACACAATAAATCAGTATGATATGGGGTAATAGAACATGATTTGTGTGGGTTTCGAGAAACTACACGAAGCACGTTTCTTTCCAACCTGGCAAATTGAGTGGCACCGGCAGTTTTTTGCACGAGAAGGATATTCTGTTGAGTTCTTTCACTTGGAAACTATCTCATTTACATTGTAGATGAACCATGAAAAGTTTCATGGCAATCCGGCACTGTCGGTCTGGAAGGGAAAACCCCCGTGTACCACCGCCTATGAGTTTCGACTAAAAATGAGTGTATTTGCTATACGATCATAGCCTTTTCTTCGATGCTCTGTTCTAGGACCAAGACAAGTCAAATCGAACCTAGGAACTAGGAACACAATAAATCAGTATGATATGTGGTAATACAACATGATTTGTGTGAATTTCAAGGAACTACACGAAGCACGTTTCTTTCCAACTTGGCAAATGAGTGGCACCGGCAGTTTTTTGAACGAGAAGGATTTTATGTTGAGTTCTTTCTTATGGAAACCATCTCATTTACATTGTAGATGAAGCATGAAAAATGTCAAGGCAATCCTGCACGGTCGGTTCGGACGGTAAAAGCCCCGTGTACCGCCGCCTATAAGTTTCGACCAAAACTGTGGGGTTTTTGCTAAATCGATCATAGTCTTTGCTAAGGACCTTCCTTCATGGCCCATGACCAATCAAATCAAACCTAGGAACTAGGAACACAATAAATCAGCATGATATGGGGTAATAGAACATGATTTGTGTGGGTTTCGAGGAACTACACGAAGCACGTTTCTTTCCAACCTGGCAAATGAGTGGCACCGGCAGTTTTTTGCACGAGAAGGATATTCTGTTGAGTTCTTTCACTTGGAAACTATCTCATTTACATTGTAGATGAACCATGAAAAGTTTCATGGCAATCCGGCACTGTCGGTCCGGATGGTAAAAGCCCCGTGTACCGCCGCCTATGAGTTTCGACCAAAAATGAGCGTATTTGCTGTACGATCATAGCCTTTTCTTCGATGCACCGTTCTAGGCCCAAGACCAGCCAAATCGAACTTAAGAACAAGGAACACAATAAATCAGTATGATTTATGGTAAAAAAACATGATTTGTGTGGGTTTCGAGGAACTATACGAAGCACGTTTCTTTCCAACCGGGCAAATGAGTGGCACCGACAGTTTTTTACACTAGAAGAATTTTCTGTTGAGTTCTTTCTCATGGAATCCATCTCATTTACATTGTAGATGAACCATGAAAAATTCATGGCAATCCTGGATGGTCGGTCTGGAAGGGAAAACCCCCGTGTACCACCGCCTATGAGTTTCGACTAAAAATGAGTGTATTTGCTATACGATCATAGCCTTTTCTTCGATGCTCTGTTCTAGGACCAAGACAAGTCAAATCGAACCTAGGAACTAGGAACACAATAAATCAGTATGATATGTGGTAATACAACATGATTTGTGTGAATTTCAAGGAACTACACGAAGCACGTTTCTTTCCAACTTGGCAAATGAGTGGCACCGGCAGTTTTTTGAACGAGAAGGATTTTATGTTGAGTTCTTTCTTATGGAAACCATCTCATTTACATTGTAGATGAAGCATGAAAAATGTCAAGGCAATCCTGCACGGTCGGTTCGGACGGTAAAAGCCTTATGTACCTCCGCCTATGAGTTTCGACCAAAAATGGGGGGTTTTTGCTAAATCGATCATAGTATTTGCTAAGGACCTTCGTTCATGGCCCATGACCAATCAAATCAAACCTAGGAACTAGGAACACAATAAATCAGCATGATATGGGGTAATAGAACATGATTTGTTTGGGTTTCGAGGAACTACACGAAGCACGTTTCTTTCCAACCTGGCAAATGAGTGGCACCGGCAGTTTTTTGCACGAGAAGGATATTCTGTTGAGTTCTTTCACTTGGAAACTATCTCATTTACATTGTAGATGAACCATGAAAAGTTTCATGGCAATCCGGCACTGTCGGTCCGGATGGTAAAAGCCCCGTGTACCGCCGCCTATGAGTTTCGACCAAAAATGAGCGTATTTGCTGTACGATCATAGCCTTTTCTTCGATGCACCGTTCTAGGCCCAAGACCAGCCAAATCGAACTTAAGAACAAGGAACACAATAAATCAGTATGATTTATGGTAAAAAAACATGATTTGTGTGGGTTTCGAGGAACTACACGAAGCACGTTTCTTTCCAACCGGGCAAATGAGTGGCACCGACATTTTTTTACACTAGAAGAATTTTCTGTTGAGTTCTTTCTCATGGAATCCATCTCATTTACATTGTAGATGAACCATGAAAAATTCATGGCAATCCTGGATGGTCGGTCTGGAAGGGAAAACCCCCGTGTACCACCGCCTATGAGTTTCGACTAAAAATGAGTGTATTTGCTATACGATCATAGCCTTTTCTTCGATGCTCTGTTCTAGGACCAAGACAAGTCAAATCGAACCTAGGAACTAGGAACACAATAAATCAGTATGATATGTGGTAATACAACATGATTTGTGTGAATTTCAAGGAACTACACGAAGCACGTTTCTTTCCAACCTGGCAAATGAGTGGCACCGGCAGTTTTTTGAACGAGAAGGTTTTTATGTTGAGTTCTTTCTTATGGAAACCATCTCATTTACATTGTAGATGAAGCATGAAAAATGTCAAGGCAATCCTGCACGGTCGGTCCGGACGGTAAAAGCCCCGTGTACCGCCGCCTATGAGTTTCGACCAAAACTGGGGGGTTTTTGCTAAATCGATCATAGTCTTTGCTAAGGACCTTCGTTCATGGCCCATGACCAATCAAATCAAAACTAGGAACTAGGAACACAATAAATCAGTATGATATGGGGTAATAGAACATGATTTGTGTGGGTTTCGAGGAACTACACGAAGCACGTTTCTTTCCAACCTGGCAAATGAGTGGCACCGGCAGTTTTTTGCACGAGAAGGATATTCTGTTGAGTTCTTTCACTTGGAAACTATCTCATTTACATTGTAGATGAACCATGAAAAGTTTCATGGCAATCCGGCACTGTCGGTCTGGAAGGGAAAACCCCCGTGTACCACCGCCTATGAGTTTCGACTAAAAATGAGTGTATTTGCTATACGATCATAGCCTTTTCTTCGATGCTCTGTTCTAGGACCAAGACAAGTCAAATCGAACCTAGGAACTAGGAACACAATAAATCAGTATGATATGTGGTAATACAACATGATTTGTGTGAATTTCAAGGAACTAATCGAAGCACGTTTCTTTCCAACCTGGCAAATGAGTGGCACCGGCAGTTTTTTGAACGAGAAGGATTTTATGTTGAGTTCTTTCTTATGGAAACCATCTCATTTACATTGTAGATGAAGCATGAAAAATGTCAAGGCAATCCTGCACGGTCGGTTCGGACGGTAAAAGCCCCGTGTACCGCCGCCTATAAGTTTCGACCAAAACTGTGGGGTTTTTGCTAAATCAATCATAGTCTTTGCTAAGGACCTTCGTTCATGGCCCATGACCAATCAAATCAAACCTAGGAACTAGGAACACAATAAAGCAGTATGATATGGGGTAATAGAACATGATTTGTGTGGGTTTCGAGGAACTACACGAAGCACGTTTCTTTCCAACCTGGCAAATGAGTGGCACCGGCAGTTTTTTGCACGAGAAGGATATTCTGTTGAGTTCTTTCACTTGGAAACTATCTCATTTACATTGTAGATGAACCATGAAAAGTTTCATGGCAATCCTGCACTGTCGGTCCGGACGGTAAAACCCCCGTGTACCACCGCCTATGAGTTTCGACCAAAAATGAGCGTATTTGCTATACGATCATAGCCTTTTCTTCGATGCACCGTTCTAGGCCCAAGACAAGCCAAATCGAACTTAAGAACAAGGAACACAATAAATCAGTATGATATGTGGTAACACAACATGATTTGTGTGAATTTCAAGGAACTACACGAAGCACGTTTCTTTCCAACCTGGCAAATGAGTGGCACCGGCAGTTTTTTGAACGAGAAGGATTTTATGTTGAGTTCTTTCTTATGGAAACCATCTCATTTACATTGTAGATGAAGCATGAAAAATGTCAAGGCAATCCTGCACGGTCGGTCCGGACGGTAAAAGCCCCGTGTACCGCCGCCTATGAGTTTCGACCAAAACTGGGGGGTTTTTGCTAAATCGATCATTGTCTTTGCTAAGGACCTTCGTTCATGGCCCATGACGAATCAAATCAAACCTAGGAACTAGGAACACAATAAAGCAGTATGATATGGGGTAATAGAACATGATTTGTGTGGGTTTCGAGGAACTACACGAAGCACGTTTCTTTCCAACCTGGCAAATGAGTGGCACCGGCAGTTTTTTGCACGAGAAGGATATTCTGTTGAGTTCTTTCACTTGGAAACTATCTCATTTACATTGTAGATGAACCATGAAAAGTTTCATGGCAATCCTGCACTGTCGGTCTGGAAGGGAAAACCCCCGTGTACCACCGCCTATGAGTTTCGACTAAAAATGAGTGTATTTGCTATACGATCATAGCCTTTTCTTCGATGCTCTGTTCTAGGACCAAGACAAGTCAAATCGAACCTAGGAACTAGGAACACAATAAATCAGTATGATATGTGGTAATACAACATGATTTGTGTGAATTTCAAGGAACTACACGAAGCACGTTTCTTTCCAACTTGGCAAATGAGTGGCACCGGCAGTTTTTTGAACGAGAAGGATTTTATGTTGAGTTCTTTCTTATGGAAACCATCTCATTTACATTGTAGATGAAGCATGAAAAATGTCAAGGCAATCCTGCACGGTCGGTTCGGACGGTAAAAGCCCCGTGTACCGCCGCCTATAAGTTTCGACCAAAACTGTGGGGTTTTTGCTAAATCGATCATAGTCTTTGCTAAGGACCTTCGTTCATGGCCCATGACCAATCAAATCAAACCTAGGAACTAGGAACACAATAAATCAGCATGATATGGGGTAATAGAACATGATTTGTGTGGGTTTCGAGGAACTACACGAAGCACGTTTCTTTCCAACCTGGCAAATGAGTGGCACCGGCAGTTTTTTGCACGAGAAGGATATTCTGTTGAGTTCTTTCACTTGGAAACTATCTCATTTACATTGTAGATGAACCATGAAAAGTTTCATGGCAATCCGGCACTGTCGGTCCGGATGGTAAAAGCCCCGTGTACCGCCGCCTATGAGTTTCGACCAAAAATGAGCGTATTTGCTGTACGATCATAGCCTTTTCTTCGATGCACCGTTCTAGGCCCAAGACCAGCCAAATCGAACTTAAGAACAAGGAACACAATAAATCAGTATGATTTATGGTAAAAAAACATGATTTGTGTGGGTTTCGAGGAACTACACGAAGCACGTTTCTTTCCAACCGGGCAAATGAGTGGCACCGGCAGTTTTTTACACTAGAAGAATTTTCTGTTGAGTTCTTTCTCATGGAATCCATCTCATTTACATTGTAGATGAACCATGAAAAATTCATGGCAATCCTGGATGGTCGGTCTGGAAGGGAAAACCCCCGTGTACCACCGCCTATGAGTTTCGACTAAAAATGAGTGTATTTGCTATACGATCATAGCCTTTTCTTCGATGCTTTGTTCTAGGACCAAGACAAGTCAAATCGAACCTAGGAACTAGGAACACAATAAATCAGTATGATATGTGGTAATACAACATGATTTGTGTGAATTTCAAGGAACTACACGAAGCACGTTTCTTTCCAACCTGGCAAATGAGTGGCACCGGCAGTTTTTTGAACGAGAAGGTTTTTATGTTGAGTTCTTTCTTATGGAAACCATCTCATTTACATTGTAGATGAAGCATGAAAAATGTCAAGGCAATCCTGCACGGTCGGTCCGGACGGTAAAAGCCCCGTGTACCGCCGCCTATGAGTTTCGACCAAAACTGGGGGGGTTTTGCTAAATCGATCATAGTCTTTGCTAAGGACCTTCGTTCATGGCCCATGACCAATCAAATCAAACCTAGGAACACAATAAATCAGTATGATATGGGGTAATAGAACATGATTTGTGTGGGTTTCGAGGAACTACACGAAGCACGTTTCTTTCCAACCTGGCAAATGAGTGGCACCGGCAGTTTTTTGCACGAGAAGGATATTCTGTTGAGTTCTTTCACTTGGAAACTATCTCATTTACATTGTAGATGAACCATGAAAAGTTTCATGGCAATCCGGCACTGTCGGTCTGGAAGGGAAAACCCCCGTGTACCACCGCCTATGAGTTTCGACTAAAAATGAGTGTATTTGCTATACGATCATAGCCTTTTTCTTCGATGCTCCGTTCTAGGCCCAAGAACAGTCAAATCGAACCTAGGAACTAGGAACACAATAAATCAGTATGATATGTGGTAATACAACATGATTTGTGTGAATTTCAAGGAACTAATCGAAGCACGTTTCTTTCCAACCTGGCAAATGAGTGGCACCGGCAGTTTTTTGAACGAGAAGGATTTTATGTTGAGTTCTTTCTTATGGAAACCATCTCATTTACATTGTAGATGAAGCATGAAAAATGTCAAGGCAATCCTGCACGGTCGGTCCGGACGGTAAAAGCCCCGTGTACCGCCGCCTATGAGTTTCGACCAAAACTGGGGGGTTTTTGCTAAATCGATCATTGTCTTTGCTAAGGACCTTCGTTCATGGCCCATGACGAATCAAATCAAACCTAGGAACTAGGAACACAATAAAGCAGTATGATATGGGGTAATAGAACATGATTTGTGTGGGTTTCGAGGAACTACACGAAGCACGTTTCTTTCCAACCTGGCAAATGAGTGGCACCGGCTTTTTTTGCACGAGAAGGATATTCTGTTGAGTTCTTTCACTTGGAAACTATCTCATTTACATTGTAGATGAACCATGAAAAGTTTCATGGCAATCCTGCACTGTCGGTCTGGAAGGGAAAACCCCCGTGTACCACCGCCTATGAGTTTCGACTAAAAATGAGTGTATTTGCTATACGATCATAGCCTTTTCTTCGATGCTCTGTTCTAGGACCAAGACAAGTCAAATCGAACCTAGGAACTAGGAACACAATAAATCAGTATGATATGTGGTAACACAACATGATTTGTGTGAATTTCAAGGAACTACACGAAGCACGTTTCTTTCCAACCTGGCAAATGAGTGGCACCTAGCTTTTTGAACGAGAAGGATTTTATGTTGAGTTCTTTCTTATGGAAACCATCTCATTTACATTGTAGATGAAGCATGAAAAATGTCAAGGCAATCCTGCACGGTCGGTCCGGACGGTAAAAGCCCCGTGTACCGCCGCCTATGAGTTTCGACCAAAACTGGGGGGTTTTTGCTAAATCGATCATTGTCTTTGCTAAGGACCTTCGTTCATGGCCCATGACGAATCAAATCAAACCTAGGAACTAGGAACACAATAAAGCAGTATGATATGGGGTAATAGAACATGATTTGTGTGGGTTTCGAGGAACTACACGAAGCACGTTTCTTTCCAACCTGGCAAATGAGTGGCACCGGCGCTTTTTGCACGAGAAGGATATTGTTGAGTTCTTTCACTTGGAATCCATCTCATTTACATTGTAGATGAACCATGAAAAGTTTCATGGCAATCCCGGATGGTCGGTCCGGAAGGGAAAACCCCGTGTACCACCGCCTATGAGTTTCGACTAAAAATGAGTGTATTTGCTATACGATCATAGCCTTTTCTTCGATGCTCTGTTCTAGGACCAAGACAAGTCAAATCGAACCTAGGAACTAGGAACACAATAAATCAGTATGATATGTGGTAACACAACATGATTTGTGTGAATTTCAAGGAACTAATCGAAGCACGTTTCTTTCCAACCTGGCAAATGAGTGGCACCGGCAGTTTTTTGAACGAGAAGGATTTTATGTTGAGTTCTTTCTTATGGAAACCATCTCATTTACATTGTAGATGAAGCATGAAAAATGTCAAGGCAATCCTGCACGGTCGGTCCGGACGGTAAAAGCCCCGTGTACCGCCGCCTATGAGTTTCGACCAAAACTGGGGGGTTTTTGCTAAATCGATCATAGTCTTTGCTAAGGAACTTCGTTCATGGCCCATGACCAATCAAATCAAACCTAGGAACTAGGAACACAATAAATCAGTATGATATGGGGTAATAGAACATGATTTGTGTGGGTTTCGAGGAACTACACGAAGCACGTTTCTTTCCAACCTGGCAAATGAGTGGCACCAGCAGTTTTTTGCACGAGAAGGATATTCTTTGAGTTCTTTCACTTGGAAACTATCTCATTTACATTGTAGATGAACCATGAAAAGTTTCATGGCAATCCGGCACTGTCGGTCCGGATGGTAAAAGGCCCATGTACCGCCGCCTATGAGTTTCGACCAAAAATGGGCGTATTTGCTATACGATCATAGCCTTTTTCTTCGATGCTCCGTTCTAGGCCCAAGAACAGTCAAATCGAACCTAGGAACAAGGATCACAAATAAATCAGTATGATATGTGGTAATACAACATGATTTGTGTGAATTTCGAGGAACTACACGAAGCACGTTTCTTTCCAACCGGGCAAATGAGTGGCACCGGCAGTTTTTTGCCCTAGAAGGATTTTCTGTTAAGTTCTTTCTCATCGAATCCATCTCATTTACATTGTAGATGAACCATGAAAAATTCATTGCAATCCTGCACGGTTGGTCCGGAAGGGAAAACCCCCGTGTACCACCGCCTATGAGTTTCGACTAAAAATGGGTGTATTTGCTATACGATCATAGCCTTTTCTTCGATGCTCTATTCTAGGCCCAAGACAAGTCAAATCGAACCTAGGAACAAGGAACACAATAAATCAGTATGATTTATGGTAATAGAACATGATTTGTGTGTGTTTCGAGGAACTACACGAAGCACGTTTCTTTCTAACCTGGCAAATGAGTGGCACCGGCAGTTTTTTGAACGAGAAGGATTTTATGGTGAGTTCCTTCTTATGGAAACCATATCATTTATATTGTAGATGAACCATGAAAAATTTCATGGCAAACCTGCAAGGTCGGTCCATACGGTAAAAGCCTTATGTACCGCCGCCTATGAGTTTCGACCAAAAATGGGTGTTTTTGCTAAATCGATCATAGTCTTTGCTAAGGATGTTCGTTCATGGCCCATGACCAGTCAAATCTAAAGCTATGAATAAAGCACACACTATTTCATGATTTGGGGTAATAGAACATGATTTGTGTGGGTTTCGAGGAACTACACGAAGCACGTTTCTTTCCAAGCCGGCAAATGAGTGGCATCGGCGCTTTTTGCACGAGAAGGATATTACTGTTGAGTTCTTTGTCTTGGAAACTATCTCATTTACATTGTAGATGAACTATGAAAAATTTCATGGCAATCCTGCACGGTCGGCCCGGACGGTAAAAGCCCCGTGTACCGCCGCCTATGAGTTTCAACCAAAAATGGACGTATTTGCTAAATCGATCATAGTATTTACTAAGGATCTTCGTTCTAATCCCAAGACCAGCCAAATGAACTTAAAGCACAAGGAACACTAATAATTCATTTTATGGAGTAATACAACATCATTTGTGTGGATTTCAAGGAACTACACGAACCAAGTTTGTTTCCAACTTGACAAACGAGTGGCACCGGCGCTTTTTCATCACTAGAACGATTTTTTGTTGAGTTCTTTCTCATTGGAAACCATCTAATTTACATTGTAGATGAACAATGAAAAATTTCATGGCAATCCCGGATGGTCGGTCCGGAAGGGAAAAGCCCCGTGTACCACCGCCTATGAGTTTCGACTAAAAATGGGCGTATTTGCTATACGATCATAGCCTTTTCTTCGATGCTTTGTTCTAGGCCCAAAACAAGTCAAATCGAACCTAGAAACAAGGAACACAATAAATCAGTATGACTTTTGGTAATAGAACATGATTTGTGTGGGTTTCGAGGAACTACACGAAGCACGTTTCTTTCCAACCTGAGAAATGAGTGGCACCGGCAGTTTTCTGAACAAGAAGGCTTTTATGTTGAGTTCTTTCTTATGGAAACCATCATATTTATATTGTTGATGAACCATGAAAAATTTCATGTCAATCCTGCACGGTCGGTCCGGGACGGTAAAAGCCCCGTGTACCGACGCCTATGAGTTTCGATCAAAAATGGGCGTTTTTGCTAAATCGATCATAGTCTTTGCTAAGGATCGTCGTTCATGGCCCATGACCAATCAAATCAAACCTAGGAATAAAGCACACACTATTTCGGTAGGATTTGGGTAATACAACATGATTTGTGTGGATTTAGAGGAACTACACGAACCACATTTGCTTTTAACATGACAAACGAGTGACACCGACGGTTTTTTGCACGAGAAGGATATTTGTTGAGTTCTTTCACTTGGAATCCATCTCATTTACATTCTAGATGAACCATGAAAAATTTCATGGCAATCCGGCATTGTCAATCCGGACGGTAAAAGCCCAATGTACCGCCGCCTATTAGTTTCGACCAAAAATGGGTGTATTTGCTATACGATCATAACCTTTTCTTCGATGCTCTGTTCTAGGCCCAAGACAAGTCAAATCGAACGTAAGAACTAGGAACACAATAAATCGCATGATTTATGGTAATAGAACATGATTTGTGTGGGTTTCGAGGAACTACACGAAGCACGTTTCTTTCCAACCTGGCAAATGAGTGGCACCGGCAGTTTTTTGCACGAGAAGGATTTTCTCTTGAGTTATTTCTTATGGAAACCATCTCATTTACATTGTAGATGAACCATGAAAAATTTCATGGCAATCCTGCACGGTCGGTCCGGACGGTAAAAGCCCCGTGAACCGCCGCCTATGAGTTTCGACCAAAAATGGGCGTTTTTGCTAAATCGATCATAGTCTTTGCTAAGGATCTTCGTTCATGGCCAATGACTAGTCAAATCGAAGCTAGGAATAAAGAACTCACTATTTCATTTGGGGTAATACAACATGATTTGTGTGGATTTCGAGGAACTACACGAACCACGTTTGTTTCTAACCTGACAAACGAGTGGCACCGACAGTTTTCATCACAAGAACGATTTTTTGTTGAGTTCTTTCTCTTGGAAACCATCTCATTTACATAGTAGATGAACCATGAAAAATTTCATGGCAATCCGGCACTGTCGGTCCGGACGGTAAAAGCCCCGTGTACCGCCGCCTATGAGTTTCAACAAAAAATGGGCGTATTTGCTGTACGATCATAGCCTTTTCTTCGATGCTCTGTTCTAGGCCCAAGACCAGTCAAATCGAACCTAAGAACAAGGAACACAATAAATCAGTATGATTTATGGTAATAGAACATGATTTGTGTGGGTTTCGAGGAACTACACGAAGCACGTTTCTTTCCAACCTGCCAAATGAGTGGCACCGACAGTTTTTTGCACGAGAAGGATTTTCTGTTGAGTTATTTCTTATGGAAACCATCTCATTTACATTGTAGATGAACCATGAAAAATTTCATGGCAATCCTGCACGCTCGGTCCGGAAGGTAAAAGCCCCATGTACCGCCGCCTATGAGTTTCGACCAAAAATGGGCGTATTTGCTATACGATCATAGCCTTTGCTAAGGATGTTCGTTATAGGCCCAAGACCAGTCAAATCGAACCTAAGAACAAGGAACACAATAAATCAGTATGATTTATGGTAATAGAACATGATTTGTGTGGGTTTCGAGGAACTACACGAAGCACGTTCCTTTTCCAACCTGGCAAATGAGTGGCATCGGCAGTATTTTGCACGAGAAGGATTTTCTGTTGAGTTCTTTCTTATGGAAACTATCTCATTTACATTGTAGATGAACTATGAAAAATTTCATGGCAATACTGCACGGTCGGTCCGGACGGTAAAAGCCCCGTGTACCGCCGCCTATGAGTTTCAACCAAAAATGGGCGTTTTTGCTAAATCGATCATAGTATTTACTAAGGATCTTCGTTCATAATCGAAGCAATGAATAAAGCACACACTATTTCATTTGGAGTAATACAACATCATTTGTGTGGATTTCAAGGAACTACACGAACCAAGTTTGTTTGTAACTTGACAAACGAGGGCACCGACAGTTTTCATCACTAGAACGATTTTTTGTTGAGTTCTTTCTCTTGGAAACCATCTAATTTACATTGTAGATGAACAATGAAAAATTTCATGGCAATCCGGCACTGTCGGTCCGGACTGTAAAAGCCCCGTGTACCGACACCTATGAGTTTCGACCAAAAATGGGCGTATTTGCTGTACGAGCATAGCCTTTTCTTTGATGCTCTGTTCTAGGCCCAAAACCAGTTAAATCGAACCTAGAAACAAGGAACACAATAAATCAGTATGATTTGTTGTAATAGAACATGATTTGTGTCGCTTTCGAGGAACTACACGAAGCACGTTTCTTTCCAACTTGGCAAATGAGTGGCACCGACAGTTTTTTGCACCAGAAGGATTTTCTGTTGAGTTCTTTCTTATGGAAACCATCTTATTTACATTGTAGATGAACCATGAAAGATTTCATGGCAATCCTGCACGGTTGGTCCGGACGGTAAAAGCCTCGTGTACCGACGCCTATGAATTTCGACCAAAAATGGGCGTTTTTGCTAAATCGATCATAGTCTTTGCTAAGGATCTTCGTTCATGGCCCATGACCAGTCAAATCGAAGCTAGGAATAAAGCACACACTATTTCAGTAGGATTTGGGTAATACAACATGATTTGTGTGGATTTAGAGGAACTACACGAACCACATTTGCTTTTAACATGACAAACGAGTGGCACCGACGGTTTTCAGCACGAGAACCGTTTTTTGTGGGGTTCTTTCTCTTGGAAACCATCTCATTTACATTCTAGATGAACCATGAAAAATTTCATGGCAATCCGGCATTGTCAATCCGGACGGTAAAAGCCCAATGTACCGCCGCCTATTAGTTTCGACCAAAAATGGGTGTATTTGCTATACGATCATAACCTTTTCTTCGATGCTCTGTTCTAGGCCCAAGACAAGTCAAATCGAACGTAGGAACTAGGAACACAATAAATCAGTATGATTTATGGTAATACAACATGATTTGTGTGGGTTTCGAGGAACTACACGAAGCACGTTTCTTTCCATCCTGGCAAATGAGTGGCACCGGCACTTTTTTGCACGAGAAGGATTTTCTGTTGAGTTTTTCTTATGGAAACCATCTCATTTACATTTTAGATGAACCATGAAAAATTTCATGGCAATCCTACACGGTCGGTCCGGACGGTAAAAGCCCCGTGAACCGCCGCCTATGAGTTTCGACCAAAAATAGGCGTTTTTGTTAAATCGATCATAGTCTTTGCTAAGGATCTGCGTTCATGGCCCATGACCAGTCAAACCGATGCTAGGAATAAAGCACACACTATTTCTTTTGGGGTAATACAACATGATTTGTGTTGATTTCGAGGAACTACACGAACCACGTTTGTTTCTAACCTGACAAACGAGTGGCACCGACAGTTTTCAGCACGAGAACGATTTTTTGTTGAGTTCTTTCTCTTGGAAACCATCTCATTTACATTGTAGATGAACCATGAAAAATTTCATTGCAATCCAGCACTGTCGGTCATAGGCTTTTCTTCGATGCTCTGTTCTAGGCCCAAGACCAGTCAAATCGAACCTAAGAACAAGGAACACAATAAATCAGTTTGTTGGTAATAGAAAATGATTTGTGTGGTTTCGAGGAACTACAGGAAGCCCCTTTCTTTCCAACCTGGCAAATGAGTGGCACCGCAGTTTTTTGCACGAGAAGGATATTCTGTTGAGTTCTTTCACTTGGAAACTATCTCATTTACATTGTAGATGAACCATGAAAAGTTTCATGGCAATCCGGAACTGTCGGTCCGGACGGTAAAAGCCCCATGTACCGCCGCCTATGAGTTTCGACCAAAAATGGGCGTATTTGCTATACGATCATAGCCTTTTCTTCGATGCTCTGTTATAGGCCCAAGACCAGTCAAATCGAACCTAAGAACAAGGAACACAATAAATCAGTATGATTTATGGTAATAGAACATGATTTGTGTGGGTTTCTAGGAACTACACGAAGCACGTTTCTTTCTAACCTGACAAATGAGTGGCACCGGCAGTTTTTTGCACGAGAAAGATTTTCTATTGAGTTCTTTCTTATGGAAACTATCTCATTTACATTGTAGATGAACCATGAAAAATTTCATGGGAATCCTGCACGGTCGGTCCGGACAGTAAAAGCCCTGCGTACCGCCGCCTATGAGTTTCGACCGAAAATGGGCATTTTTGCTAAATCGATCATAGTATTTGCTAAGGATCTTCGTTCATGGCCCATGACCAGTCAAATCGAAGCTAGGAATAAAGAACTCACTATTTCATTTGGGGTAATACAACATGATTTGTGTGGATTTCGATGAACTACACGAACCACGTTTGTTTCTAACTTGACAAACGAGTGGCACCGACAGTTTTCATCACAAGAACGATTTTCTGTTGAGTTCTTTCTCTTGGAAACCATCTTATTTACATAGTAGATGAACCATGAAAAATTTCATGGCAATCCGGCACTGTCGGTCCGGACGGTAAAAGCCCCGTGTACCGCCGCCTATGAGTTTCAACAAAAAATGGGCGTATTTGCTGTACGATCATAGCCTTTTCTTCGATGCTCTGTTCTAGGCCCAAGACCAGTCAAATCGAACCTAAGAACAAGGAACACAATAAATCAGTATGATTTATGGTAATAGAACATGATTTGTGTGGGTTTCGAGGAACTACACGAAGCACGTTTCTTTCCAACCTGCCAAATGAGTGGCACCGGCAGTTTTTTGCACGAGAAGGATTTTCTGTTGAGTTATTTCTTATGGAAACCATCTCATTTACATTGTAGACGAACCATGAAAATTTTCATGGCAATCCTGCACGCTCGGTCCGGAAGGTAAAAGCCCCGTCTACCGCCGCCTATGAGTTTCGACCAAAAATGGGCGTTTTTGCTAAATTGATCATAGTCTTTGCTAAGGATGTTCGTTCATGGCCCATGACCAGTCAAATCTAAGCTAGGAATAAAGCACACACTATTTCAGTATGATTTGTGGTAATACAACATGATTTGTGTGGGTTTCGAGGAACTACACGAAGCACGTTCCTTTCCAACCTGGCAAATGAGTGGCATCGGCAGTATTTTGCACGAGAAGGATTTTCTGTTGAGTTCTTTCTTATGGAAACTATCTCATTTACATTGTAGATGAACTATGAAAAATTTCATGGCAATTCTGCACGGTCGGTCGGGACGGTAAAAGCCCCGTGTACCGCCGCCTATGAGTTTCGACCAAAAATGGGCGTTTTTGCTAAATCGATCATAGTCTTTACTAAGGATCTTCGTTCATAATCGAAGCTAGGAATAAAGCACACACTATTTCATTTGGAGTAATACAACATCATTTGTGTGGATTTCTAGGAACTACACGAACCACGTTTGTTTCTAACTTGACAAACGAGTGGCACCGACAGTTTTCATCACTAGAACGATTTTTTGTTGAGTTCTTTCTCTTGGAAACCATCTCATTTACATTGTAGATGAACAATGAAAAATTTCATGGCAATCCGGCACTGTCGGTCCGGACTGTAAAAGCCCCGTGTACCGACACCTATGAGTTTCAACCAAAAATGGGCGTATTTGCTGTACGAGCATGGCCTTTTCTTTGATGCTCTGTTCTAGGCCCAAGACCAGTTAAATCGAACCTAGAAACAAGGAACACAATAAATCAGTATGATTTGTTGTAATAGAACATGATTTGTGTCGCTTTCGAGGAACTACACGACGCATGTTTCTTTCCAACTTGGCAAATGAGTGGCACCGACAGTTTTTTGCACCAGAAGGATTTTCTGTTGAGTTCTTTCTTATGGAAACCATCTTATTTACATTGTAGATGAACCATGAAAGATTTCATGGCAATCCTGCACGGTTGGTCCGGACGGTAAAAGCCTCGTGTACCGACGCCTATGAATTTCGACCAAAAATGGGCGTTTTTGCTAAATCGATCATAGTCTTTGCTAATGATCTTCGTTCATGGCCCATGACCAGTCAAATCGAAGCTAGGAATAAAGCACACACTATTTCAGTAGGATTTGGGTAATACAACATGATTTGTGTGGATTTCGAGGAACTACACGAACCACATTTGCTTTTAACATGACAAACGAGTGGCACCGACGGTTTTCAGCACGAGAACCATTTTTTGTGGGGTTCTTTCTCTTGGAAACCATCTCATTTACATTCTAGATGAACCATGAAAAATTTCATGGCAATCCGGCATTGTCGATCCGGACGGTAAAAGCCCAATGTACCGCCGCCTATTAGTTTCGACCAAAAATGGGTGTATTTGCTATACGATCATAACCTTTTCTTCGATACTCTGTTCTAGGCCCAAGACAAGTCAAATCGAACGTATGAACTAGGAACACAATAGATCAGTATGATTTATGGTAATACAACATGATTTGTGTGGGTTTCGAGGAACTACGCGAAGCACGTTTCTTTCCAACCTGGCAAATGAGTGGCACCGGCAGTTTTTTGCACGAGAAGGATTTTCTGTTGAGTTCTTTCTTATGGAAACCATCTCATTTACATTTTAGATGAACCATGAAAAATTTCATGGCAATCCTACACGGTCGGTCCGGACGGTAAAAGCCCCGTGAACCGCCGCCTATGAGTTTCGACCAAAAATAGGCGTTTTTGTTAAATCGATCATAGTCTTTGCTAAAGATCTGCGTTCATGGCCCATGACCAGTCAAACCGATGCTAGGAATAAAGCACACACTAATTCTTTTGGGGTAATACAACATGATTTGTGTGGATTTCGAGGAACTACACGAACCACGTTTGTTTCTAACCTAACAAACGAGTGGCACCGACAGTTTTCAGCACGAGAACGGTTTTTTGTTGAGTTCTTTCTCTTGGAAACCATCTCATTTACATTGTAGATGAACCATGAAAAATTTCATTGCAATCCAGCACTGTCGGTCATACCCTTTTCTTCGATGCTCTGTTCTAGGCCCAAGACCAGTCAAATCGAACCTAGGAACAAGGAACACAATAAATCAGTTTGATTTTTGGTAATAGAAAATGATTTGTGTGGGTTTCGAGGAACTACAGGAAGCACCTTTCTTTCCAACCTGGCAAATGAGTGGCACCGGCAGTTTTTTGCACGAGAAGGATTTTCTGTTGAGTTCTTTCTTATGGAAACCATCTCATTTACATTGTAGATGAACCATGAAAAATTTCATGGCAATCCTGAACGGTCGATCCGGACGGTAAAAGCCCCGTATACCGCCGCCTATAAGTTTCGACCAAAAATGGGCGTTTTTTTGCTAAACCGATCATAGTCTTTGCTAAGGATCTTCGTTCATGGCCCATGACCAGTCAAATCGAAGCTATAAATAAAGCACACACTATTTCTGTAGGATTTGGGGTAATACAACATGATGTCTGTGGATTTCAAGGAACTACACGAACCACGTTTGTTTCTAACCTGACAAACGAGTGGCACCGACGGTTTTCAGCACGAGAACGGTTTTTTGTTGAGTTCTTTCTCTTGGAAACCATCTCATTTACATTCTATATGAACCATGAAAAATTTCATGGCAATCCGGCACTGTCGGTCCGAACGGTAAAAGCCCCATGTACCTCCACCTATGAGTTTCGACCAAAAATGGGCGTATTTGCTATATGATCATAGCCTTTTTCTTCGATGCTCTATTCTAGGCCCAAGACCAGTCAAATCGAACCTAGGAACAAGGATCACAATAAATCGGTATGATTCGTGGTAATATAACATGATTTGTGTGAATTTCGAGGAACTACACGAAGCACGTTTCTTTCCAACCGGGCAAATGAGTGGCACCGGCAGTTTTTTGCACGAGAAGGATTTTCTGGTGAGTTCTTTCTAATGGAATCCATCTCATTTACATTATAGATGAACCATGAAAAATTTCATGGCAATCCTGCACGGTCGGTCCTGAAGGGAAAACCCCCGTGTACCACCGCCTATGAGTTTCGACTAAAAATTGGTGTATTTGCTATACGATCATAGCCTTTTCTTCGATGCTCTGTTCTAGGCCCAAGACAAGTCAAATCGAATCTAGGAACAAGGAACACTAATATGATTTGTGGAATACAACATGATTTGTGTGGGTTTCGAGGAACTACACGAAGCGCGTTTCTTTCCGACCTGCCAAATGAGTGGCACTGGCAGTTTTTTGCACGAGAAGGATTTTCTATTGAGTTATTTCTTATGGAAACCATCTCATTTACATTGTTGATGAACCATGAAAAAATTCATGGCAATCTTGCACGGTCGGTCCGGAAGGTAAAAGCCCCGTGTACCGCCCGCCTATGAGTTTCGACCAAAAATGGGCGTTTTTATAAATCGATCATAGTCTTTGCTAAGGATCTTCATTCATGGCCCGTGACCGTCAAATCGAAGCTAGGAATAAAGCACAGACTATTTCATTTGGGGTAATACAACATGATTTGTGTGGATTTCGAGGAACTACACGAACCACATTTGTTTCTAACTTGACAAACGAGGGGCACCAATAGTTTTCAGCACAAGAACGATTTTTTGTTGAGTTCTTTCTCTTGGAAACCATCTCATTTACATTGTAGATGAACCATGAAAAATTTCATGGCAATCCGGCATTGTCGGTCCGGATGGTAAAAGCCCCGTCTACCGCCGCCTATAAGTTTCGACCAAAAATGGGTGTATTGGCGGTACGATCATAGCCTTTTCTTCGATGCGCTGTTCTAGGCTCAAGGCCAGTCAAATCGAACCTAAGAACAAGGAACACAATAAATCAGTATGATTAGTGGTAATTTAACATGATTTGTGTGAATTTCGAGGAACTACATGAAGCACGTTTCTTTCCAACCGGGCAAAAGAGTGGCACCGGCAGTTTGTTGCACGAGAAGGATTTTCAGTTGAGTTCTTTCTTATGGAAACCATCTCATTTACATTGTAGATGAACCATGAAAAATTTCATGGCAATGCTGAACGGTCGATCCGGACGGTAAAAGACCCGTATATCGCCGGCTATAAGTTTCAACCAAAAATGGGCATTTTTCCTAAACCGATCATAGTCTTTGCTAAGGATCTTCGTTCATGGCCCATGACCAGTCAAATCGAAGCTATAAATAAAGCACACACTATTTCTGTAGGATTTGGGGTAATACAACATGATGTCTGTAGATTTCGAGGAACTACACGAACCACGTTTGTGTCTAACCTGACAAACGAGTGGCACCGCCGGTTTTCAGCACGAGAACGGTTTTTTGTTGAGTTCTTTCTCTTGGAAACCATCTCATTTACATTCTAGATGAACCATGAAAAATTTCATGGCAATCCGGCACTGTCGGTCCGGACAGTAAAAGCCACATGTACCGCCGCCTATGAGTTTCGACCAAACATGGGCGTATTTGCTATACGATCATAGCCTTTTTCTTCGATGCTCTGTTCTAGGCCCAAGACCAGTCAAATCGAACCTAGGAACAAGGATCACAATAAATCAGTATGATTTGTGGTAATACAACATGATTTGTGTGAATTTCGAGGAACTACACGAACCACGTTTCTTTCCAACCTGGCAAATGTGTGGCACCGGCAGTTTTTTGCACGAGAAGGATTTTCTGTTGAGTTCCTTCTTATGGAAACCATCTCATTTACATTGTAGATGAACCATGAAAAATTTCATGGCAATCCTGCACCCGGTCGGTCCGGAAGGGAAAACCCCCGTGTACCACCGCCTTTGAGTTTCGACTAAAAATTGGTGTATTTGCTATACGATCATAGCCTTTTCTTCGTTGCTCTGTTCTAGGCCCAAGACAAGTCAAATCGAGTCTAGGAACAAGGAACACAGTAAATCAGTATGATTTGTGGTAATACAACATGATTTGTGTGGGTTTCGAGGAACTACACGAAGCACGTTTCATTCCGACCTGCCAAATGAGTGGCACCGGCAGTTTTTTGCACGAGAAGGATTTTCTATTGCGTTATTTCTTATGGAAACCATCTCATTTACATTGTTGATGAACCATGAAAAAATTCATGGCAATCCTGCACGCTCGGTCCGGAAAGGAAAACCCCCGTGTACCACCCACCGCCTATGAGTTTCGACCAAATATGGACGGTTTTGCTAAATCGATCATTTTCTTTGCTAAGGATCTTCGTTCATGGCCCATGACCAGTCAAGTCGAAGCTAGGAATAAAGCACACACTATTTCATTTGGGGTAATACAAATGATTTGTGTGGATTTCGAGGAACTACAGGAACCACGTTTGTTTCTAACCTGACAAACGAGTGGCACCAACAGTTTTCAGCACAAGAACGATTTTTTGTTGATTTCTTTCTCTTGGAAACCATCTCATTAACATTGTAGATGAACCATGAATAATTTCATGGCAACCCGGCGTTATCGGTCCGGATGGTAAAAGCCCCGTGTACCGCCGCCTATAAGTTTCGACCAAAAATGGGCGTATTGGCGGTACGATCATAGCCTTTTCTTCGATGCGCTGTTCTAGGCCCAAGGCCAGTCAAATCGAACCTAAGAACAAGGAACACAATAAATCAGTATGATTTGTGGTAATAGAACATGATTTGTGTGAATTTCGAGGAACTACACGAAGCACGTTTCTTTCCAACCGGGGGAAAGAGTGGCACCGGCAGTATGTTGCACGAGAAGGATTTTCAGTTGAGTTCTTTCTCATGGAAACCATCTCATTTACATTGTAGATGAACCATGAAAAATTTCATGGCAATCCTGCACGCTCGGTCCGGAAAGGAAAACCCCCGTGTACCACCCACCGCCTATGAGTTTCGACCAAATATGGACGGTTTTGCTAAATCGATCATTTTCTTTGCTAAGGATCTTCGTTCATGGCCCATGACCAGTCAAGTCGAAGCTAGGAATAAAGCACACACTATTTCATTTGGGGTAATACAAATGATTTGTGTGGATTTCGAGGAACTACAGGAACCACGTTTGTTTCTAACCTGACAAACGAGTGGCACCAACAGTTTTCAGCACAAGAACGATTTTTTGTTGAGTTCTTTCTCTTGGAAACCATCTCATTAACATTGTAGATGAACCATGATTAATTTCATGGCAATCCGGCATTATCGGTCCGGATGGTAAAAGCCCCGTGTACCGCCGCCTATAAGTTTCGACCAAAAATGGGCGTATTGGCGGTACGATCATAGCCTTTTCTTCGATGCGCTGTTCTAGGCCCAAGGCCAGTCAAATCGAACCTAAGAACAAGGAACACAATAAATCAGTATGATTTGTGGTAATTGAACATGATTTGTGTGAATTTCGAGGAACTACACGAAGCACGTTTCTTTCCAACCGGGCGAAAGAGTGGCACCGGCAGTATGTTGCACGAGAAGGATTTTCAGTTGAGTTCTTTCTCATGGAAACCATCTCATTTACATTGTAGATGAACCATGAAAAATTTCATGGCAATCCTGCACGCTCGGTCCGGAAAGGAAAACCCCCGTGTACCACCCACCGCCTATGAGTTTCGACCAAATATGGACGGTTTTGCTAAATCGATCATTTTCTTTGCTAAGGATCTTCGTTCATGGCCCATGACCAGTCAAGTCGAAGCTAGGAATAAAGCACACACTATTTCATTTGGGGTAATACAAATGATTTGTGTGGATTTCGAGGAACTACAGGAACCACGTTTGTTTCTAACTTGACAAACGAGTGGCACCGACAGTTTTCAGCACGAGAACGATTTTTTGTTGAGTTCTTTCTCTTGGAAACCATCTCATTTACATTGTAGATGAACCATGAAAAATTTCATGGCAATCCGGCACTGATGGTTCGGACGGTAAAAGCCCCGTGTACCGCCGCCTATGAGTTTCGACCAAAAATGGGCGTATTTGCTGTACGATCATCATGCTCTGTTCTAGGCCCAAGACTATCGAACCTAGGAACAAGGAACACAATAAATCAGTATGATTTGTGGTAATAGAACATGATTTGTGTGGTTTCGAGGAACTACACGAAGCACGTTTCTTTCCAACCTAGCAAATGAGTGGCACCGACCGTTTTTTGCTCGAGAAAGATTTTCTATTGAGATCTCTCTTATGGAAACCATCTCATTTATATTGTAGATGAACCATGAAAAATTACATGGCAATCCTGGACGGTCGGTCCGAACGGTAAAAGCCCCGTGTACCGCCGCCTATGAGTTTCGACCAAAGATGGGCGTTTTTTTCTAAATCGGTCATTGTCTTTGCTAAGGAACTTCGTTCATGGCCCATGAACAGTCAAATCGAAGCTAGGAATAAAGCACACACTATTTCATTTGGAGTAATACAACATGATTTGTGTGGATTTTGAGGAACTACACGAACCATGTTTCTTTCTAACTTCACAAACGAGTGGCACAGACAGTTTTCATCACGAGAACGATTTTTTGTTGAGTTCTTTCTCTTGGAAACCATATAATTAACATTGTAGATGAACGATGAAAAATTTCATGGCAATCTGGCATTGTCGGTCCAGACTGTAAAAGCCCCGTGTACCGCCACCAATGAGTTTCGACCAAAAATGGGCGTATTTGTTGTACGAGCATAGGCTTTTCTTTGATGATCTATTCAAGGCCCAAGCCCAGTCAAATCGAACCTAGAAACAAGGAACACAATAAATCAGTATGATTTGTGGTAATAGAACATGATTTCTGTTGGTTTCGAGGAACTACACGAAGCACATTTCTTTCCAACCAGGCAAATGAGTGGCACCGGCAGTTTTTTGCACGAGAAGGATTTTCTGTTAAGTTCTTTCTTATGGAAACCATCTTATTTACATTGTAGATGAACCATGAAAAATTTCATGGCAATCCTGCACGGTCGGTCCGGACGGGAAAAGCCCCGTGTACCGCCGCCTATGAGTTTCGACCAAAAATGGGCGTATTTGCTGTACGATCATAACCTACGCTCTGTTCTAGGACCAAGACCAGTCAATCGAACCTAGGAACAAGGAACACAATAAATCAGTATGATTTGTGGTAATAGGACATGATTTGTGTGGGTTTCGAGGAACTACAGGAAGCACGTTTTTTTCAACCTGGCAAATGATTTGTGGTAATAGGACATGATTTGTGTGGGTTTCGAGGCACCGGTAGTTTTTTGCACGAGAAGAATTTTCTGTTGAGTTATTTCTTATGGAAACCATCTCATTTACATTGTAAATGAACCATGAAAAATTTCATTGCAATCCTGCATGATCGGTACGGACGATAAAAGCCCTGTGTAACGCCGCCTATGAGTCTCGACCAAAAATGGGCGTTTTTGCTAAATTGATCATAGTCTTTGCTAATGATCTTCATTCATGGCCCATGACCAGTCAAATCGAAGCTAGGAATAAAGCACACACTATTTCAGTAGGATTTGGGTAATGCAACATGATTTGTGTGGATTTCAGGGAACTACACGAACCACATTTGTTTCTAACATGACAAACGAGTGGCACCGACTGTTTACAGCACGAGAACAGTTTTTTGTTGGGTTCTTTCTCTTGGAAACCAATCTCATTTACATTGTAGATGAACCATGAAAAATTTCATGGCAATCTGGCACTATCGGTCCGGACTGTAAAAGCCCCGTGTACCGCCACCAATGAGTTTCGACCAAAAATGGGCGTATTTGCTATACGATCATAGCCTTTTTCTTCGATGCTCCGTTCTAGGCACAAGACCAGTCAAATCGAACCTAGGAACAAGGATCACAATAAATCAGTATGGTTTGTGGTAATACAACATGATTTGTGTGAATTTCGAGGAACTACACGAAGCACGTTTCTTTCCAACCTGGCAAATGAGTGGCACCGGCAGTTTTTTCATGAGAAGGATTTTTTGTTGAGTTCTTTCTCTTGGAAACCATCTCATTTACATTGTAGATGAACCATGAAAAATTCATGGCAATCCTGCACGGTCAGTCCGGAAAGGAAAACCCCGTGTACCACCGCCTATGAGTTTCGAATAAAAATGGGTGTATTTGCTATACGATCATAGCCTTTTTTTTGATGCTCTGTTCTAGGCCCAAGATAATTCAAATCGAACCTAGTAACTAGGAACACAATAAATCAGTATGACTTGTGGTGATACAACATGATTTGTGTGGGTTTCAAGGAATTACACGAAGCACGTTTCTTTCCAACCTGGCAAATGAGTGGCACTGGCAGTTTTTTGCACGAGAAGGATTTTCTGTTGAGTTCTTTCTCATGGAATCCATCTCATTTGCATTGTAGATGAACCATGAAAAATTCATGGCAATCCTGCACGGTCGGTCCGGAAGTGAAAACCCCCGTGTACCACCGCCTATGAGTTTCGACTAAAAATGGGTTTATTTGATATACGATCATAGCCTTTTCTTCGATGCTTTGTTCTAGGCCCAAGATAAGTCAAATCGAACCTAGCAACTAGGAACACAATAAATCAGTATGACTTGTGGTAATACAACATGATTTGTGTGGGTTTCGAGGAACTACACGAAGCACGTTTTATTCCAACCTGGCAAATGAGTTGATAGAGATATCATAAGTAGCTTCAAAAGGCACTGGGTTCTTAAAGAGAAAAAGATCTGAAGAAGTTCTGAAGACACTTCTGAAGAGGTTCTGAAGAAGTTTTGAAGATACATCTGAAGAAGATCTGAAGGAGTTCAGAACCCATTCTGAACTTGTCTGTTATGAATGCTTTGTTACTTTAGTCTTTCTATTGTATGTATAAATAGATAGTTAGTTAGATTGTTAGAAGTAATGTTTTCATATACCTTGAAAAGATATATTCTGTAATACAGTACATTCAATCAATACATATTACATTTGGCTATTATCATTCCTGTCATAATCTTTTCATATATTGATATCTTGATTGTTTGGGTCCTAACAATTGGTATCAGAGCAAATTCATCTGTTTTTGAAGATTTGTGAAAGAACTTGTCAGATCTGACAGTTCTTGGTGTTCTTGATCTACAAAATTCAAATTCAACTCAGGTGAATTCTCGATCTTCTAACAATCAAAGATGTCTAAAGAAATAGTCTCAATTGGATCTGAAACGAAACCACCAACTCTCTTCTTGGGAGAATATCATCAATGGAGAATTAGAATGATTCAATTCTTGGATAACATAGATGAAGCCTTAATGCAATCTATCACAAATGGCCCACTAGAGGTATTTGTTGAGATTCCAGCAGTTCCTAGAACTGAATCCACCCTGAAATCCCTGCATCAAGAATCAAGAAGAGTCCTGGAATGTATAATCCAGCTGAAAAGGCTCAAATGAAAGTTGATAGAAGAGCATTAACTTTACTCACCATGGCAATTCCCAATGAGATATTCAATAGGGTTGATAGTTTAACTTCAGCAAAAGCCATGTGGGATGAAGTAGAAGCTCAGATGCAAGGAAGTACAAAGGCTCAAGCACAAAGATTAAATATCTGTGTAGGAACATATGAAAATTTTAGATACAAAGAAAATGAATCTATCACTGATACATATCATAGATTCAATAACATTCTGAATGATCTAAGAAGAAATGGTGTTCAGAAATCAAATTCTGAGATAAACAACAAATTTCTGAACAATCTGGGAAATGAATGGTCAAGTTTTTCAGATAATATGGTAACTAGGAACTTGTCTAGAAAGACAATTCATGATGTCTATGGCATCTTGTTCCAACAAGAGGACAAGATCAAAGTTAGACAATATGAACAAAAGAAGACACAAGAAACAGTTGCCCTTCTGAGCAAGAACTACAATAATTCTTTGACCATTGCTACCAAGAAAGTTTGTGAGATCCCAGAGATAACAGTGTGTGATGGGGATGAATCAGATGAAGAGCTTAAAAGGATTTCTTATAATATTGCTTTCATGACAAGGCAATTCAAACAAAGATACAATCAAAAATATCAGAATAAACCTAGATCTGAAGTTGGACCTAAGAAAGGTCAAGAGGCTGGTCAATCTGAAACAACTGAACCAGCAAGATGCTTCAACTGTGGAAAGCCTGGACATTATGCAAGACAATGCAAGATGCCAAAAGTCAAGAATTCAGGTTATTATGAGAAGAAGCATCTATTAGCAAAGAAAAAGGAGCTTAATCCTGCTCTAGTGACCAAGTATGAAGAAGACTGGTTAAACCGGGAGTGATGGAGATGATGATGAAGAAGTTGCTCACTATGCAACAAATTGCTACATGTGTCAAATGGATCCAGAAAAGTACAAACAAGACACTGAGGTATTTTCTTCATCTTCTGAACATAATTCTGAAATTAATACTAAAAATTCAGAAATGACAAATAATTTCAAAATATGTTTTCTGAATTTGAAACACTCAGAAACAGAATTAAAGGTGAAAGAATTTTGGTCAATCAATTCAGAGCTGAAAGTTAAATATATAAAGAAAATTGTCAAGCAGCTGAACAGATTCTTGAAAAAGTTTCTGAAGAAAAACTTGTTTTAAAAGAAAAAATGGATAGTTTACAAAAAGAAGTTATAAATGAAAAATCTGAAAAGGAAATGCTAAATGTTAAGATGAATTTTCTGAATCAAGAGAGGCTTGATCTTTATAAAAAGATTAAGGAATTGGAAGATTTAAATTTTAAAAGAGGACAAACTGAACAAACTCTGAATATTTTAACTAGTCAGGCTCATAACTCAAAATTTTACAATATAAAAGCAGGTTTAGGATATAATGACAGTCAAATTTTAAAAAAGGCACTTGTAAACTTGTATGATTATTCTAAAATGAAAATTTTCAATGAATCAAATACTGGCATCATTTCCAAACCTGTAAACTATTCTTTGCCTGAAAGAATTCCTTTTATAAAATCAGAGACTTTGTTTTCAGAAGAAACACATCTTAAAACTGGTGAACCAGAAAGTATCTTTGAAACAGAAGAAATGAATATAATTTCAAATATTTGTAAATCTTCTGAATCAAATATTATTTCTGAAGAAAAATCAGAAGTAATTGTTAAGTCTGAAATTGTTTCTGAAGTTACTTCTGTAATAACTTCTGAATCCAATTGTGAAAACATTTCAGAAGATACTTCTGATAATAAATCAGAACATGAAGAAAAATATGATGAATTCTCAGATATTGAAGATATTGATGAGAATCCCAATATATTTTTTGATAATTCTGATAATGAGTCTACAACAACAAAAAATTCAAATATTTTTGCAACAACTTTGACACATAATAAATTTTCAGATCTAATAAATGCTTCTGATTCAGAAGATGATGATGATCAAATGGTGCAAGTCATTGACAAAAATGGCTATTTGGTTTATAAATCTCAATCATGTATGACTGAAGGAGAAAAATTAAAATCTGAAGTTTCAAAGATACCTTCAGAATTGTTTGATCATGTGTTTTTAAAACCAGAATATCAGGATTCAGATTTTTCTCCTACTAATACAAACATATCATCAAATTCAACACCATGTTCAGTAACATCTTCTGACTTTAACACCAGAGTTAAAATTTTTGAACAAGGACAATCCTCATATTCTCTCTCTGAAATTCAGAAAATTAACAAAAAATCTGAAGATAAACCTAAAGTGAACAAAAGAATTTCTTATACTAATCCTCATTTCTTATCTTTTACAGAGCTATCCACTTTAGTATGGAGAAAGAAAGATGAAAGACTGTCAAAGATTGACAAATTAGAGAGTTTTTCATTTTTACAGAAGAATGATGTACCTAAAACAAAGAAAGTGAATAAAAGAATTTTTGCTAAAAAATCAAATGTTATTGATTCTTATATGTCTAATACTGTTGTAAATACATTAAAGAATCATATTCACTGTATTAATTGTGGTCATCATAATTTTCTTCTTAATTCCAAAACAAACAAGAGAAATTGAAATCTATTCAGAAATGTTTAGCTACATTGACAAATTCAATTAAACAAAGAAATAGAAATAAAGATAAATCTCAAAGTTCTGAACAAACTTCTGAGTTGAAACATCTGAAGAAAAAGTTCAGAACTTCAAATTTTATTACTAATCACAAAGGACCCATTCTGAAATGGGTACCTAAAACTCAATAATCTCTTTTGCAGATATGTCATGTGTGGGTCTTAGATTTTGGATGTTCAAGACACATGACACCTTTCAAAGAACTACTAACTGATTATCATGAAAGATATGGAGGAACAGTTAGTTTTGGAAACAATGTAAAGGGATATGTAAGAGGATATGACACTTTCATTAAAGGAGATGTGAAAGTAATGAAAGTTTTCTATGTTGAGGGACTAAGACATAATCTTTTCAGTATTAGTCAATTCTGTGACAAATACTGGAAGGTTAATTTTGACAGAGATTATTTTCATGTTCTGAGTACAACAAACAAAAATGAATTAACTGCTTATAGAGATGGAGATATCTACACAGCAACATTCACTGCAACTGGTCAACTACAAGGTGTATGTTATATGTCTACATCAATGAAAAATGATAGTTGGCTTTGGCACAGAAGAATGTCACATCTGAACTTCAAAGCCATTTCTGAACTAGGCGAACATCAATCTGTAAGAGGACTACCAAAGATCAGACTTGAAAAGAACTCTCTTTGTTCTGCATGTGAACTAGGGAAGATCAAAAGAAGTTCTCATCCTTTGAAAATGCTATCTTCATGCAAAGCTCCACTTGAAATGCTACATATGGATTTGTGTGGCCCAATGAAAACTCAAAGCATGGGGGGAAAGAAATACATTCTTGTTATAGTAGATGAATATACACGATATACATGGATTGAATTTCTGAGACTCAAATACGATACTTACGAAAGGCGATACCCTTTACGAAGAAAATTCAAGTTCTTCTTCAACTTCCAATTCAAAAGATCAGAAGTGACAATGGAACAGAATTTACTAATTCTACACTTCAGAATTTTTTGGAATCTGTTGGTATTTCACATAATTTTTCCGCTGCAAGAACTCCTCAACAAAATAGGGTAGTTGAAAGAAAGAATAAAACTTTGGTAGAGGCTGCAAGAACCATGCTTTTATATTCAGAACTTCCTCTCTCTCTTTGGACAGAAGCAATTGCTACTGCATGTTTTACTCAGAACAGAACCATTCTAAACAGAAAATTTCTTAGAACTCCTTATGAATTGTTAAAACAAAGAAAACCCTCTATTGATTATTTTAAAATCTTTGGTTGCGGGTGTTTTCTAAAGAATGATACTCCACATCTTGACAAATTTGCACCAAAAGGTGTGTACTGTATGTTTGTTGGCTATTCTCAAAGATCCAAAGCTTATAGAGTACTCATTAAAGGAACTCAAAGAATCATTGAGACTACAAATGTCAGATTTCATGAGCCAACAATGACTTCTGAACAAAACAGTTCAGAATTCGCACATAAACCAACTTCTGAAAGTTTGGACTCAGAACATAATCAGACAAACTCTACTTCTGCATCTCAAACTTTACTTAAATCCAATTTAGACAATTTATGTCAAGACTTATTTGATATTTCTGTAAATGTTTCTGCAGATTATCAAAATCCTTCTCTTCTCAGAAACACAACCGATCAAGACATTTCAGAAATACAAATTTCAAATACATCAACACCACAACTCTCTATCTCAAATTCAGAACTTCCACCTTCTGAAAATGCAACTTCTGAACCAATTCAAGTTGTTTCTGAACCGGTTCAAAATATTTCTGACCCTGAACCTCACAGTTTTGAACCAATTCAGATTTCTCCATTTGAGGGAGAGTCTTCAGATTTACATTCAGCTATCAATCATGATACTGAAACTCAAGCAATTATTGATGATTATGATTCTCTGAATAATGTTTCATCTGTTTAACCATTGCCAAATGTGAACAAATGGACATCTAGTCATCCAGTTCATCAAATAATTGGAGATGCATCAAAAGGTGATCAAACAAGATCTGCAACATCAAATGAATGTCTGTATGTAAATTTCTTAAGTAGCATGGAACCCAAAAAGCCATATGAAGCACTTCAAGATCCAGACTAGATTTTAGCCATGCAGGATGAGTTAAATCAATTTGAAAGAAACAAAGTCTGGAGATTGATACCAAAGCCAAAAGGTAAATCTGTCATTGGCACAAAATGAGTGTTCAGAAATAAAACGGATGAAAATGGAATTGTTGTGAGAAACAAGGCAAGACTTGTAGCTAAGGGGTATTGTCAACAAGAAGGAATTGATTATGATGAAACCTTTGCTCCTGTTGCCAGATTAGAGGCCATTAGAATTTTTCTTGCCTGTGCTACTCATAAAAACATGAAGGTATTTCAAATGCATGTGAAATGTGCATTTCTGAATGGTATTTTACATGAAGAAGTGTATGTTGAACAACCAGAAGGCTTTGTAAGCAAAGAATTCCCAGATCATGTTTACATATTAGACAAAGCCTTATATGGACTTAAACAAGCACCAAGAGCATGGTATGATACTTTTACAACTTTTCTTCTGAATTCTAAATTCAAAAGAGGTACTGTTGATACAACTTTATTTCTGAAAAAGGAGGGTGATGATATGATTTTGATACAAATCTATGTAGATGATATTATATTTGCTTCTACTAATCCAAAATTTTGTAGAAATTTTGAGAAAATCATGCAAACAGAATTTGAAATGAGTATGATGGGAGAGTTGACATTTTTCCTTGGTCTTCAAGTTAAACAACTTCCCACTGGCATATTCATTAATCAATCTAAGTATGCCTCTGACTTACTTAAGAAGTTTGACATGACTGATTGTTCAAGTATTCAAACTCCAATGGCCACTGCCACTAAGTTAGAACCTGATCTAAATGGAAAATCTGTTGATCAGAAAAAGAACAGAGGCATAATTGGATCTTTGCTTTACTTAACTGCTAGTAGACCAGATATAATGTTTGCTACATGTATTTGTGCCAGATATCAAGCTAATCCTAAGGAATCACACCTTCTAGCTGCAAAAAGAATACTTAGATACCTAAAAGGTTCTCCTTCATTGGGACTTTGGTATTCTAAGGATTCTAGTTTTGAACTAACGACATTTACGGATGCGGATCATGGTGGTTGCAAATTAGACAGAAAAGCACTTATGGATCATGTCGGTCGGGTGATAGACTAGTCAGCTGGTCTTCAAAGAAACAAAATTGTGTTTCTACTTCTACAAAGGCCGAGTATGTAGCATTTGCAATATGTTGCTCACAAGTGATCTGGATGCAAATTCAACTAAAAGACTATGGTTACACTTTCAAAAAGATTCCTTTGTATTGTGATTCAAAGAGTGCCATAGCCATCACTACCAATCCTGTTCAGCATTCAAAAACCAAGCACATTGATGTAAGATATCATTTTATCAAAGATCATGCGGAAAAAGGTAATACTGAAATGTTTTTTGTTCAGAAAGATTATCAGTTAGCTGATTTATTTACCAAAGCACTTGATGAAAAACGATTTAACTTCTTGGTAAGTAAATTGGGCATGATGAACATGTCTATGTAAGTATTATACATCATCTATACTCTAGAAGTTACATTCTGAGGTTTTTATATCAAATTCTGAATACTTTGCTCTTTAGAATTACTTTGCATATTCTGAAGTTCAACATTCAGATCTTTGCTTCTTTTTAAACTTAGAAGTATATCTCTTCTGTATCTAGGTTGATTGTATTTTAATACTTCTCATATTTTTTTTCTCATTTCACTAATATTTGATTGATTCTTTGATAAAGTTGCAATGATTAAGGGGGAGAATCATAATTGCTAGTGATTCAAGGGGGAGTGGTATTAATTTCAAATTTCTTCACTACTCTTTCCTACATAACAATTCTGCATTGGTGAAATAAAGTCTTGCACTTTATATCTAAGAAGTATGAACAAGCTTCCTTAGATAAAATCAGTTTTCTATTTGTTCAAATCTACTTCTGAATTCTCAAAATGTTTTATATTTTTCAGAAGTTTATATTTTTAAATGATTTTTGGTCTTCTAAGATGATCCAAGTTTAGTTCTGAACTCCATTTAAATATTCAGCGGTTCTTCTGAATTCTTTCTTTCAGACTTCTGAACTTTTTCTCAGAAGTTCTGAACTAATTCTGAAGTTTTTGAACTTGTTCTCAGAACTAAACTTCCCGTTGATTTTTCACTTAAGCGTGTGCCACGTGTTTTAATTTCATTGGATCTCTCTTAAACACGACCATTAAACGGTTCATTTCTCCTAATAAATGATGATTACTACTCTAATCACATTTACTTTTTGGCCAATTGTCCTTCAGCCCTTATCCAGTCATATAAATCAATGGATTCCTCATCATCTTCATTTTTTAGCAACTTTTCTCTGAGAAATCTTTCTATGTTTATTGATCCTCTTTCTATTACCAATCCGTATTCTTCCAACATCATGTCTACTTCAAATACCATGATTTCTACTTCCTCAAGTTTCAATGATAACAATGGATCATCAAGTGATGGTTCGTTCAAGATTGTGCCTCAAAAATTGATGGTTGGATCACTGGAAATCCCACTAAATGATGATCAAATGCTTCAAGACACAGCCACAACTGCAACTCATCAAGCCGGACCTTCAAACCCTATCATTAACCCTAACCCTAACCCGACAACTGCTAAAATTGGGGAAACACAAAATACACCCATTGATGTTGTTTCTGAATCAAATGTTGCTGCAAGTGAATCCTAGACTCATGATGAAAGTGGTGACCTGTCCAAACTCTATGTACCTGCTGAGAAATTACTTGACATCAAAAGAAATAACTGTGCTCTGAACTTCAAATCCAAAGACTTCATTGATGATCAAGTAATGTTGATTAAAATTCTGAAGAAACATCCCCTACGCACTCTACTTTCAAGGAAATTCTCTGTTCCTGCTTCTTATCTTCAACAATTCTGGCATTATGCTGAGATAGATGAAACTGATGATGAAATTGTCTCCTATGTTCATGCCTACAAAGTATGTATATCTGTAGATGATACTAGGAGCCTTCACTATTTGCCAAAATCAGATGAGGTTCTTGGGAAAACCTGTTATGATTCAATTCCATCTTCATCAAAAATGATCTCAGATTTTATGAGCTTGGGTTATTCTGAAAACCTTAGTGCTTTGAGCTCTTTTAGAAGAAAACGTTTACCTCCAATTTGGTATTGCTTATTTTCCATTCTGAATACCTGTTTATCTGGGAAGAGCTCAAGTTTAGATCAAGCTTCAGCAAATGGGAGGATTATCTTTCATGGAGTTGCCTTCAACAAACACTATGATTATGCTAGTCTCATTTTTGATGAACTCAAATCTGCAATTTTGAAGAAGTCCACATTCAACTACATACCATTTCAGAGATTTTTTCAAACACTCATCAAAGGAGCAATGAAGGCTGTCTCAAAAATTCCTGTTCTAGCTCATGAGGTACATGTTCCTATCTTCACTATGGACAATTTAAGACCACCAAATGGAAAACTTCAATTTCCAAATGCACTTCCACTACCTTCTCATTTAATTACTCTTGTAAGTACATCATCTAGGATTGGGAGTGAGCATTTAGAATCTATGGGATTACCTCAACCAGTAATCCCTTCCCCTGATTCAAACCAGAGTGGTGATCAAGCAAGCAAGTCTAGATTTACTAGAAAGAGAGGGGAGGCTGTTCATGGGGGAGAACAACCTCAACAAGTGAAGAGGAAAAATGAAACTGAGAGATTGGGTAGAAGGGTAAGACAAAAAATTGATGAGGGGAGAACACAGGTAAAAGAAAAACAAACCTGTGAACCACCTGTTACAAGCCGGGCACCCACATCTACTATTATTCCACATTCTTTGGTAGATAATATTGAAACAGCCAGTGAGCCCATGGCAACTTTGGTTAACCCCCCAGCCACTCACCCATCTCTCAACAGAAGGGTGTTTCAACAACACAAATGGGGAAAGCAGCTTATAATCCATTAGGACCCCAATTGGAGGTTCCTTTTTTTGAAAATGAAGGATATATGTCCCCCCTTCATAGTTTTGAGCACATGGAGTCTGAGTGTCCACTCAACTTTGAGCCTTCTGAACCACTTAATGTGGCATCCATTCACACAAGCACACATCTTTCAGATGTTCCTAAGCAAAGTGTTTGTCACATTGCATCAACAACTATAGATATTCCTATCTCTGGATATCAAGGATTAGTTTAAAGTCCTGGTGGGGTGAACATCACAAAGCTCCATTCACAGAATCACATGTGGTTCATGATGCCTTTGTGGCTCATACAGGCCAACCTTCTTCTGAAGGTCTGAAAACAAGTTCATCTGTTGATCTTGGCAACTTACCCACATCTTCTAAATTCACAGAATTCAAAGATTTATGTACTTCTGAATTTGCAAAGATTCAGAAGGACGTCCAGGAATTGACGGACTCTACCAAAAAGGTGTTGGAGGTTAGGTTGGATCAACATGGGGAAAATATGGTTAACAGGCTGAATGATTTTCATCTCCAAACTTCCAATGATCTTAATATGTTTAAACAAGCACTTTTGTCAGCTTTTTCTGAAGTGGCTTCTTCAGTTTCTTCTTTGAAAGCTTCTCAGCCTTCTTCTTCTTCTTCTTCTGCTCCACAAGTTTATGCAACAAAAGATGATATTTCTCAGATTCTACATCAGCTATCATCAATTCAGAGTTCTCAGTCAGAGTTAAGCACAAGGTTATCTACTCTAAAATGCAGATCTCAATCAGATACTTTTAAAAGGAGTCTTGATGATCAGGGTCCTGATAATCAAGAGGGGGAGAAAAGACATAGAGTATCTGAACCAGAAACTAATGTAAATGATCAAGTTCAAAATTCTGAGAAGACCTCTGAAGATACTCAGAATGTTGGTGAAGAATCAAATAAAGTCTCAGAAGCTATAGAAGATATTTTATCTGCAGAACATGAGGAACAAGAGACAACTGATCATTCTTCTGAAGAAATGATAGAAGAAGGGTATGAAACAGAAAAGTTTATCTCTTGATTCTGAAGGTAACTTGGGCTCAGATAACACAGATATAATTCCAGACTCTAATGAAGAAATGCTAAGGGAATACCTTGCTTTTGAAGATGTCATTGGAGAACCAAGTGATCTTTCTGATGTGATCATGTTTGAAGAGGATATGATTGGTGTAAATATGGGAGAAAGCTCAGAAGAAATAAAAGCTTTAGTAATTTGGAAGCCTCAACAACTTCTGAGTGAAGAGTTCAGAAGTACTTCTGAAAGATTATGGAATATTCTGAATCAATTCTGTTGGGTGCATGTCTTTCTGAACTATCCAAGAAGTCTGGAGTGTAGACTTTTGGACAACAGATTTTCTATCTTCAGAAATTTTCTTGAACAACCAAATGAAAGAGTTGAATTAGAATTTGATTTAGCTCATATGGAAGGAGTTGAAATTGTTGATGAAATTCTAATTGCTTTCTCAGGAAAATTTGAAGTTAGGTTCAGACCTTGTATTATCATTCCTAAAATAGATCTTCCAGTACTTGAAGAACCTGTATTGGATCAAGTGTTTGAAAAGGAAAATGTGTTTATTTCTGGAGAAAGCAGCCTGATATTTCCTGAAGACACTTATTGCTTCATGTACAAAAGAAGTATGAAGGTTGCAAAGTTGGAAGACTTTCTGAATGATGAATGGTCTGAAGATCATATTGTTCAAGTGAAGAACTTTATTCAGAATCATGGTGTTCAGAATTTTCATGATTCAACTTTAATAAAGAAGATCAGATGTATATCAAAATCAATTCAGAATGATTTGACTATATTCAGATTTGGAGCAGAAAGAAGAGATGGTACTTTGTGTGAATTCACTCAGTTTGATGTTTACAAGCTAAGACTACAAGATAAGTTGGCAACCTTGTCTTTTTGTGTTAACTCAGATGAATCTGAGTTAGTCTCAGAGATTAGAAGAATCTTGGGAATATATATATATAAGGAATCTCATAAAGCATGATTTTTAGTTGGCTTTGGAATACAGACTTAACACAATAAATCTGTTGGAACCTGTATATATTGAAAGGTTTGGGCTGAAAAGATTGTTCACTAATCCAGATATTGGGTTCATGTATCTTGTTGAAGAAATCTCCAAGACATTTGTTGTATCTGATATTCCAAAGTATTCTACATCCTCCCTCAAATGGCTTCTGAACTACATGACAGATTTTATTGAAGAATCTGACATCAAAGAAGAAATTATCTATCTGATCAAAGAAAGAATACATTTTAGAGAATTTGTGAGAAAGAGTTATCTAGCTGGTCACAAGAAAGTAAACAAGATAAGAGGAGCAGATTATTTACTAAGTGATGCTTATGACTTCAAGATCCATACAAAGAGGCAAGACATGGAAGAAATTCAGAAGTACACTCTGAATCTTGAAAGTTCAGAAGTAAGTCAAAAAGAAAAAGAAAAAGAAAAGGAAGAAGTTTCTGAAAAGTTGGTTCCTGAAGAGCAAATATCTGAAGAGGAACAACTACAAGTGCAAAGAATAGAAGAAAGTGCTTTCACCATGTTCCTTGAATATTTCCATCCAGAAATGTTCATGGAATATGAACAAAAATTCAACTATATAGATTGCTGGATTCAAAAGCCTTTTGGTTGGAAACAATGGTACTCAGATATCATCAGAAAGATAAGGATTCCAATCAATGAAGCAAGGAAAGATAGTCCTGTCATCAAAGTGATTAATGCTGATTTAAAGACAAGACAGAATTACAAATATGCATTCTTTACTGTTGAACGACAAAATGGTGAGATTTCTACCTTTTCTGAAGCTGATTTTCAGAATGTTTACCTCAGAGATCTTCTCAGAGTGTACAGAAGTCTTTATCCCTTCCATGACTCGATCACCAAGTTCATAAAATCTTTTCTAGTGCTTAGAGATGGATTATACAGAGAATTTATATGGGCTGCAAAGACTGGTTTCCAAGTTGCTTATGTTCTAAACAAGAAACAAGTACACTTAAGCAAACCAAATCTGAGTATATTCAGAATTTGAAGAAAAGCACTTTAGTAATTTATCCTCCTGGCTTCGTTTGTAAATGCTTTCAGGAACTATTATTTGTGAGATTTGAAGAACTCCACAAATGTTGCAATGGAACTCTCATGGCAATCAGAGATCGTTTGGTAAAAAGACAGAATAGAAGACCAAAGAATCTGAGCAATGAAGATTGGGAGAAGCACAAGAAACTTGCAAAAGAAATGGTTAGAGTTGCTGAATCCTTACTTGAATACAGACGACTAATTCTGAAGGATGTAAGAGAAATTCTGAATTTCTGGAAGTACGATCTGAACTTTTGAAGCTAAGGGGGAGATTGATAGAGATATCATAAATAGCTTCAAAAGGCACTGGTTCTGAAGAAGTTCTGAAGACACTTCTGAAGAGGTTCTGAAGAAGTTCTGAAGATACATCTGAAGAAGATCTGAAGGAGTTCAAAACCCATTCTGAACTTGTCCGTTATGAATGCTTTGTTACTTTAGTCTTTCTATTGTATGTATAAATAGATAGTTAGTTAGATTGTTAGCAGTAATGTTTTCATATACCTTGAAAAGATATATTCTGTAATACAGTACATTCAATCAATACATATTACATTTGGCTATTATCATTCCTGTCATAATCTTTTCATATATTGATATCTTGATTGTTTGGGTCCTAACATGAGTGGCACCGGCAGTTTTTTGCACGAGAAAGATTTTCTGTTGAGTTCTTTCTTATGGAAACCATCTCATTTACATTGTAGATGAACCATGAAAAATTTCATGGCAATCCTGCACGGTCGATCCGGACGGTAAAAGCCCCGTGTACCGCCGCCTATGAGTTTCGACCAAAAATGGGCGTTTTTGCTAAATCGATCATAGTCTTTGCTAAGGATCTTCGTTCATTGCCCATGACCAGTAAAATCGAAGCTAGGAATAAAGCACACACTATTTCATTTGGGGTAATAGAACATGATTTATGTGGATTTCGAGGAACTACACGAAGCACATTTCTTTCCAACTTGGCAAATGAGTGGCACCGACAGTTTTTTGCACGAGAAGGATTTTCTGTTGAGTTCTTTCTTATGGAAACCATCTCATTTACATTTTAGATGAAACATGAAAAATTTCATGGCAATCCGGCACTGTCGGTCCGGAAGGGAAAACCCCCGTGTACCACCGCCTATGAGTTTCGACCAAAAATGGCCGTATTTGCTGTACGATCATAGCCTTTTCTTCGATGCTCTGTTCTAGGCCCAAGACCAGTCAAATCGAACCTTAGAACAAGGAACACATCAAATCAGTATGATTTATGGTAATAGAACATGATTTGTGTGGGTTTCGAAGAACTACACGAAGCACGTTTCTTTCCAACCTGCCAAATGAGTGGCACCGACAGTTTTTTGCACGAGAAGGATTTTCTGTTGAGTTCTTTCTTATGGAAACCATCTCATTTACATTGTAGATGAAGCATGAAAAATTTCATGGCAATCCTGCGCGGTCGGTCCGGAGGGTAAAAGCCCCGCGTACCGCCGCCTATGAGTTTCGACCGAAAATGGGCGTTTATGCTAAATCGATCATAGTCTTTGCTAAGGATCTTCTTTCATGTCCCATGACCAGTCAAATCGAAGCTAGGAATAAAGCACTCACTATTTCATTTGGGGTAATACAACATGATTTGTGTGGATTTCGAGGAACTACACGAACCACGTTTATTTCTAACCTGACAAATTACTGGCACCGACAGTTTTCATCACAAGAAAGATTTTTTGTTGAGTTCTTTCTCTTGGAAACCATCTCATTTACATAGTAGATGAACCATGAAAAATTTCATGGCAATCCGGCACTGTCGGTCCGAAAGGTAAAAGCCCCGTGTACCGACGCCTATGAGTTTCGACCAAAAATGGGCGTATTTGTTGTACGATCATAGCCTTTTCTTCGATGCTCTGTTCTAGGCCCAAGACCAGCAAATCAAACCTAAGAACAAGGAACACAACAAATCAGTATGATTTATGGTAATAGAACATGATTTGTGTGGGTTTCGAGGAACTACACGAAGCACGTTTCTTTCCAACCTGGCAAATGAGTGGCACCGGCAGTTTTTTGAACGAGAAGGATTTTATGTTGAGTTATTTCTTATGGAAACCATCTCATTTATATTATGAACCATGAAAAATTTCATGTCAATCCTGCACGGTCGGTCCGGACGGTAAAAGCCCCGTGTACCGCCGCCTATGAGTTTCGACCAAAAATGGGCGTTTTTGCTAAATCGATCATAGTCTTTGCTAAGGATCTTCGTTCATGGCCCATGACCAGTCAAATCTAAGCTAGGAATAAAACACACACTATTTCATTTGGGGTAATAGAACATGATTTGTGTGGGTTTCGAGGAACTACACGAAGCACGGTTCTTTCCAACCTGGCAAATGAGTGGCACCTGTAGTTTTTTGCACGAGAAGGATATTCTGTTGAGTTCTTTCACTTGGAAACCGTCCCATTTACATTGTTGATGAACCATGAAAAATTTCATGGCAATCGGGCACTGTCGATCCTGACGGTAAAAGCCCCGTGTACCGCCGCCTATGAGTTTCGACCAAAAATGGGCGTATTTGCTGTACGATCATAGCCTTTTCTTCGATGCTCTGTTCTAGGCCCAAGACCAGTCAAACATAACTTAAGAACAAGGAACACAATAATTCTGTTGACTTTTGGTAATAGAACATGATTTGTGTGGGTTTCGAGGAACTACACGAAGCACGTTTCTTTCCAACCTGGCGAATGAGTGGCACCGGCAGTTTTTTGCACGAGAAGGATTTTCTGTTGAGTTCTTTCTTATGGAAACCATCTCATTTACATTGTATATGAACCATGAAAAATTTCATGTCAATCCTGCACGGTCGGTCCGGACGGTAAAAGCCCCGTGTACCGCCGCCTATGAGTTTCGACTAAAAATGAGCGTTTTTGCTAAATCGATCATAGTCTTTGCTAAGGATCTTCATTCATGGCCCATGAACAGTCAAATCGAAGCTAGGAATAAAGCACACACTATTTCATTTGGGGTAATAGAACATGATTTGTGTGGGTTTCGAGGAACTACACGAAGCACGTTTCTTTCCAACCTGGCAAATGAGTGGCACCGGTAGTTTTTTGCACGAGAAGGATATTCTGTTGAGTTCTTTCACTTGGAAACCGTCTCATTTACATTTGGGGTAATACAACATGATTTGTGTGGATTTCGAGGAACTACACGAACCATGTTTGTTTCTAACCTGACAAACGAGTGGCAACGACGATTTTCGACAAGAACGATTTTTAGTTGAGTTCTTTCTCTTGGAAACCATCTCATTTACATAGTAGATGAACCAAAAAAATTCATCGCAATCCGGTCGGTCGGACGGTAAAAAAGCCCCGTGTACCGCCGCCTATGAGTTTCGACCAAAAATGGGCGTATTTGCTGTACGATCATAGCCTGTTCTTCGATGCTCTGTTCTAGGCCCAAGACCAGTCAAATCGAACCTAAGAACAAGGAACACAACAAATCAGTATGATTTATGGTAATAGAACATGATTTGTGTGGGTTTCGAAGAACTACACGAAGCACGTTTCTTTCCAACCTGCCAAATGAGTGGCACCGACAATTTTGTGCACGAGAAGGATTTTCTGTTGAGTTATTTCTTATGGAAACCATCTCATTTATATTATGAACCATGAAAAATTTCATGTCAATCCTGCACGGTCGGTCCGGACGGTAAAAGCCCCGTGTACCGCCGCCTATGAGTTTCCACCAAAAATGAGCGTTTTTGCTAAATCGATCATAGTCTTTGCTAAGGATCTTCGTTCATGGCCCATGACCAGTCAAATCTAAGCTAGGAATAAAACACACACTATTTCATTTGGGGTAATAGAACATGATTTGTGTGGGTTTCGAGGAACTACACGAAGCACGGTTCTTTCCAACCTGGCAAATGAGTGGCACCTGTAGTTTTTTGCACGAGAAGGATATTCTGTTGAGTTCTTTCACTTGGAAACCGTCCCATTTACATTGTTGATGAACCATGAAAAATTTCATGGCAATCGGGCACTGTCGATCCTGACGGTAAAAGCCCCGTGTACCGCCGCCTATGAGTTTCGACCAAAAATGGGCGTATTTGCTGTACGATCATAGCCTTTTCTTCGATGCTCTGTTCTAGGCCCAAGACCAGTCAAACATAACTTAAGAACAAGGAACACAATAATTCTGTTGACTTTTGGTAATAGAACATGATTTGTGTGGGTTTCGAGGAACTACACGAAGCACGTTTCTTTCCAACCTGGCGAATGAGTGGCACCGGCAGTTTTTTGCACGAGAAGGATTTTCTGTTGAGTTCTTTCTTATGGAAACCATCTCATTTACATTGTATATGAACCATGAAAAATTTCATGTCAATCCTGCACGGTCGGTCCGGACGGTAAAAGCCCCGTGTACCGCCGCCTATGAGTTTCGACTAAAAATGAGCGTTTTTGCTAAATCGATCATAGTCTTTGCTAAGGATCTTCATTCATGGCCCATGACCAGTCAAATCGAAGCTAGGAATAAAGCACACACTATTTCATTTGGGGTAATAGAACATGATTTGTGTGGGTTTCGAGGAACTACACGAAGCACGTTTCTTTCCAACCTGGCAAATGAGTGGCACCGGTAGTTTTTTGCACGAGAAGGATATTCTGTTGAGTTCTTTCACTTGGAAACCGTCTCATTTACATTTGGGGTAATACAACATGATTTGTGTGGATTTCGAGGAACTACACGAACCATGTTTGTTTCTAACCTGACAAACGAGTGGCAACGACAGTTTTCAGCACAAGAACGATTTTTAGTTGAGTTCTTTCTCTTGGAAACCATCTCATTTACATAGTAGATGAACCAAGAAAAAATTCATCGCAATCCGGCACTGTCGGTCCGGACGGTAAAAGCCCCGTGTACCGCCGCCTATGAGTTTCGACCAAAAATGGGCGTATTTGCTGTACGATCATAGCCTTTTCTTCGATGCTCTGTTCTAGGCCCAAGACCAGTCAAATCGAACCTAAGAACAAGGAACACAACAAATCAGTATGATTTATGGTAATAGAACATGATTTGTGTGGGTTTCGAGGAACTACACGAAGCACGTTTCTTTCCAACCTGCCAAATGAGTGGCACCGGCAGTTTTTTGCACGAGAAGGATTTTCTGTTGAGTTCTTTCTTATGGAAACCATCTCATTTACATTGTAGATGAAGCATGAAAAATTTCATGGCAATCCTGCGCGGTCGGTCCGGAGGGTAAAAGCCCCGCGTACCGCCGCCTATGAGTTTCGACCGAAAATGGGCGTTTTTGCTAAATCGATCATAGTCTTTGCTAAGGATCTTCGTTCATGGCCCATGACCAGTCAAATCGAAGCTAGGAATAAAGCACTCACTATTTCATTTGGGGTAATAGAACATGATTTGTGTGGATTTCGAGGAACTACACGAAGAACGTTTCTTTCCAACCGGAAAAATGAGTGGCACCGGCAGTTTTTTGCACGAGAAGGATTTTCTGTTGAGTTCTTTATCATGGAATCCATCTCATTTACATTGTATATGAATCGATCATAGTCTTTGCGACGGATCTTTGGTCATGGCCCATGACCAGTCAAATTGAAGCTAAGAATAAATTACACACTATTTTAGTAGGATTTGTGGTAATACAACATGATTTGTGTGGATTTCGAGGAACTACACGAACCACGTTTATTTCTAACCTGGCAAATGAGTGGCACCGATAGTTTTCAGCATGCGAACAGTTTTTTGTTTAGTTTTTTCTCATGGAAACCATCACATTTACATTGTATATGAACCATGAAAAATTTCATGGCAATCCTGCACGGTCGGTCCGGAAGGGAAACCCCCATGTACCACCGCCTATGAGTTTCAACCAAAAAAGGGTGCATGTGTTATACGATTATAACCTTTTCTACGTCACCCCGTTCTTGGCCCAAGACATGTTAAATCGAACCTAGAAACAAGGCACACACTATCTCAGTAAGATATGTGGTAATATAACATGATTTGTGTGGGTTTCGAGGAACTACACGAACCACGTTTATTTCTAATCTGGCAAATGAGTGGCACCGGCAGTTTTCAGCACGCGAATGGTTTTTTGTTGAGTTCTTTCTCTTGGAAACCGTCTCATTTAGATTGTAAATGAACCATGAAAATTTTCATGGCAATCCGGCAGTGTCGGTCTGGACGGTAAAAGCCCAGTGTACCGCCGCCTATGAGTTTCGACCAAAAATGGGTGTATTTGCTATACGATCATAGACGTTTTTACGAGGCTCAATTTTAGGCCAAAGACCAGTCAAATTGAACCTAGGAACAAGGCACACACTATATCAGTATGATTTGTGGTAATACAACATGATTTCTGTAGGTTTCGAGGAACTACACGAAGCACGTTTCTTTCCAACCTGGCAAATGAGTGGCACCGGCAGTTTTTTGCATGTGAATGATTTTTTGTTGATTTCTTTCTCATGGAAACCATCTCACTTACATTGTAGATGAACATTAAAAAATTTCTGTTGATTTTCTGTTGATTTTCTGAGTGTATAACGGGATCTGGGTTCCAACACTGTATCAATACCCGCAAACTCTGAACGAGTTGTGGATAGAGTATGTGCTAAATCTCTGTGAGTATTTTAAACAATAGCTTGTTGAGAACCTATGAGTGGCTAGGAGGGGCGTGCAATTTCATTGTTGGGCATACAATGTCTCTTTCAATGCTGGATCGCAACGGATGTGTCACAGAAGTATATATAGCTACCCGGCTAGAAATGGTTTGGCGAAGTTCTAATATTTCTTTTGCTGACCTTATCTCACTCTCACCATGTTCTTTTGCTCCCCTTTCAGTCAATCTCCTAGCAATATTTTATGTTTCGACTATTTCTCCCTCAACCGTCCTTATATCTCCCGATGCCTGAATGCCTGAAATGGTTGTTGTTGGATATTCAAATTTGACAATATATGTTTCAGGAATCTCTATTTCCATATTCATATGTTGTTCAGGCTTGGTGTCTGATGTGACAATTGGAGGTGGTTGACGGCCAATCCTTGCTGGAATTTTGTGAACAAGGGAATTATCATCATTGACATCTGCACCATGACTTGCAGCATCATGGGCAGAATATCAGAAGTCTCACCAATTGGGATATTCATCGCAACAGTCATAGTGACTAGAGGAATTTCAGCAATAATTGTTGCAAATGCAATAGGAATGTCAGCTGCACGATCAGATGCACCCACTTCCAAACCCCTCTCATTCACATTTCCCTCTGCTCTACCCGATCAAGAACCCCAAGTCCTTGACCCTGTTCGCCTAGACCTATACCCTCATTTAGCTCGAGGGGGGGCATTGTGGGCAGGACCAACTGGTTCTGGTTGGTCCATCAATGCATGCTCACGCCTATATTCTATGACACACTCTGCAGTTTTATCGGCATAAGATAACACTACATTTGGAATAGGTCTTGCATCAGGAAAGTGACCCGAGGAGATTCCAAGTGATCTCATTACATTTGGAATTGGGCATCTCATGATTTTCTCATCCGGGAATGTGCGGGTTGCCTTCCATCATTCTTGCCACAAAATCCTGCATGTACCATTGGAATGGGATAAACTTTCTTGCCTTTGTAGATGTCTTTGCCTCTGTGATTTCTTCCCATATAAGGGCAGCATGGTCTATGTGTCTATTGTAAGCAACTGCATGGAATATCCTTAGAAATCCAACGCTACAGCTATCCATGTCAGTTGATTTTCGCGTAATGCACCGGTTTAGGATAGAAAATAGAGTGTACCATACGGGTGGTAGATTCTTCCTTTTGAATACTGATGGTTTTGGTAGACCAGCAACATAGCCTAGACCCCTGAGATCTTGGCACAACTCTTCTTCTGAAATAAGTTGCTCAAATTCCACTCTGTATGGAAATTGATTACGTCTCGAGAGGCCAAGTAAATGATGCATCTTGTTCAATGTAAGTTTTGTCTGGTAATGATCTATCATTGATGTGAAGTGTGGATCATCGTCAGAGGAATGGTACCACAGTGTATGCCAAAATTATTGGAGATGGACCAATGGAACAGTGGCATCTCTGGTCAATAAAGTGTGCAATGGATGATGACGAAGGATCTCCATTATGACATGAAACTGGCACACCATGTGAAAGTCCAGGCGGTTGTTATTATTCTGAAGGTCCAGTTTGTCATTTTCCTCTATAAGTTCGTCATCAGGATTGGCAGCATTTACTGATGGAACAGATGATCTGTGTGAAACCAGGGGGTTTTCGTCATCGGAGGCATCGTATTGGTTTTCCATAATGATCCTGCAGAAAAAATGTCAACACACACTTTTGGAAAAAATTTTGAGAAAATGCCTAAGTCTAGAGCCTTCGGATGACAATTCAAGAGAGGCTTCGCATGAAGCTATGCGAAGGGTGGCTCGGATGAAGCTTATGCGAAGGAAACAAGCTTCGGATAAAGTCATATGAGGCTTATGAATGTAAGCTTCGTGCGAGGCTTATGAATGTAAGCTTCGTGCGAGGCCTATGAAGATTTGAACACGTATTATGATGCTTGAACTTTTAAACATCATTTCCAGATTTTTCGATGAAATGTTGAAGTTTTTACTTAAAACCCTTTAATCCGAAAATGATTTTGACGATTTTAAGTCCCAATAAACATACAAATAAACCCAATATTATCCTAATACACACTCGGATTACTTATGAGGTCCAAAACTCAGTGATTCATCAAGAAGATTCGATGATCCATAAACATCGTGTTCAAAGATACAAACCTAAATCAAAAATCGAATCTGAACATAAACTGAATGGAAAACAAACCATGAAAGTGTAATGGAATTATAAATCAATATCAAGGAAATAAAAGTCCAATGAAATCAGTTCTTCAGAGAGAATTCGCAAAGAGGGAAATGAGTATTTTGAAAGTGTAAATGAAAAAAAAAATAAACGGTCGAGTGTATTTATATTCACAAAGAGAGATAATGAACAGTCGTGTCTGACAAGGAGACGTGGCAAAGGCTGATTGGGTGCGAAGGATGGTTCAAAGAATGAACAGTCACCTTCACACAACACATATGCAAAGGTGATGTTGGCCTTCGCACAACACATATGTGAAGGTAGAGATGCCTTCGCACAAATAATATATGAAGCCACGTGTAAAAGACGCATCCAAAGCCATGCGAAGCTCGCATAAGCCTTTGCGAAGCCAGTCAAGGCTCGCACAAGGCTTGTGTGAGGGTTACTATTCATCCTTGCCTTCGTATGAGTCTTATGCGAGGCCAATGAAGACTCGGATAAGGTCATCCGAAGGTGCATCCCTTAGAAAAAAATTTGACTTTTTGAGAAAAAATTTGACATTTTACAATTTAAGCCCGAAAATTATATCAAGTTAAAAGATGTCCAACTTTTAAATGATTTAAGCACAAAATAATTTTGCTCCCACTTAACTGATGCCAGTGAAAAATTTACATCTATTTCGGGTAGTAGAAAAACTTTTTATCAGGTAATAAGAAAATTACCTGCTCCCCCTTAGATAGTGATCTGTAAAACAAATAAGAACTCACAGAAAAAAAAATTAGTTGAAAATTTTTGAGTTCCTCAAAAAAAATATTACATCAACTAGCTCCCCTGAATTCAGTAGCAAACATCAACAACAGATATATTTAAAATAAACTAAAAACACAAGAGAGAAATCAGATTTTCCGATTCATCATGCAAGCTTGGATACTAAAAACTGAAATCTTTTTTCATCCAATGCCTTAGTAAACAAGTCAGCAGGTTGTAATTCTGTATTCACAAAGTATAATTCAACAGTACCTTTCTCAACATGGTCTTTAATAAAGTGATACGTGATGTTGATGTGCTTTGTCTTAGTATGTTGAACTGGATTAGATGATATAGCAATCACACTCATCGAGTCACAATATATTGGAATCTAGTTGTACAAGAAACCGTAGTCCCGCAAATGTGTACGCATCCACAAAACTTGAGAGCAGCAACTGGCAGCAGTGACATAATCCGCCTCAGCTGTGGAGATTGAAACACAGTGTTGTTTTTTTGAAGCCCAACTAACCAGTTTATCTCCAAGAAAATGTATGTGACCAGAAGTGCTTTTTCTATCAAGCATACTGCCTGCATGATCAGCGTCTAAATAGTCTTTCATTCCAAAACCTGTATCCTTAGGGTACCAAAGACCAAGATCAGGTGTACCTTTTAGATATCTAAGAGTGCTTTTTACTGCAGAAAGATGAGATTCCTTAGGCATAGCCTGATATCTTGCACAAACACAGGTAGCAAACATTATATCTGGTCGACTAGAAGTTAAATACATCAAAGAACCAATCATAGCTCGATAGTTCGTCGGATCTACGGCTTTTTCATTAGGATCAGCTCCGATCTTAGAACATGTTGCCATCGGGGTAGCAATAGAAGAACATTTATCCATATTGAATTTCTTCAATAAGTCTAAAATATACTTTGATTGATTTATAAAAATCCCCGTGGATAATTGTTTCACTTGTAATCCAAGAAAAAAACTCATTTCTCCCATCATACTCATGCTAAATTTTGTTGTCATGAAGCCTAAAAATTCTTACAAAATATTAACCAAATATGATATCGTCTACATATATCTGTATAAGAATGATATGCTCACCTTCTTGTTTGGTAAACAAAGTAAGATCGATTGTACCTCTTGCAAATTTGGACTTTATTAAGAAATTAGTGACATGGTCATACCATGCTCGAGGGGCTTGTTTTAGACCGTAGAGCGTTGTCGAGTATATATACATGATTTGGATGATCGGGATCGAGAAAACCCTCCGGTTGAGACTTGAGACGACTTCTTCTTTAAGTTAACCGTATAAAAATGCAGTCTTCACATCCATTTGAAATACTTGGAAATTTTTGTGAGCTGCGTAGGCTAAAAACATTCGAATAGCTTCTAACAAAGCTACCGGTGCATATGTCTCGTCATAATCAATACCCTCTTGCTGGCGATATCCTTTCGCAACCAGTCGCACTTTGTTCCGTACAATGACACCAGCTTCGTCTTTCTTATTCTTAAATATCCATTTCGTACCAACAACGGACTTTTCCTTCGGATGAGGAACTAGACGCCAAATCTTTAGAGCTTTGAACCGATTGAGCTCTTCTTGCATTGCTAAGATCCAGTCCGGATTGGTTGGCTCAATTTTACTCAAAAATGATGCAAACATGCACTCATTCGTCGTAGTTGGATTTTGTTTGAACCGGTTTGGACGGATCTCTAATAATTTGATGAACCGAATGTGCATATGTCCACTTATTTGAATGAGGCAATGGATTATAGATCAATTGAGCATTGTCAGGGTCAACAAAGTTATTTGGGGAGACTATGGGGTTGTCTTCCTGAGCAACTAGTGATCTAGACACTGATGTTGAGGCTTCCTCTATTTGAATTCTGGTTGGTGCAACCTCAGTAGGAATAGCATATATAGGATCCTCTATTTGTCTAGATGTAACAGAATTTGCACTATCAACTGTAGTAGGAATTTCAGGAGGTTGAGCTTCTGGTTGAATAGGTGTATCAGAATCTGTACCACCAGTTGACATAGGTGTCTGTATAGGAGTTGAAATAACAGCATCAGAAGTTGATTTTGTTGGTACAGCTTCAGACGGAGTCATTGGAACAGTTGTCTGAAGAAGTAGTCGAGAAACCAAATGGACTCGAAATTGAGACTAATTCTCATGGTTGAACAACTTCTGAACTGCGAGACATAGACAACGAAACATGATTAGAGTTATATAAATCATCATAGAAATTTTCAAATAAAAGATCCAAATCTGATAGATGAGAAGTCGATGTAGATGCGTGATCCGGATTGACAGTATTCATTAAGGATATTGAATGGATATGTTCTGAAGCTCGAACACCAGTTAGTACAGGTTCTGAACAGTGTTGATCAGAAACCCAATCATCTTTCTCATCGAATGATAAGTTCATGCTCTCATTAACCACTATTGTCCTTTTATTGTAAACATGGTATGTTGCTGATGTGGTTGAAATAACCAATGAATACAACATCATTAGTCTTAGAATCAAGTTTTCCACGATTGTCTCTGTCATTCAAAATAAAACAACAACATCCAAAAATGTGTAGAAAATTAATGTTAGGGATGCGTTTATTAATCAATTCATATGGAGTTTTGCCAAACCGCTTATTGATGATGGAGCGGTTTTAGGTAAAGCATGCAATGACAATAGCATCGGCCCACAAAAAGAGAGGTAACTTTGGATGAACCAACATTGTTCTTGCTTCTTCAACTAACATTTTGTTACGCCTTTCTACAACTCCATTCTGTTAAGGAGTCCGAGCTGCTGAGAATGTCTGAGAAATCCCAACTGACATCAGAAAATCTCCCAGTTTCTTATTCTTGAATTTCGTGCCATCGTCAGTTCTGCTAATTTGAACTCACAACTGCAAGTTTTTTTTAATACCCTTGATGAAGTCTATGATAATTTTTGGGGATTCATCCTTTGATCGCAAAATTTTATCCATGTGTACCAAGGATAATCATCAACAATGACAAGAACGTATTTCCGGCCATTGATACTTTAAACGCACATCGGTCTACACAGATCCATATGAAGAAGTTGAAGTGGACATTCAGTGTTGAACTTAACCTTTGCCTTATGACTGGCTCTCTTCATTTTTCCCTTCTCACACACAGCACACAGATGTTCTTTTCAAACTTTAAATCAAGTAAGCCCGATACCAACCCTCCCTTTACTAATTCATTGATTTGTAAAGTTCAAATGGGAGAGTCGTATGTGCCATAACCAATTCTGTTGCATCGAGGCTTTGGACCATAAGCAGATTGTTTTTTCAAACTTCAGATCGAACTAGCTAGTAATTCAGTACCATCTTCTTTTTAACACAACATCTCTTAGCCTTAAAAATAACCTCTAGATCTTTGTCGCAAAATGTCCAATACTGAATAAGTTGTGTCCTAATCATTTCACATAACATATCTTCTTGATAGTTATGTTGTCCTTGATTAGGTCACCATACCCCATGATAGGAGAAAAATGATCATTCCCAAAAAGAACTTTCCCACAATCTTTTTCTATGTAATTCGTGAGAATCTCCTTTCTTCGAGTCATGTGTTTGGAGCATGCAGAATCCATTAACCACACATGACCGGTCTGTAAAACATAACTAAGCAATTTTAGGTACCCATATAAATATGGGTCCTATGGGGTTAGCAGACACTTGGACTTTAGGAACCCACTTAAATTTTGGTTCCTTTGATTTTGTTAATGCTTGAGATTTATGAGATAAAACCTTAGATTTAGGTACCCAACAAAATTTAGGTCCCTTTGTTTTCTTTATAAGCTCAGATTTTGGTACCCATTTGAAATCGGGCCTTGTTTGCTTAGAAAAATGATGTTGGGAACTGTTTGAGGCAAATACGTAAGAATCAACATCATAACTCAAACGAGAAGCAACAAAATCATTCATACCACATGCAATACAACAAATATTATCATGAGCAAATGAAAGCAGTTGTTGTATTGAGTATACTATTTTTGGAAAAACTAAACAAGATTGTTCATCAATACAGTTATTCTGAACATCATGAACAATATTGTTTTCATTATATTCGATACATGGACAAATGATTTTGTTTTGTCTACATTAGTAGTAGACTAATTCACTCTCCATTATGTCTTTACTCCCTTTCTTAATGAAGAATTATCAAAAATCTTATGGTTAGCAATATGCGAAACAGTGGCACGTCTTCTTTTAGACTTGCCGGTTTTCTTCCGCTTTTGAGAAGACCGGTTACTTTTTGATTTAGAAATCTTGGTTTTCTCAACAACGGGTTTAGAGTTAGAGCATTCGCCCTTTTCAAAGTTACCCAGTGTCTTTCTCTAATATTCTTTGACTAAATAATCTAAATGACTTGACATTTTAGGTTCAAAGTCAAACTTTGCAATTTCATCATCTAAGTAGTCATCAGAATTCATGATTTTTGAAAAATCAATTTCAGACGAACTATCATCAGATAAATCAAGTTATTGTTCTTTCTTTATGTGATCGGCCCGACCGGGATACATAAATTCATCAAAAAAATTCCTTAATTGTTTTTCGCAATCAGATGTGGTAAAATTTTGAAGATTAGTTGGAAAATCTTCAAGTGAATTAGAAAATTGAGAAAGCGGAAAATCAGATGTATTATAATCAAATTCTTCAACAATTTTCGATTCTTGCGAATCACTTTTATTGCTTCTGAATAAACAATTTCCCATGAAAGATTTACATGAGGACGCATTAGAATCAGTAGCGTTGTTTTCACTCATTGTCTCACTGGATTCTGGTATGTCCTCAAGCTTAATAGGAAATCATATTTCAAGATCGGAAATTTTATTTAACAATGCAATCTTTTCTTCCACAAATAATTTTCTTTCATCAAAAAAAGACTATTCAAGCTCGACAATTTTACTTTCCAACACAAGTGGTAGAACGTAAAGTTTGCCTTCAACTGGTACAACTTGTAGCTTAGCAGTTGAGTAGCATGTAAAATAATCATTTGAAAGAAAAACAGAATTGTTTGTATAATAACTATTGTTTAACAATTCATAGTTAAAAGGAAGTTGCATTTTACGTTTATTTTTCCGATGCCAGTCGGTCCCGACGCTCAACCTTTTTATCTGATTTAGTCCATCTAGTTTTATAATAAGGATAAGTGGCACCGAGATTGATGAAATCAAATTCATACAAAATTGGAATCTCAGAAAGTGCTTTCTTTAATTGTTTAGGATTATCATATCCTAATCCCCATTTAGCATTATGAGGCATTTTCTTTGGCTTATTCAGATGAATCATTTGTTCTTTTTAACCTTGTTTGTATGATTTTTCTTCAAAAAAATTTACTTTTTCAGTCAAATCATTCTTTTCTTTAATAACATAATTATAAAGTCGTGATACCGCACCCCCTCTCAATTTCTGACGTCTCAAATTTGATATTAATATCAGAGATTTGTGATGTTAATTTAGATTTTAAAGCTTGCTTTTCAGTTTCAAACTATTCTTTTTCTTTCCTCAAGGAAGCAATCAAATCTTCATTTGCAATACAGTCGATTTTGAGATAATAAATTTCTTTTGATTGTTTGTCGACTTGTGTTTTTGCAAAGAGGGTGCAATTGATTTTTCCTTTTTCAGTTTGAACTGTAAAGCAGAGAGTTGAGACATCATGGAGTTCATTTGAGTTATGAAATCTGTATATGAAAGATAAGGTACCTCAGATCCAGAGTCAGAAGCCACTGATCCCGACTCCTCTTCCTCATCACTTTCAGCTCCTGTAACTCTGGTCATAAAACACATCTTAGTAGTTTCAACATTCTTTGATTCATCTTATCCATGATTTAATCAGTAGTCTACTTCTGCCATTAGTAATTCACCCGCTTCTTGTTGGTCAGCCATTAACACTTTACTGCGGTAGTACGCTGCATTTTTTACTACTTTCATTCGACAATCTTTGGCAAAGTGTCCATGTTTGCCACAATTATAGCATTTGATTGCCTCATCTTCAACTTCAATCTTTTTCACAAACTTCTTTTTCTCATTCATTTGCTCACCAGCCTGATTATTTCCTTCAACTTTGTCTCTATGCGCAAGTTTTTTTGACTTGAAGATGAATATCTTTGACTATTGGAAGATGGTTTCTTGTAGAACTTTTTTTGAAAAGCCTTTGTTAATAAAATCATAACTTGAGCTAGCTCTTCTCCATTATCCGACTCATTTCCATCTTCAACAGCTTGAGACTCTTTGGTGAGTTGTTCAAGTTGCTCTAATAACTCTCTGCTGCTTGAAGGTTGTCTGAGCTTTTGTTCAACCACTAATGCTAAGGGATCACTTCCTTTATTTTCTTCCTCAATCTTTTTCATGGATCCCATTTTTCACAGTACATCAGACTCATCTTGCTTTAGTATTTCAAATACTTCATGTAGAGCAATGATATCGAGCATCTTCTGATGTGTGATCACCTTTGCATATTTCCTCCATTCAGACAGAAAATTGTTGAGGAATTTCACATTGTTCTCAATCACGCTCTTCTCTATCTTGTTCTTAGACATTTCATTTAGAAGACAAACAAATCGCAGATACACATCTTTTAAGGATTCTCCTTCCTTCATTTTAAATTGCTCGTAGCTAACAATGCAGTTGGTTACCTTCAGTTGATTTCCAACTTTAGTTCCCATCATCATTTTCTCTAATTGGTCCCACATCATCTTAGCACTTGATTTGATGGAATCCATGCTTGTGTAAGTATCATTTGGTAAGCTCTATAGAAGAAATGACTTTGCTTGTTTGTCACCTTTTTGGAATAGTTTATCCATCTGGAGCAACCATTGTGGGTGGTTTCATTAACCCATTTTCTATTGAATCCATAATGGCAACTCCATTTTCATGCATGGTTACAAAGTCTATGAATCTGTCTCTCCATTTTCATCCATTACTGAGATGGTAATCCTTCGCACAAGTATGATGCAAAGGTTACTGTTGTTGATATCTGATTCGAGGGTGATGAATCTAGCTTATACGAGGGCGATGAATCCGGCTTATCCGAAGGTGATGAACATCATAATATCTGAAGTTCGCATAAGCTTCATGCGAGGGTGATGAATACTATCTGAGGGCTTGAACTTGTCAGTTTTCAACAAGTCCGAAAAACCCAAAAATCAATCTAATCCTATCCAAAACACCACCAAATTGAATGAAACTTTGCAGGGTTGTTTACGATCACAATCTGAACATTTTTGCTTCAATCATTTAAGCCTAATTCATCCTCTAATTCCAGTTTCAAATCCAAAACAATAGACTTTTTCAAAAAACCCACTAACTTCAAAATCTCGATCAAAACCAATATGAATGAAATCCAATCCTAAATTCCTTCCACACACTTAATCCTCTAACAAAAACGAATCAGACTAGCCTAATTTCAATCCAAATCAGCCATAAATTCAATCAAAATTGATCAAATACCCATTTTTCACAAAATAACACTTAAAAACTAAAATTTCTTACCAAAAATTGTTGAATTTCTCTTAAAATCTGTCTGCTATGATATCAATTGTTAACTTTGAATGTAGCAAAACAAACTAAACAATTGAATCAATAATTAAGATCAAAGGTAAAATACTCCAAAATGCTCCCAAATGTCATATGATATTAAAATGTCAAAGTGTTACAAATGAAAGAGCTACAACAAAATGAAAGTCAAAATACCTATTTATACTAAGAATCAAAAGTTACATTTCAGCCAATCTACTTTCAACAGTTTAATTTCTAACAAAATGTTTTATAAACCTCCTATAATTTTTCGCTATTTTAAGCATATATACGTTTTCTTAAAACAAAAGTACTTGATATTGAAAAATATGAGAGAACGGAAATATGAGATTTGAAGCGAAATATGAGATTTGGAAAAAACGATAGGTTCTAAAAATAATATGTACTTTTTTATGATAAACTATACATACTTAAAACTATGATTTCTAAAAATAAAAGTATCTAATTTTTGTGTTTTTTAATATTCGATATTGGTGTTTACAAACACTTTCAATAATATATTTTATTAAAAATGACAATAATTCCATTTTATGCATTCGATAACTCAAGCACTATTGATTAAAAGTAAAAAAAATAAAAAATATAAATACATGATAGTTTAAGGATAATATATAAAACATGAGGAGGCTAATGGCACCCCTAAGGTATGCTAATGATATCCCTACAAAACTAATGTATCCTCACACATGTTTATGTTAAAATCCATTTTTTCAATTTCCAAAGCTATAAAAAAAGTATAAGAATTTACGTGCACACCCCTCTTAAACATTCTTTCAATCAAACACTTTGACATCTTTTTGGATGCATTTTTCAAGTTGTTGCTTCGATAGTTAGAGCATCTCCAAGAGATTCTCCAAAATTTCTTTAAAATGGAGAAGCAAAAGTCAAAATCTCCAAAAATAACGACTCATCTCCAACAAATTCTTTATTTTGGTGAACCAAACATTAATAATCATATTAAAATATTACAATTATCTATTAAAATATTATTTATCTCTCTTGTAAATGAGATGGATTCCATGAGAAAGCACTCAACAGAAAATCCTTCTCGTGCAAAAAACTGTCGGTGCCACTCATTTACCCGGTTGGAAAGAAACGTGCTTCGTGTAGTTCCTCGAAATTCACACAAATCATGTTGTATTACCACATATCATACTGATTTATTGTGATCCCTTTTCCTAGGTTCGATTTGACTGGTCTTGGGCCTAGAATAGAGCATCAAAGAAAAGGCTATGATTGTATTGCAAATACGCCCATTTTTGCTCGAAACTCATAGGCGGCGGTACATGGGGCTTTTACCGTCAGGACCGAGTGCCGGATTGCCATGAATTTTTTTCATGGTTCATCTACAATGTAAATGAGATTGGTTTCCAAGAGAAAGAACCCAACAAAAAACTGTTCTCGTGCTGAAAACAGTCGGTGCCACTTGTTTGTCAGGTTAGAAACAAATGTGGTTCGTGTAGTTCCTCGAAATCTACACAAATCATGTTGTATTACCCAAATCCTACTGAAATAGTGTGTGCTTTATTCCTAGCTTCGATTTGACTGGTAATGGGCCATGAACGAAAATCCTTAGCAAAGACTATGATCAATTTAGCAAAAACGCCCTTTTTTGGTCGAAACTCATAGGCGGCGGTACACGGGGCTTTTACCGTCCAGACCGACAGTGCCGGATTGCCATGAAATTTTTCTTGGTTCATTTGCAATGTAAATGAGATGGTTTCCAAAAGAAAGAACTCAACTAAAAATCGTTGTCACGCTGAAAATTGTCGTTGCCACTCGTTTGTCAGGTTAGAAACAAACATGGTTTGTGTAGTTGCTCGAAATCCACACAAATCATGTTGTATTACCCCAAATGAAATAGTGTGTGCTTTATTCCTAGCTTCGATTTGACTGGTCATGGTCCATGAACGAAGATGATGTGGATTTCAGCCTCTTTTAAGTGAAAACTTTGAGAAGAATTGAAGAACTTTGAGATGAAGATCAGATCTTGATGTTTTCTTACACCTTAAGCTTCAAAACGAACCGATATTTCAACCCTACACGATCAATCCAGAAACGTGTACTTTGAATCCCAAACACTTAGATTAATCCAGAAACTAAGGTGTTTGACAACTCTAAACTTCAAAACAATCCAGTAATTGGAGTAAAGAAAAGAAGAATAAAACTTATGCTTGATGCACAAGAAATATCTAAAAAAAACGAATTTTCATTGAATGAATTTGATATTGCATGATTGATCCTATTTATAATGGATAATAAGGAAATAGAAAATAAGGAAACTTAGTAAATAAGGAAACAATGCGAAAATAAGGAAACCTAAGAGATATCTATAAATATGGAAACAATGTAAACTAGGGAAGAAATAAACTTAATAAAACATCCTAAAGCATTGCTTGTTCTCCAAGAAATCTAGTCTTAGGCTTCTTCACCATGCTCATTGCTTGTTCTCCAAGTCAGATTCGTCACCCATGTATTTCTTTTGTCCAAATCGAATCCCATTGAGTTAAGCAACAATGTGATAGGCTCTTCATATGCATTTCCTTTTGAATTCACATCATTCTTCCCCTCTTTAGAAGAATTTGCCCTCAAATTCACATCATCCAAATAAGGAGAGAGATCACCTACATTGAAAGTAGCACTAACATTTCCAAAATCGCTTGGCAAGTCTATCTTATAAGCATTATCTCCATATGTTTCAAGTACCTCAAAAGGACCATCGGCCCTTGGCATAAGCTTATTTTTCCTTTTACTTGGAAATCTCTCTTTCCTCAAATGAACCCAAACAAGATCTCCAGGCTTAAAAATAGGTTGTCTACGATTCTTGTTTGCCCGTGCCTTATAAACCGCATTCATTTTCTCAATCTTTTCTTTTACTTGCTCGCAAGTCTTGTTAAACACCTCCAAACATTTTTGTGCATCAACATGGATATCATCTTTGTGTAAAGGAAGCAAATCAATTGGAAGGAAAGGATTGACACCATAGACCACCTCGAATGGAGAACGAGAAGTAGTGGATGAATGAGATCGATTGTAAGCAAATTCGGCATGACACAACTTAACATCCCAATCCTTTTGAGTTTTACTTACCAATCCACGAAGCAACGTACCCAATGTCCTATTAGTGACTTCTGTTTGACCATCCGTTTGGGGATGATGAGAGGTGCAGAATATTAACTTCGTCCCCAACAAACGCCACATACACTTCCAAAAGCGACTCAAGAACTTGGAATCTCGATCAGACACAATACTTCTTGGCACACCATGCAAGTGAACGATTTCTCGAAAATAGAGATCTGCAACATGTTGTGCGTCATCCGTCTTATTCATCGGAACGAAATGGGCCATCTTGGAAAAACGATCAACCACAACCATGATAGAGTCCTTTACCCTTTGTGTTCTTGGTAGCCCAATAATGAAGTCCATACTCACACTATCCCATGGGGAACTAGCAACTGGCAAAGGAGTGTACAACCCTTTTGAAAAAGTACTTTTTGCCTTTTGACATGTGGCACATCTAGAAACCACCGATTGGACATCTTGTAACATTTTAGGCCAAAAGAAATTTTCAGTTAGTATATCCATAGTTTTGTGAATGCCAAAGTGACCAGCAATTGCACCACTATGCACTTCACGAATAAGTAGTTCTCGAACACCACATTTAGGGATACAAAGCTTATTTCCCTTGAATAGAAAACCATCTTGTATTGTGAAATTACGAGTAGGGGACTTGAATTCTTCTGCAAAATCTTTATCAGATGCATACAAACCTTGAATATGTTCAAAACCAAGAACTCTAGTATCCACCATAGCCAACAAATATGCCCTCCTTGAAAGAGCATCCGCCACCACGTTCGATTTTCCTTCCTTGTATTTTGAAGAAAAAGTGAAGTATTGAAGGAATTCCACCCATTTAGCATGACGATAATTCAACTTTTGTTGCCCGTGTATAAACTTCAATGCTTCATGATCAGAATGTAGCACAAACGGTTTAGGACGCAAATAATGAGACCAATGATCCAATGATCTTACAATGGCATAAAACTCACGATCATAGTTAGAATAATTCAATTTCGCTCCACTTAGCTTCTCACTAAAAAATGAAACGGGCTTCTTTTCTTGTAGCAAAACAGCACCAATACCAACTCCACTTGCATCACATTCTACCTCAAACAACTTACTGAAATCGGGCAAAACTAGAACAGGTGCGTTGCAAAGCTTCTCCTTAATCTCCTCAAACGCCCTTTGAGCTGATTTAGACCATTCAAAGTCACATGTGGTTTTGGATTTCAGCAATTCCGTGATAGGCGCCATAATAGAAGAGAAATATTTTATAAATCTACGATAAAACGAACCCAATCCATGAAAACTTCGTACCTCATGTATGTTATTAGGAGTTAACCAAGAGGAAATTGCATGGACTTTTTCTGGGTCAACTTTAACTCCATGGTCAGAAACTATGTATCCAAGGAAAGAAATACTAGGCACCATAAATGAACATTTCTCTAGCTTGCCAAAAAGCTTTTGTTCACGCAATCTTTCAAATAATCTTCGAAGGTGAAATGCATGTTCGGTTCTATCTCTACTATAAACCAGGATGTCATCAAGATAAACTACGATAAACTTGTTTAAGAAGGGACGAAGTACCTCATTCATGAGTCGCATAAACGAGCTAGGGGCGTTACATAAACCAAAAGGCATCACCATCCACTCATACAAGCCTTGTTTGGTTTTGAAAGCAGTTTTCCACTCATCACCTTCACGAATCCGCATTTGATGATATCCACTCCGAAGATCAATTTTGGAAAAAATTGTGGCACCATGTAATTCATCCAACATATCCTCCAATCTAGGCATGGGAAAACGATATTTGATAGTGATATTGTTCACCGCCCTAGAATCGATACACATCCTCCATGTCCCGTCTTTCTTTGGAACTAATAAAGCAGGAACCGCACAAGGGCTTATACTCTCTAACATAACCCTTTTCCATCAAATCTTCAATCTGCCTCTGGAGTTCTTTTGAAGCCTCGGGATCACATCTATAAGCGAGTTTATTGGGTAATGGAGCACCAGGTATAAGATCAATGGCATGCTCAATTCCTCTTAAAGGAGGCAATCCTATAGGTAGTTCATCCAGAAACACGTCGCTAAATTCACCCAACAAATCGTTAAGGAGTGGATCATGTTGAGGCTGATTTTGAGTCACCTGTTTCACTACCAACGCGTAAGCCATACCACCACTTTCTTCTATCTCTTTCTCGAAATCCTTAGCTGACAAAAACAAACTAGTCGTTTTCTTTGATTTGCGAACATTAGCATAGTACTCGTTGGGAGATAATGGTTGAAGCTTAATGCGTTTATTACCAACCTTAACAGAATAAATATTTGTGTCACCTTCATGAATCACCTTCCGATCAAACTGCCATGGTCTCCCAAGTAAGAGATGACATGCACTCATAGGAATCACATCGCACCATAATTCTTCCATGTAGTTTCCAATCGAGAAATTTACCAAAGCTTGCTTCTTCACATTTAAACCTTTTGAATCATCAAGCCAATTCAGCTTGTAAGGTTTAACATGATCACGTGTAGGTAGCTGAAGTTTATTCACCATATCAACTGATGCAACATTAGTACAAGAACCGCTATCAATTATCATGTTGCAAGTATTGTTTCCAACTTTGCATCGAGTATGAAACAAGTTCTCCCTTTGATCAACATTAGGTGGGCATTCTGAATCTAATACCCTACGAACAACAATGAGATTTGCATCATTCTCCGCATAGGCATCCTCTTCTTGTTCTTCTTCATCTTCTCGAACTCGTTCATATTCGGGCAGAAATTCTATGTGCTTATCTTCTTCTTCCCATTCCATGTATTGTTTCATTGTAAGAGTTCTTCGAGAAGGACATTCACTAGCCATGTGTCCCTTCCCTTGACACTTGAAGCACTTTCTCCGATTTTCAAACTCCTCTTTTGAAATAAACACCTTTTCTCTTTCCACGCGTTTATCCTTGAACGATGAATCATCTTTCGTTTGCGGAAACTTTGATGATTGATATTTATAAGACGTTTGTGGAGATTTTTGAAAAGCATTGGGTCTGAATGAACCAAATCCTTTAGAATTCCCCGAACCGGAGCCTTGAAAACTAGATTTTGATTTTTCTTCATTCATATGAGACTCAATCTTTGCAGCGAGTTTGCACACATCATTAAATGTGCTATATGGACTGAGTTCAACCTTTTTAGCAATAGGTCGATTTAACCCATGAATGAACCGTGCAATCTTCATAGTTTCCTTTTCTGTTAAATCACAAACTAAGCATAAATTATCAAATTCAACACATATTCGGCTACACTCATGGCTTCTTGATTCAAAGTTGTGAGTTTCAAATATTGTGTTTGTTCATAGTCATCCGGGAGGTATTTGCTGCGGAGCTTCTTTTTCAAAACCGTCCAAGTTTTGATCTTCTCCTTTTGAGTTCTAGCCCTACTAGCTTTAAGATTCTCAAACCATAAACCAGCATTCTTTGTCAAACGAATATATGCAATCTTAAATTGTTGTTCGTCATTAAGACCCTTATAGTCACCAATCTTCTCTACTTGGCGTTCCCATTCAAGATAAACATCAGGACTTCCTAAGCTTGTAAAATCATCCAACTTTATGCCTCGATCATCAATTTTGTCTTTGTGCTTCTTTGTTTTAGTTGGGGTTGATTTAATAGAGGAATCTTCATCACTTGAATTTTCGTCTTCAGATTTATTAAGAACAAAGTGGGTAGAATTCGGATCAAGCTTTTTTTGGAATTCATCATATATAGCATTCATACGCAAATCTTGCCTACCCATAGAAGATTCTAGTAACTCGAGTTTTTCCAGCTTTTTCTCTTGGAGCTTCATACGCTCAAGAACTTCAAAAAACAACTCGTCCGTGGTAGGCATGATAGCTAGGTTACTTGCAGCCCAAGAAACACAACAAACCGCAATCACAGCACCACACAAAAATTTCTTGATAAATTAATCAAGAAAATTAAGAAAATCAAGAACGTAACAAATCTTGGAAACGTGCTTTAATAAGAAAACAGCTAACCATGCTCTGATACCAAATTGATGTGGATTTCAGCCTCTTTTAAGTGAAAACTTTGAAAAGAATTGAAGAACTTTGAGATGAAGATCACATCTTGATGTTTTCTTGCACCTTAAGCTTCAAAACGAACCGATATTTCAACCCTACACGATCAATCCAGAAACGTGTACTTTGAATCCCAAACACTTAGATCAATCCAGAAACTAACGTGTTTGACAACTCTAAACTTCAAAACAATCCAGTAATTGAAGTAAAGAAAAGAAGAATAAAACTTATGCTTAATGCACAAAAAATATCTAAAAAAAAACGAATTTTCATTGAATGAATTTGATATTACATGATTGATCCTATTTATAATGGATAATAAGGAAATAGAAAATAAGGAAACCTAGTAAATAAGGAAACAATGCGAAAATAAGGAAACCTAAGCGATATCTATAAATATGGAAACAATGTAAACTAGGGAAGAAATAAACTTAATAAAACATCCTAAAGCATTGCTTGTTCTCCAAGAAATCAAGTCTTAGGCTTCTTCACCATGCTCATTGCTTGTTCTCCAAGTCAGATTCGTCATCCATGTATTTCTTTTGTCCAAATCGAATCCCATTGAGTTAAGCAACAATGTGATAGGCTCTTCATATGCATTTCCTTTTGAATTCACATCAGAAGATCCTTAGCAAAGACTATGATGGATTTAGTAAAAACTCCCATTTTTGGTCAAAACTCATAGGCGGCGGTACACGGGGCTTTTACTGTTCGGACGACCGTGTAGGATTGCCATCAAATTTTTCATGGTTCATCTACAATGTAAATGAGATGGATTCCATGAGAAAGCACTCAACAGAAAATCCTTCTCGTGCAAAAAACTGTCGGTGCCACTCATTTACCCGGTTGGAAAGAAACGTTCTTCGTGTAGTTCCTCGAAATTCACACAAATCATGTTGTATTACCACAAATCATACTGATTTATTGTGATCCCTTTTCCTAGGTTAGATTTGACTGGTCTTGGGCCTAGAATAGAGCATCGAAGAAAAGGCTATGATCGTATTGCAAATACGCCCATTTTTGCTCGAAACTCATAGGCGGCGGTACATGGGGCTTTTACCGTCAGGACCGACAGTGCCGGATTGCCATGAATTTTTTCATGGTTCATCTACAATGTAAATGAGATTGGTTTCCAAGAGAAATAACCCAACAAAAAACCGTTCTCGTGCTGAAAACAGTCGGTGCCACTCGTTTGTCATGTTAGAAACAAATGTGGTTCGTGTAGTTCCTCGAAATCTACACAAATCATGTTGTATTACCCAAATCCTACTGAAATAGTGTGTGCTTTATTTCTAGCTTCGATTTGACTGGTAATGGGCCATGAACGAAGATCCTTAGCAAAGACTATGATCAATTTAGCAAAAACGCTCATTTTTGGTCGAAACTCATAGGCGACGGTACACGGGGCTTTTACCGTCCGGACCGACCGTGCAGGATTGCCATGAAATTTTTCATGGTTCATCTACAATGTAAATGAGATGGTTTCCATAAGAAAGAAATCAACAAAAAATCCTTCTCGTGCAAAAAACTGTCGGTGCCACTCATTTGCCAGGTTGGAAAGAAACGTGCTTCCTGTAGTTCCTCGAAACCCACACAAATCATGTCCTATTACCACAAATCATATTGATTTATTGTGTTCCTTGTTTCTAGGTTCGATTTGAAGAAACGTGCTTCGTGTAGTTCCTCGAAACCCACACAAATCATGTTGTATTACCACAAATCATACTGATTTTTTATGTTCCTTGTTCCTAGATTCGATTTGACTTTTCTTGGGCCTAGAACAGAGCATCGAAGAAAAGTCTATAATCGTATAGCAAATACACCAATTTTTAGTTGAAACTCAAAGGCGGTGGTACACGGGGGTTTTCCCTACCGGACCGACAGTGCAGGATTGCCATGAAATTTTTCATGGTTCATCTACAATGTAAATGAGATGGATTCCATGAGAAAGAACTCAATAGAAAATCCTTCTCATGCAAAAAACTGCCGGTGCCACTCGTTTGCCCGGTTGGAAAGAAACGTGCTTCGTGTAGTTACTCGAAATTCACACAAATCATGTTGTATTACCACAAATCATACTGATTTTTTGTGTTCCTTGTTCCAATAATCGATTTGACTTTTCTTGGGCCTAGAACAGAGCATCGAAGAAAAGTCTATGATCGTATAGCAAATACACCAATTTTTAGTCGAAACTCATAGGCGGAGGTACACGGGGGTTTTCCCTACCGGACCGACCGTGCAGGATTGCCATGAAATTTTTCATGGTTCATCTACAATGTAAATGAGATGGATTCCATGTGAAAGAACTCAACATAATATCCTTCTCGTGCAAAAAACTACCGGTGCCACTCATTTGCCAGGTTGGAAAGAAACGTGCTTCGTGTAGTTCCTCGAAACCCACACAAATCATGTTCTATTACCCCAAATGAAATAGTGTGTGCTTTATTCGTAGCTTCGATTTGACTGGTCATGGGCCATGAAAGAAGATCCTTAGCAAAGACTATGATCGATTTAGCAAAAACGCCCATTTTTGGTCGAAACTCATAGGCGTCGGTACACGGGGCTTTTACCTTTCGGACCGACAGTGCCGGATTGCCATGAAATTTTTCATGGTTCATCTACTATGTAAATGAGATGGTTTCCAAGAGAAAGAACTCAACAAAAAATCGTTCTTGTGATGAAAACTGTCGGTGCCACTAATTTGTCAGGTTAGAAATAAACGTGGTTCATGTAGTTCCTCGAAATCCACACAAATCATGTTGTATTACCCCAAATGAAACTGTCAGTGCTTTATTCCTAGCTTCGATTTGACTGGTCATGGGCCATGAACGAAGATCCTTAGCAAAGACTATGATCGATTTAGCAAAACGCCCATTTTTGGTTAAAACTCATAGGCGGCGGTACGCGGGGCTTTTACCCTCCGGACCGACTGCGCAGGATTGCCATGAAATTTTTCATGCTTCATCTACAATTTAAATGCGATGGTTTCCATAAGAAAGAACTCAACAGAAAATCTTTCTCGTTCAAAAAACTGACGGTGCCACTCATTTGGCAGGTTGGAAAGAAACGTGCTTCGTGTAGTTCTTCGAAACCCACACAAATCATGTTCTATTACCATAAATCATACTGATTTGTTGTGTTCCTTGTTCTTAGGTTCGATTTGACTGGTCTTGGGCCTAGAACAGAGCGTCGAAGAAAAAGGCTATGATCGTACAGCAAATACGCTGGTCTATGGCCGGATTGCCATGAAATTTGTCGTGGTTCATATTCAATATAAATGAGATGGTTTCCAAGAGAAACAACCCAAGAAAAAACCGTTCTTGTGCTGAAAACAGTCGGTCCCACTCGTTTGTCACGTTAGAAACAAATGTGGTTCGTGTAGTTCCTCGAAACCCACACAAATCATGTTGTATTACCCAAATCCTATGAACAAAGATCTTTAGCAAAGACTATGGTTCATCTACAAAGTAAATGAGATGGTTTCCATAAGAAAGAACTCAACAAAAAATACTTCTCATGCAAAAAACTGCCGGTGCCACTCAATTGCCAGGTTGGAAATAAACGTGCTTCCTGTAGTTCCTCGAAACCCACACAAATGATGTTCTATTACAACAAATCATATTGATATATTGTGTTCCATGTTCCTAGGTTCGATTTCACTGGTCTTGGGCCTAGAACAGAGCATCGAATAAAAGGCTATGATCGTACAGCAAATACGCCCATTTTTGGTCGAAACTCATAGGCGGCGGTACATGGGGCTTTTACCGTCCGGACCGACAGTGCCGGATTTCCATGAAATTTTTCATGGTTCATCTACAATGTAAATGAGATTGGTTTCCAAGAGAAAGAACCCAACAAAAAACTGTTCTCATGCTGTAAACAGTCGGTGCCACTTGTTTGTCAGGTTAGAAACAAATGTGGTTCGTGTAGTTCCTCGAAATCCACACAAATCATGTTGTATTACCCAAATCCTACTGAAATACTGTGTGCTTTATTCCTAGCTTCGATTTGACTGGTAATGGGCCATGAACGAAGATCCTTAGCAAAGACTATGATCAATTTAGCAAAAACGCCCATTTTTGGTCGAAACTCATAGGCGGCGGTACATGGGGCTTTTACCGTCCGGCCGACCGTGCAGGATTGCCATGAAATTTTTCATGGTTCATATACAGTAAATGAGATGGTTTCCATAAGAAAGAACTCAACAGAAAAACCTTCTCGTGCAAAAAACTAGCGGTGCCACTCATTTGCCAGGTTGGAAAGAAACGTGCTTCTCGTAGTTCCTCGAAACCCACACAAATCATGTCCTATTACCACAAATCATACTGATTTATTGTGTTCCTTGTTCCTAGTCGAATACAAGGTTATGATCGTTCAGCAAATACGCCCATTTTTGGTCGAAACTCATAGGCAGCGGTACACGGGGCTTTTCCCGTCCGGACCGACAGTGCCGGATTGCCATGAAATTTTTCATGGTTCATCTACAATGAAATGGGATGGTTTCCAAGAGAAAGAACTCAATAAAAATCGTTGTCGTGCTGAAAACTGTCGGTGCCACTCGTTTGTCAGGTTGGAGACAAACATGGTTTGTGTAGTTGCTCGAAATCCACACAAATCATGTTGTATTACCCCAAATGAAATAGTGTGTGCTTTATTCCTAGTTTGATTTGACTGGTCATGGGCCATGAACAAAGATCCTTAGCAAAGACTATGATCGATTTAGCAAAAACGCCCATAGGAGGCGGTACACGGGGCTTTTACCGTCCGGACCGACAGTGTCGGATTGCCATGAAATTTTTCGTGGATCATCTAATATGTAAATGAGATGGTTTCCAAGAGAAAGAACTCAACATAATATCCTTCTCGTGCAAAAAACTTCCGGTGCCACTCATTTGCCAAGTTGGAAAGAAATGTGCTTCGTGTAGTTCCTCGAAATCCACATAAATCATGTTCTATTACCCCAAATGAAATAGTGTGTGCTTTATTCCTAGCTTCGATTTGACTGGTCATGGGCAATGAACGAAGATCCTTAGCAAAGACTATGATCGATTTAGCAAAAACGCCCATTTTTGGTCAAAACTCATAGGCGGCGGTACATAGGGCTTTTACCGTCCGGACCGACCGTGCAGGATTGCCATGAAATTTTTCATGGTTCATCTACAATGTAAATGAGATGGTTTCCATAAGAAAGAACTCAACATAAAATCCTTCTCGTTCAAAAAACTGCCGGTGCCACTCATTTGCCAGGTTGGAAAGAAACGTGTTTCGTGTAGTTCCTCGAAACCCACACAAATCATGTTCTATTACCACAAGTCATACTGATTTGTTGTGTTCCTAGTTGCTAGGTTCGATTTGACTTTTCTTGGGCCTAGAACAGAGCATCGAAGAAAAGGCTATGATGGTATAGCAAATTCACCCATTTTAAGTCGAAACTCATAGGCGGTGGTACACGGGGGTTTTCCCTTCCGGATCGACCGTGCAGGATTGCCATGAATTTTTCATGGTTCATCTACAATGCAAATGAGATGGATTCCATGAGAAAGAACTCAACAGAAAATCCTTCTCGTGCAAAAAACTGCCGGTGCCACTCATTTGCCAGGTTGGAAAGAAACGTGCTTCGTGTAGTTCCTCGAAACCCACACAAATCATGTTGTATTACCACAAATCATACTGATTTATTGTGTTCCTAGTAACTAGGTTCGATTTGAATCTTGGGCCTAGAACAGAGCATCGAAGAAAAGGCTATGATCGTATAGCAAATACACCCATTTTTAGTCGAAACTCATAGGCGGTGGTACACGGGGTTTTCCCTTCCGGACTGACCGTGCAGGATTGCCATGAATTTTTCATGGTTCATCTACAATGTAAATGAGATGGTTTCCGAGAGAAAGAACTCAACAAAAAATCCTTCTAGTGCAAAAAACTGCCGGTGCCACTCATTTGCAAGGTTGGAAAGAATCGTGCTTCATGTAGTTCCTCGAAATTCACACAAATCATGTTGTATTACCACAAATCATACTGATTTACTGCGATCCTTGTTCCTAGGTTCGAATTGACTGGTCTTGTGCCTAGAATGGAGCATCGAAGAAAAAGGCTATGATCGTATAGCAAATACGCCCATTTTTTATCGAAACTCATAGGCGGCGGTACATGGGGCTTTTACCGTCCAGACCGACAGTGTAGGATTGCCATGAAATTTGTCATGGTTCATCTACAATGTTAATGAGATGGTTTCCAAAAGAAACAACCCAACAAAAAACCGTTCTCGTGCTGAAAACAGTCGGTACCACTCGTTTGTCACGTTAGAAACAAATGTGGTTCGTGTCGTTCCTCGAAAGCTACACAAATCATGTTGTATTACCCCAAATGAAATAGTGAGTGCTTTATTCCTAGCTTCGATTTGACTGGTCATGGGCCATGAACGAAGATCCTTAGCAAAGACTATGATCGATTTAGCAAAAACGCCCATTTTCGGTCGAAACTCATAGGCGGCGGTACGCGGGGCTTTTACCGTCCGGAGCGACCGTGCAGGATTGCCATGAAATTTGTCATGGTTCAACTACAATGTAAATGAGATAGTTTCCAAAAGAAAGAACTCAACAGAAAATCCTTCTCGTGCAAAAAACTGCCGGTGCCACTCATTTGCCAGGTTGGAAAGAAACGTGCTTCGTGTAGTTCCTCGAAACCCACACAAATCATGTTCTATTACCAAAAGTCATACTGATTTATTGTGTTCCGTGTTCTTAAGTTCGATTTGACTGGTCTTGGGCCTAGAACAGAGCATCGAAGAAAAGGCTATGATCGTACAGCAAATACGCCCATTTTTGGTCGAAACTCATAGACGGCGGTACACGGGGCTTTTACCGTCAGGACCGACAGTGCCCGATTGCCATGAAATTTTTCATGGTTCATCTACAATGTAAATGAGACGGTTTCCAAGTGAAAGAACTCAACAGAATATCCTTCTCGTGCAAAAAACTACAGGTGCCACTCATTTGCCAGGTTGGAAAGAAACGTGCTTCGTGTAGTTCCTCGAAACCCACACAAATCATGTTCTATTACCCCAAATGAAATAGTGTGGGGCTTTTACCGTCCGGACCGACAGTGCCGGATTGCCATGAAATTTTTCATGGTTCATCTACAATGTAAATGAGATTGGTTTCCAAGAGAAAGAACCCAACAAAAAACTGTTCTCATGCTGTAAACAGTCGGTGCCACTCGTTTGTCAGGTTAGAAACAAATGTGGTTCGTGTAGTTCCCCGAAATCCACACAAATCATGTTGGATTACCCAAATCCTACTGAAATAGTGTGTGCTTTATTCCTAGCTTCGATTTGACTGGTAATGGGCCATGAACGAAGATCCTTAGCAAAGACTATGATCAATTTAGCAAAAACGCCCATTTTTGGTCGAAACTCATAGGCGGCGGTACATGGGGCTTTTACCGTCCGGGCCGACCGTGCAGGATTGCCATGAAATTTTTCATGGTTCATATACAATGTAAATGAGATGGTTTCCATAAGAAAGAACTCAACAGAAAAACCTTTTCGTGCAAAAAACTAGCGGTGCCACTCATTTGCCAGGTTGGAAAGAAACGTGCTTCTCGTAGTTCCTCGAAACCCACACAAATCATGTCCTATTACCACAAATCATACTGATTTATTGTGTTCCTTGTTCCTAGTCGAATACAAGGTTATGATCGTTCAGCAAATACGCCCATTTTTGGTCGAAACTCATAGGCAGCGGTACACGGGGCTTTTCCCGTCCGTACCGACAGTGCCGGATTGCCATGAAATTTTTCATGGTTCATCTACAATGAAATGGGATGGTTTCCAAGAGAAAGAACTCAATAAAAATCGTTGTCGCGCTGAAAACTGTCGGTGCCACTCGTTTGTCAGGTTGGAGACAAACATGGTTTGTGTAGTTGCTCGAAATCCACACAAATCATGTTGTATTACCCCAAATGAAATAGTGTGTGCTTTATTCCTAGTTTGATTTGACTGGTCATGGGCCATAAACAAAGATCCTTAGCAAAGACTATGATCGATTTAGCAAAAACGCCCATAGGAGGCGGTACACGGGGCTTTTACCGTCCGGACCGACAGTGCCGGATTGCCATGAAATTTTTCGTGGATCATCTACAATGTAAATGAGATGGTTTCCAAGAGAAAGAACTCAACATAATATCCTTCTCGTGCAAAAAACTGCCGGTGCCACTCATTTGCCAAGTTGGAAAGAAATGTGCTTCGTGTAGTTCCTCGAAATCCACATAAATCATGTTCTATTACCCCAAATGAAATAGTGTGTGCTTTATTCCTAGCTTCGATTTGACTGGTCATGGGCAATGAACGAAGATCCTTAGCAAAGACTATGATCGATTTAGCAAAAACGCCCATTTTTGGTCAAAACTCATAGGCGGCGGTACATGGGGCTTTTACCGTCCGGACCGACCGTGCAGGATTGCCATGAAATTTTTCATGGTTCATCTACAATGTAAATGAGATGGTTTCCATAAGAAAGAACTCAACATAAAATCCTTCTCGTTCAAAAAACTGCCGGTGCCACTCATTTGCCAGGTTGGAAAGAAACGTGTTTCGTGTAGTTCCTCGAAACCCACACAAATCATGTTCTATTACCACAAGTCATACTGATTTGTTGTGTTCCTAGTTGCTAGGTTCGATTTGACTTATCTTGGGCCTAGAACAGAGCATCGAAGAAAAGGCTATGATGGTATAGCAAATTCACCCATTTTAAGTCGAAACTCATAGGCGGTGGTACACGGGGGTTTTCCCTTCCGGACCGACCGTGCAGGATTGCCATGAATTTTTCATGGTTCATCTACAATGCAAATGAGATGGATTCCATGAGAAATAACTCAACAGAAAATCCTTCTCGTGCAAAAAACTGCCGGTGCCACTCATTTGCCAGGTTGGAAAGAAACGTGTTTCGTGTAGTTCCTCGAAACCCACACAAATCATGTTCTATTACCACAAGTCATACTGATTTGTTGTGTTCCTAGTTGCTAGGTTCGATTTGACTTATCTTGGGCCTAGAACAGAGCATCGAAGAAAAGGCTATGATGGTATAGCAAATTCACCCATTTTAAGTCGAAACTCATAGGCGGTGGTACACGGGGGTTTTCCCTTCCGGACCGACCGTGCAGGATTGCCATGAATTTTTCATGGTTCATCTACAATGCAAATGATATGGATTCCATGAGAAAGAACTCAACAGAAAATCCTTCTCGTGCAAAAAACTGCCGGTGCCACTCATTTGCCAGGTTGGAAAGAAACGTGCTTCGTGTAGTTCCTCGAAACCCACACAAATCATGTTGTATTACCACAAATCATACTGATTTATTGTGTTCCTAGTAACTAGGTTCGATTTGAATCTTGGGCCTAGAACAGAGCATCGAAGAAAAGGCTAGGATCGTATAGCAAATACACCCATTTTTAGTCGAAACTCATAGGCGGTGGTACACGGGGTTTTCCCTTCCGGACTGACCGTGCAGGATTGCCATGAATTTCTCATGGTTCATCTACAATGTAAATGAGATGGTTTCCAAGAGAAAGAACTCAACAAAAAATCCTTCTTGTGCAAAAAACTGCCGGTGCCACTCATTTGCAAGGTTGGAAAGAATCGTGCTTCATGTAGTTCCTCGAAATTCACACAAATCATGTTGTATTACCACAAATCATACTGATTTACTGTGATCCTTGTTCCTAGGTTCGAATTGACTGGTCTTGTGCCTAGAATGGAGCATCGAAGAAAAAGGCTATGATCGTATAGCAAATACGCCCATTTTTTATCGAAACTCATAGGCGACGGTACATGGGGCTTTTACCGTCCAGACCGACAGTGCCGGATTGCCATGAAATTTGTCATGGTTCATCTACAATGTAAATGAGATGGTTTCCAAAAGAAACAACCCAACAAAAAACCGTTCTCGTGCTGAAAACAGTCGGTGCCACTCGTTTGTCACGTTAGAAACAAATGTGGTTCGTGTCGTTCCTCGAAAGCTACACAAATCATGTTGTATTACCCCAAATGAAATAGTGAGTGCTTTATTCCTAGCTTCGATTTGACTGGTCATGGGCCATGAACGAAGATCCTTAGCAAAGACTATGATCGATTTAGCAAAAACGCCCATTTTCGGTCGAAACTCATAGGCGGCGGTACGCGGGGCTTTTACCGTCCGGAGCGACCGTGCAGGATTGCCATGAAATTTGTCATGGTTCAACTACAATGTAAATGAGATAGTTTCCAAAAGAAAGAACTCAACAGAAAATCCTTCTCGTGCAAAAAACTGCCGGTGCCACTCATTTGCCAGGTTGGAAAGAAACGTGCTTCGTGTAGTTCCTCGAAACCCACACAAATCATGTTCTATTACCAAAAGTCATACTGATTTATTGTGTTCCTTGTTCTTAAGTTCGATTTGACTGGTCTTGGGCCTAGAACAGAGCATCGAAGAAAAGGCTATGATCGTACAGCAAATACGCCCATTTTTGGTCGAAACTCATAGGCGGCGGTACACGGGGCTTTTACCGTCAGGACCGACAGTGCCCGATTGCCATGAAATTTTTCATGGTTCATCTACAATGTAAATGAGACGGTTTCCAAGTGAAAGAACTCAACAGAATATCCTTCTCGTGCAAAAAACTACAGGTGCCACTCATTTGCCAGGTTGGAAAGAAACGTGCTTCGTGTAGTTCCTCGAAACCCACACAAATCATGTTCTATTACCCCAAATGAAATAGTGTGTGCTTTATTCCTAGCTTCGATTTGACTGGTCATGGGCCATGAACGAAGATCCTTAGCAAAGACTATGATCGATTTAGCAAAAACGCCCATTTTTGGTCGAAACTCATAGGCGTCGGTACACGGGGCTTTTACCTTTCGGACCGACAGTGCCAGATTGCCATGAAATTTTTCATAGTTCATCTACTATGTAAATTAGATGGTTTCCAAGAGAAAGAACTCAACAAAAAATCGTTCTTGTGATGAAAAATGTCGGGGCCACTAAATTGTCAGGTTAGAAATAAACGTGGTTCATGTAGTTCCTCGAAATCCACACAAATCATGTTGTATTACCCCAAATGAAACTGTCAGTGCTTTATTCCTAGCTTCGATTTGACTGGTCATGGGCCATGAACGAAGATCCTTAGCAAAGACTATGATCGATTTAGCAAAACGCCCATTTTTGGTCAAAACTCATAGGCGGCGGTACGCGGGGCTTTTACCCTCCGGACCGACCGCGCAGGATTGCCATGAAATTTTTCATGCTTCATCTACAATATAAATGAGATGGTTTCCATAAGAAAAAACGCAACAGAAAATCCTTCTCGTGCAAAAAACTGACGGTGCCACTCATTTGGCAGGTTGGAAAGAAACGTGCTTCGTGTAGTTCTTCGAAACCCACACGAGTCATGTTCTATTACCAAAAGTCATACTAATTTATTGTGTTCCTTGTTCTTAAGTTCGATTTGACTGGTCTTGGGCCTAGAACAGAGCATCGAAGAAAAGGCTATGATCGTACAGCAAATACGCCCATTTTTGGTCGAAACTCATAGACGGCGGTACACGGGGCTTTTACCGTCAGGACCGACAATGCCCGATTGCCATGAAATTTTTCATGGTTCATCTATAATGTAAATGAGACGGTTTCCAAGTGAAAGAACTCAACAGAATATCCTTCTCGTGCAAAAAACTACAGGTGCCACTCATTTGCCAGGTTGGAAAGAAACGTGCTTCGTGTAGTTCCTCGAAACCCACACAAATCATGTTCTATTACCCCAAATGAAATAGTGTGTGCTTTATTCGTAGCTTCGATTTGACTGGTCATGGGCCATGAACGAAGATCCTTAGCAAAGACTATGATCGATTTAGCAAAAACGCCCATTTTTGGTCGAAACTCATAGGCGTCGGTACACGGGGCTTTTACCTTTCGGACCGACAGTGCCAGATTGCCATGAAATTTTTCATAGTTCATCTACTATGTAAATGAGATGGTTTCCAAGAGAAAGAACTCAACAAAAAATCGTTCTTGTGATGAAAAATGTCGGGGCCACTAAATTGTCAGGTTAGAAATAAACGTGGTTCATGTAGTTCCTCGAAATCCACACAAATCATGTTGTATTACCCCAAATGAAACTGTCAGTGCTTTATTCCTAGCTTCGATTTGACTGGTCATGGGCCATGAACGAAGATCCTTAGCAAAGACTATGATCGATTTAGCAAAACGCCCATTTTTGGTCAAAACTCATAGGCGGCGGTACGCGGGGCTTTTACCCTCCGGACCGACCGCGCAGGATTGCCATGAAATTTTTCATGCTTCATCTACAATATAAATGAGATGGTTTCCATAAGAAAAAACGCAACAGAAAATCTTTCTCGTGCAAAAAACTGACGGTGCCACTCATTTGGCAGGTTGGAAAGAAACGTGCTTCGTGTAGTTCTTCGAAACCCACACGAATCATGTTCTATTACCATTAATCATACTGACTTGTTGTGTTCCTTGTTCTTAGGTTCGATTTGACTGGTCTTGGGCCTAGAACAGAGCGTCGAAGAAAAGGCTATGATCGTACAGCAAATACGATGGTCTATGGCCGGATTGCCATGAAATTTGTCGTGGTTCATCTTCAATATAAATGAGATGGTTTCCAAGAGAAACAACCCAAGAAAAAACCGTTCTCGTGCTGAAAACAATCGGTGCCACTCGTTTGTCACGTTAGAAACAAATGTGGTTCGTGTAGTTCCTCGAAACCCACACAAATCATGTTGTATTACCCAAATCCTATGAACAAAGATCTTTAGCAAAGACTATGGTTCATCTACAATGTAAATGAGATGGTTTCCATAAGAAAGAACTCAACAAAAAATACTTCTCGTGCAAAAAACTGTCGGTGCCACTCAATTGCCAGGTTGGAAATAAACGTGCTTCCTGTAGTTCCTCGAAACCCACACAAATAATGTTCTATTACAACAAATCATACTGATATATATTGTGTTCCATGTTCCTAGGTTCGATTTGACTGGTCTTGGGCCTAGAACAGAGCATCGAATAAAAGGCTATGATCGTACAGCAAATACGCCCATTTTTGGTCGAAACTCATAGGCGGCGGTACATGGGGCTTTTACCGTCCGGACCGACAGTGCCGGATTGCCATGAAATTTTTCATGGTTCATCTACAATGTAAATGAGATTGGTTTCCAAGAGAAAGAACCCAACAAAAAACTGTTCTCATGCTGTAAACAGTCGGTGCCACTCGTTTGTCAGGTTAGAAACAAATGTGGTTCGTGTAGTTCCTCGAAATCCACACAAATCATGTTGTATTACCCAAATCCAACTGAAATAGTGTGTGCTTTATTCCTAGCTTCGATTTGACTGGTAATGGGCCATGAACGAAGATCCTTAGCAAAGACTATGATCAATTTAGCAAAAACGCCCATTTTTGGTCGAAACACATAGGCGGCGGTACATGGGGCTTTTACCGTCCGGGCCGACCATGCAGGATTGCCATGAAATTTTTCATGGTTCATATACAATGTAAATGAGATGGTTTCGATAAGAAAGAACTCTAACAGAAAAACCTTCTCGTGCAAAAAACTAGCGGTGCCACTCATTTGCCAGGTTGGAAAGAAACGTGCTTCTCGTAGTTCCTCGAAACCCACACAAATCATGTCCTATTACCACAAATCATACTGATTTATTGTGTTCCTTGTTCCTAGTTGAATACAAGGTTATGATCGTTCAGCAAATACGCCCATTTTTGGTCGAAAGTCATAGGCAGTGGTACACGGGGCTTTTTTCGTCCGGACCGACATTGCCGGATTGCCATGAAATTTTTCATGGTTCATCTAAAATGAAATGGGATGGTTTCCAAGAGAAAGAACTCAATAAAAATCGTTGTCGCGCTGAAAACTGTCGGTGCCACTCGTTTGTCAGGTTGGAGACAAACATCGTTTGTGTAGTTGCTCGAAATCCACACAAATCATGTTGTATTACCCCAAATGAAATAGTGTGTGATTTATTCCTAGTTTGATTTGACTGGTCATGGGCCATGAACAAAGATCCTTAGCAAAGACTATGATCGATTTAGCAAAAACGCCCATTTTCGGTCGAAACTCATAGGAGGCGGTACACGGGGCTTTTACCGTCCGGACCGACAGTGCCGGATTGCCATGAAATTTTTCGTGGATCATCTACAATGTAAATGAGATGGTTTCCAAGAGAAAGAACTCAATAGAATATTCTTCTCGTGCAAAAAACTGCCGGTGCCACTCATTTGCCAAGTTGGAAAGAAATGTGCTTCGTGTAGTTCCTCGAAATCCACATAAATCATGTTCTATTACCCCAAATGAAATAGTGTGTGCTTTATTCCTAGCTTCGATTTGACTGGTCATGGGCAATGAACGAAGATCCTTAGTAAAGACTATGATCGCTTTAGCAAAAACGCCCATTTTTGGTCGAAACTCATAGGCGGCGGTACATGGGGCTTTTACCGTCCGGACCGACCGTGCAGGATTGCCATGAAATTTTTCATGGTTCATCTACAATGTAAATGAGATGGTTTCCATAAGAAAGAACTCAACAGAAAATCCTTCTCGTTCAAAAAACTGCCGGTGCCACTCATTTGCCAGGTTGGAAAGAAACGTGTTTCGTGTAGTTCCTCGAAACCCACACAAATCATGTTCTATTACCACAAGGCATACTGATTTATTGTGTTCCTAGTTTCTAGGTTCGATTTGAGTTATCTTGGGCCTAGAACAGAGCATCAAAGAAAAGGCTATGATGGTATAGCAAATTCACCCATTTTAAGTCGAAACTCATAGGCGGTGGTACACGGGGGTTTTCCCTTCCGGACCGACCGTGCAGGATTGCCATGAATTTTTCATGGTTCATCTACAATGCAAATGAGATGGATTCCATGAGAAATAACTCAACATAAAATCCTTCTCGTGCAAAAAACTGCCGGTGCCACTCATTTGCCAGGTTGGAAAGAAACGTGCTTCGTGTAGTTCCTCGAAACCCACACAAATCATGTTGTATTACCACAAATCATACTGATTTATTGTGTTCCTAGTAACTAGGTTTGATTTGAATCTTGGGCCTAGAACAGAGCATCGAAGAAAAGGTTATGATCGTATAGCAAATACACCCATTTTTAGTCGAAACTCATAGGCGGTGGTACACGGGGTTTTCCCTTCCGGACTGACCGTGCAGGATTGCCATGAATTTTTCATGGTTCATCTACAATGTAAATGAGATGGTTTCCAAGAGAAAGAACTCAACAAAAAATCCTTCTTGTGCAAAAAACTGCCGGTGCCACTCATTTGCAAGGTTGGAAAGAATCGTGCTACGTGTAGTTCCTCGAAATTCACACAAATCATGTTGTATTACCACAAATCATACTGATTTACTGTGATCCTTGTTCCTAGGTTCGATTTGACTGGTCTTGTGCCTAGAACGGAGCATCGAAGAAAAAGGCTATGATCGTATAGCAAATACTTCCATTTTTTATCGAAACTCATAGGCGGCGGTACATGGGGCTTTTACCGTCCAGACCGACAGTGCCGGATTGCCATGAAATTTGTCATGGTTCATCTACAATGTAAATGAGATGGTTTCCAAGAGAAACAACCCAACAAAAAACCGTTCTTGTGCTGAAAACAGTCGGTGCCACTCGTTTGTCACGTTAGAAACAAATGTGGTTCGTGTAGTTCCTCGAAACCCACACAAATCATGTTGTTTTACCCAAATCCTACTGAAATAGCGTGTCCTTGATTCTTAGCTTCGATTTGACTGGTCATGGGCCATGAACGAAGATCCTTAGCAAAGACTATGATCAATTTATCAAAAACGCTCATTTTTGGTTGAAACTCATAGGCGGCGGTACACGGGGCTTTTACCTTCCGGACCGAGCGTGCAGGATTGCCATGAAATTTTTCATGGTTCATCTACAATGTAAATGAGATGGTTTCCATAAGAAAGAACTCAACAGGAAATACTTCTCGTGCAAAAAACTGTCGGTGCCACTCATTTGCCAGGTTGGAAAGAAACGTGCTTCCTGTAGTTCCTCGAAACCCACACAAATAATGTTCTATTACAACAAATCATACTGATATATTGTGTTCCATGTTCCTAGGTTCGATTTGACTGGTCTTGGGCCTAGAACAGAGCATCGAATAAAAGGCTATGATCGTACAGCAAATACGCCCATTTTTGGTCGAAACTCATATGCGGCGGTACATGGGGCTTTTACCGTCCGGACCGACAGTGCCGGATTGCCATGAAATTTTTCATGGTTCATCTAAAATGTAAATGAGATTGGTTTCCAAGAGAAATAACCCAACAAAAAACTGTTCTCATGCTGTAAACAGTCGGTGCCACTCGTTTGTCAGGTTAGAAACAAATGCGGTTCGTGTAGTTCCTCGAAATCCACACAAATAATGTTGTATTACCCAAATCCTACTGAAATAGTGTGTGCTTTATTCCTATCTTCGATTTGACTGGTAATGGGCCATGAACGAAGATCCTTAGGAAAGACTATGATCAATTTAGCAAAAACGCCCATTTTTGGTCGAAACTCATAGGCGGCGGTACACGGGGCATTTACCGTCCGGACCGACCGTGCAGGATTGCCATGAAATTTTTCATTGTTCATCTACAATGTAAATGAGATGGTTTCCATAAGAAAGAACTCAACAGAAAATTCTTCTCGTGCAAAAAACTAGCGGTGCCACTCATTTGCCAGGTTGGAAAGAAACGTGATTCCTGTAGTTCCTCGAAACCCACACAAATCATGTCCTATTACCACAAATCATACTGATTTATTGTGTTCCTTGTTCCTAGGTTCGATTAACTGGTGTTGGGCCTAGAACAGAGCGTCGAATAAAAGGTTATGATCGTACAGTAAATACGCCCATTTTTGGTCGAAACTCATAGGCGGCGGTACACGGGGCTTTTACCGTCCGGATCGACAGTGCCGGATTGCCATGAAATTTTTCATGGTTCATCTACAATGTAAATGAGATGGTTTCCAAGAGAAAGAACTCAATAAAAATCGTTGTCGTGCTGAAAACTGTCGGTGCCACTCGTTTGTCAGGTTGGAAACAAACGTGGTTTGTGTAGTTGCTCGAAATCCACACAAATCATGTTGTATTACCCCAAATGAAATAGTGTGTGCTTTATTCCTAGCTTCGATTTGACTGGTCATGGGCCATGAACAAAGATCCTTAGCAAAGACTATGATCGATTTAGTAAAAACGCCCATTTTTGTTCGAAACTCATAGGCGGCGGTACACGGGGCTTTTACCGTCCGGACCGACCGTGCAGGATTTCCATGAAATTTTTCATGGTTCATCTACAATGTAAATAAGATGGTTTCCATAAGAAAGAACTTAACAGAAAATCCTTCTCGTGCAAAAAACTGGGGGTGCCACTTATTTGCCAGGTTGGAAAGAAATGTGCTTCGTGTAGTTCCTCGGAACCAACACAAATCATGTTCTATTACCACAAATCATACTGATTTATTGTGTTTTTTGTTTCTAGGTTCGATTTGACATGTCTTGTGTCTAGAATAGAGCATCAAAAAAAAGTTTATGCATGTACAGCAAATACGCCCATTTTTGGTCGAAACTCATTGGTGGCGGTACACGGGGCTTTTACCGTCCAGACCGACAGTGCCGGATTGCCATGAAATTTGTCATGGTTCATCTACAATGTAAATGAGATGGTTTCCAAGAGAAACAACCCAACAAAAAACCGTTCTTGTGCTGAAAACAGTCGGTGCCACTCGTTTGTCAATCTAGCTTATATTGTAGATGGTAATCCTTCGCACAAGTATGATGCAAAGGTTACTGAGATGGTAATCCTTCGCACAAGTATGATGCAAAGGTTACTGTTGTTGATATCTGATTCGAGGGTGATGAATCTAGCTTATACGAGGGCGATGAATCTGGCTTATCCGAAGGTGATGAACATCATAATATCTGAAGTTCGCATAAGCTTCATGCGAGGGTGATGAATACTATCTGAGGGCTATGAACTTGTCAGTTTTCAACAAGTCCGAAAAACCCAAAAATCAATCTAATCCTATCCAAAACACCACCAAATTGAATGAAACTTTGCACGGTTGTTTACGATCACAATCTGAACATTTTTGCTTCAATCATTTAAGCCTAATTCATCCTCTAATTCCAGTTTCAAATCCAAAACAATAGACTTTTTCAAAAAACCCACTAACTTCAAAATCTCGATCAAAACCAATATGAATGAAATCCAATCCTAAATTCCTTCCACACACTTAATCCTCTAACAAAAACGAATCAAACTAGCCTAATTTCGATTCAAATCAGCCATAAATTCAATCAAAATTGATCAAATACCCATTTTTCACAAAATAACACTTAAAAACTAAAATTTCTTACCTAAAATTGTTGAATTTCTCTTAAAATATGTCTGCTATGATATCAATTGTTAACTTTGAATGTAGCAAAACAAACTAAACAATTGAATCAATAATTAAGATCAAAGGTAAAATACTCCAAAATGCTCCCAAATGTCATATGATATTAAAATGTCAAAGTGTTACAAATGAAAGAGCTACAACAAAATGAAAGTCAAAATACCTATTTATACTAAGAATCAAAAGTTACATTTCAGCCAATCTACTTTAAACAATTTAATTTCTAACAAAATGTTTTATAAACCTCCTATAATTTTTCGCTATTTTAAGCATAAATACGTTTTCTTAAAACAAAAGTACTTGATATTGAAAAATATGAGAGAACGGAAATATGAGATTTGAAGCGAAATATGAGATTTGGAAAAAACGTTAGGTTCTAAAAATAATATGTACTTTTTTATGATAAACTATACATACTTAAAACTATGATTTCTAAAAATAAAAGTAACTAATATATGTGTTTTTTAATATTCGATATTGGTGTTTACAAACACTTTCAATAATATATTTTATTAAAAATGATAATAATTCCATTTTATGCATTCGATAACTCAAGCACTATTGATTAAAAGTAAAAAAAATAAAAAATATAAATACATGATAGTTTAAGGATAATATATAAAACATGAGGAGGCTAATGGCACCCATAAGGTATGCTAATGATATCCCTACAAAACTAATGTATCCTCACACATGTTTATGTTAAAATCCATTTTTTCAATTTCCAAAGCTATAAAAAAAGTATAAGAATTTCCGTGCACACCCCTCTTAAACATTCTTTCAATCAAACACTTTGACATCTTTTTGGATGCATTTTTCAAGTTGTTGCTTCGATAGTTAGAGCATCTCCAAGAGATTCTCCAAAATTTCTTTAAAATGGAGAAGCAAAAGTCAAAATCTCCAAAAATAACGACTCATCTCCAACAAATTCTTTATTTTGGTGAACCAAACATTGATAATAATATTAAAATATTACAATTATATATTAAAATATTATTTATCTCTCTTTATATTTATTTTCAAATATTTTCATTGGTGCTTTCATGTTGTAATCTTTTTTGGAGTGATCTCCATATTTGGAGAAAAACATCTTCTCTCTCCTATTTTCTCCATTTAAAGATAGTTTTGAGTAATCTATTGGAGCAAAATTTTGGTTCAAAATCCTAATTTTCACCATTTTTTCCATTTTGCGGAAGATATTGGAGATGCTCTTGACTTATTCATCAATTAATTATTAATATTTTCATCAAGCTCTTATTTTTACCATTGAAGATAGAAAAAAGAAGATTTTGATATTTTTTTACACAAAAATCATTGGCCTGTTTGACTAATTTTTTTTGTATATATGTAAAAGGTTTTTCATTCAAGTCTTTTATTCTATTTTTTGTAAAACATAATAGATATTAAATTAAAAGTTTCATTGTCTGTTTGACTATTTTTTTATATGTAAAAGGTTTTTGATTCAAGTCTTTTAGGGGAAGGCTAATGGCATCCCTAATAATTATTAAGGGCACCCCTAAATCTAGGTTCATCATTAGTCTTTTTTTGTTTTTTTTGTCTTTAATTGTTTTTTCTTTTTCTATTTTAGTTATTTAAATATTTATACTAGATTTAGTTAATATAAATTATTAATTAACTTATTTTATTTTTATTATATTATTTATTATTTTAATAAATATAAATTATTAATATTTTCTCTTTTATTATTTTAGTTTAATATAAACTATTAATATTTTCTCTTTTATTATTTTTAATGAATATAAATTATTATTTACTTTTTTACAGAGGGCATGGAGACGTAAAAAGAAAGATCCTATTAACTTGTTTGGACCTGAGTTAATAAGCTCATGAGTTTTGTCTTACTTTTATTTTTAAATATAAATCAAATAATATTTTGATGTTTATATCGTTATTAATTTTTTTAATTATAAAAATAAAACTTAAAAATTTAGGTATTTTGTCTTGTATGCGTCCAACTCTTCTATCAAATTTGGCCTAGCATTATGTGAGTCATTGGCCTTCTAGGAGGTCGGGGGGTTCGAACCTCACCAAATGTGAAAAAGGTGTGAGTTTTTTATTTCATTTGCCGTATATAAATATTATATACTTAAAAAAATCGAATTGTTGGGCATGAATCTTAATGAAAACCAAGGTGACAGTTTTTGCTCGAAATCTATAATTTTCACCACCTCTCACATCATATATATATATATATATATACTAGAAGGGTACTCGCGCAATGCAGTGAGATATATCTCGATTTTAAGTTTCATTTTAATTTTTGTTTCTATCGATGTTCTAATGGTTTTATGTGATTTTGAGAAAAAAAATTAGTATTTCAATTAAAAGTTCTCTTTTTTTATTTAATTTCTTTAATTCAATTTTTTATCATAATTTAATTTAGGTTTAATAACCAAATAATTTATTTTTGGTTTAATAATATGATTATTTTATTTGTTAGAAGTCAATGATTATCTTAATCATATTTCAGATTTTTTATATTTAAAATTAGATGTTTATCCTGTAGTTGATCATAGTTATCTATAGTTAGTTACACGAATTTACAGATGAAGTTTTAATAGGTTGTACTTACGCACGATTTACTTGTAATCTTGAAAATTAAGTAATTAGTATTAAATAGCAGTAACTAAAGCTTAAAAAGTTGTTTTTAAAAGTTTTTGATCAAATACTTTATAATATCGTATAGATGCATACACACACTGATCTTTTTTTTTTTTTTTTTTTATTTAAAAATAAATAAACTTTAATTAATATAAACAATACTAATTTTATTTTAATAATTATATAATCACAAAAATAAAACATAAACATTGAGATTTGACATATAAATGAAAAAATAGAAAGCATAAACTATATATAAATAAAACATAAAATGACAGTATCTGCACTACGATTAACACGTAAAAATTATGTGTACTTATCAAAAATTATTTCTTTTTTTACCTTTAAGCTACGATTCAACTTTTTAGAACATAAACACTTAACAACACTTATACAGAAAATTATCAAAAAATTTCAACCCAAATCTTATACAGCAGAAAATTAACACAAAAGTCTTTGAACTTCCCAACTTTCTAAAACGAAATAACATAAACTATTACAAATGGTGAATATATGATTATATATATCTATGATTATATATATACAATTAAAAAATCTGTTTGTAAATAATACATAATAATATTATTATTTTTGTAAGTAATAATATGTATGTACATAGGTCATAAAAATTTAATAATATATATATATATAAACTACATAATCTATACTATATTATAAAGCATTTGGTTAAAAACTCTTAAAAACAACTTTTTAAGCGTTCGGTACTGTTAATTAATGCTAATTACTTAATTTTCAAGATTACAAGTAGATGATGCGTAAGTACAACTTATTAAAGCTGCATTTCTGAATTCGTGTAACTAACTACAGATAATTATGATCAAATACAAGATAAACATATAATTTTAAATATAAAAAGTTTAAAATATAATTAAGATAATTATCAAGTTTAATTATTGTCTTTATCAAAAGTTATATTATCAAAACAAAAATAAATTACTTCGTTATTAAACCCAAAATAAAGTATGATAAAAAAAATTTGAATTAAATAAATTACATAAAAAATAGAACTTTTAGATGAAACATTAAAATCGTTTTCTTAAAACCACATAAAACCATTAGAACATCGATAGAGACAAAAATTAAAATGAAACCTAAAATCCAGATGTATCTCGCTGCATTGCACGAGTACCCTTCTAGTAATAATAATAATATATAAGGGAGAAAACTTACTATTGTTTCAATATCTATTTTATTTACAGAAACTGCTATCAAATTATTCAGGGGAAGAAATAATTAGAGAGAGTATTTGCAGATATTGTTCCGACACATTTACCGATACATAATTATATATTTAAAACAATAATAATAAAAAAGAATATATATAGTATATAATAATATTTATATATTTATTAAAAATTCGTAATAGATAGAATATATTTTGTTTAATAATAACTAATATGAAATATATATATATATATATAATAAAATATAATTGATTATTATGATTTGATTGATATGAATAACATTTATGGGTTTAAGGTACTTTTTCAAATTTTTAGGCATTCAATACCTCTATTAAAAGATGTCATTAACACTCCCGGTCTTTTATTCTATTTTTGTGAATAAAACATAATAGATATTAAATTAAAAGCTCTCCATTATTACACATTTATGTTTCTTGATATAAATAATATTATTTAAATAATTTGTAGAAAATGTAAAGAATGAGATCGATCGGATCTGGTAAGTGGAATCAATGAAGTTTGCAGAAGACCATTTGGCGGCAATACTCTCAATCAAACTTTGAGTTTCAGGTTTTCATCGTCTTCAAGAACCAAACCCTAAAATAAAACCCTTTGACTTCATCTTCATTTCTTTCAAAAATCATGCCTCCATTCATTCATCTCCTCCTTCTCTCCTCCATTTTCACCTTCACTTCTGCATCATCTTCTTCTTCTTCACCCACTAAAAACCTAACCCTTCTTGGCTCTGCACATTTCAAGAACAACTCCATTATCCTAACTCAACAACTCACAACCTGCAACTCTCATCCAAATTCACCCACCGGCAGAGTTCTACATTCTTACCCCATTCGCTTCCTTCGTTCTTCATCCAACGCCACCGCCACCGCCACCGCCAACGCCACCGTCTCCTTCTCCACTCGTTTCTCTGCCACCATCATCCCATCACCTCCGCCATGCCTTTCCGGCGAAGGTATCGCCTTCCTCATCGTTTCAGATCCCAACTCTTTACCACATTCCGATGGGTATTTAGGTTTACCTGATTCCCCTCTTTCGGGTCCATTCTTCGCCATTGAGTTCGATACCACTTTCAATCCGGATCTTGGTGATATCAACGATAATCATGTTGGAGTTGATGTGGATTCCATCATGTCTGTGGCTTCAATCGATTTAATGTCTAAAGGGATTGATTTGAAAAGTGGGAGAACGATTACTGCTTGGATCGAGTACAGAGACTCCGAAAAGATCATCCGGGTTTGGGTCCATTACACCGAGACGAAGCCTGAAAACTCCATTCTCGCCGTCCCTGTTGATCTTTCCAAAATCCTCAAAGAATTTATGTATGTGGGTTTTTCTGCTTCTAATGGAAGAGGCTCTGCAATTCATTCTATCGAAAAATTGCAGTTTCATACCTTCGAATCTCTATCCCCAAATATGCAATTGGAAACAGTCAGTTCAAGAAACTGCTTGATTTGCTATCCAGAAGATCCAGGTTTAGAAGAATCCGAATTGGGAATGTCGAATAAACATCATAGAGACAATCGGCTGATTGCATTAGCTTTTGGATTGGGATGCCTCATTGTTGTACCCATAATTCTTGCTATTGTTCTCATTGTTTATTGCATCTGTTTAGCAAAAAGAAGGAGAATGAAACAAAGATGCAATGAACAAGGCCAAATGTACAGGTTCCAGGGCACCAGAATGCCGAAAAAGCTAAAATTAACCGATATTAAATCAGCGACAAAAGGGTTTGATCCGAATCGGATCATCGGTGAAGGGGCCTCTTCGATTGTTTACGAAGCAAATCTTCCATCTTGTGGGAATGTGGCGGTGAAACGGTTTAGTAAAGTGAATCAATCGAGTACTTTCGGTAACCAGTTTGCTACCGAGCTCGAAACAATGGTGGGTTGTTTACGGCATAAAAACTTGGTGAAACTTGAGGGATGGTGCTGTGAAGGGAACGAACTGGTTCTGGTTTACGAGTATATGCCCAACGGTTCGCTAGATCGGATTCTCCACCGGCGATTGAACGTGAATCGATCACTCACGTTCGATAAACGATTAAACATCCTCCTTGGGGTTTCTTCAGCTCTCGTGTACTTACACGAAGAATGCGAAAGACAGATCATTCATCGAGACGTTAAGACTTGTAATATCATGCTCGATGCCGAATTCAATGCGAAATTGGGCGATTTCGGGTTGGCCGAGGTTTACGAGCACAACTTGACTCGGCGGGATGCGACTTTGCCCGCCGGTACGATGGGGTATTTGGCACCGGAATACGTGTATTCCGGTGTACCGACTGTGAAAACGGATGTGTATAGTTTCGGGGTGGTGGTGCTGGAAGTGGCTTCAGGGCAGCGGCCAGTGAATGAGGATGGCGTGATGGTGACGGATTGGGTGTGGGATTTGTGGGAGAAACGGGTTTTGATCGCAGCCGCAGACCCGAATCTGATGGGAAGGTTTGATAAGATGGATATGGAGAGGATGTTAATGGCGGGTTTGATCTGTGTGCACCCGAATCACCAGCAGCGGCCGACAATGAAAGAGGCGGCACAGATGCTACGAGGGCGAGTGGTGCCGGATTTGCCGGCGAGGAAGCCGGCGGTTATGATTCAGTCGGTGAGGTCGACGGAGATGGTTGGGAGGATTTGTGGGGAGGATGCTGAAACGCCATGGTCTACTCCCAGGACTCATTTTAGTAGGGCATAGAGGATATTAGAGATGGTCAAAAACCGGTTCTGTGTTAGGTTAGGCCGGGCTTAAAATAGCCATCTCTAGTGGATATTGATTTTTTGTAAAATTGGGAATATTTTCAACACTACTGTGAATAAAAGATAACAAAAGAATATATGTGAAACGATATATCAAATAATGTTGTTTATAAATGATGATAAATTGGTACCTTGTATTATCGTGATTGTGGCACTATTGCATCCTCTTGTTTGAATTAGATAGCACTTATTTAGACAAATAACAATAACAGTTTGATTGTCGTCTATATATTCAAACCGTTATCCCACTCACAATTCCTTCTCGAATTCTCTCCTTCAATCTGTTGTTCTTTGATCTTCACGTGTAGGTCGAAAAAGTTCACGAAGAGTTACGAGGTGTGTGAACCGAATGTAGAGTTCGAGGGAGAGGGTTAAGGTTACGCATCATGTACAATCTTTCGACTGGAAAAGGAAGGCGTGATTTGGTTGACCAATGAAGGGATATCAAGATCAAGTTGAAGGCATGATTAGTGTTCTTTCTCATTTTTATTGTGTCCTTGTACCAATCTTCTGTATGATCTCTTTATTCTTTCCATTAATATGGTTAGGGTTGGATTTTGGTGTAGAGGGAGCACCAATTAAAAATAAAATAAATCAATTTTCTCTTATCAAAAACGGAAAAACAATTTTTTGGATTTAGACACGCCATGAAAAGAGGCAACTCAGTGTTAGTCTCACTAATTCGTAACCCCGAGTCAGCGAGAAGATCGGCTAAATTGATTTCGACACGACTTTGTTTGCAATTATCCGAATTAAGCTTATCTGGCATAGATGACGAATCACCGATTGTTTTTCTCTTTATTAAATAGTTATCCATTACCGCTAAATATTAAACTAGTTTATATATATATATATATATATATATATAGGGTTAGGTTCAAATGTGAACTCAATTTTGGCTGTGAATGTGAGGACGAATCTCAGCCACACATCTTCGGTTATGGTGGACGCGATCACGGAGGATTGACGCGATTCATGGGAGGGTGGAGATTATTAAAGGAGGGGAACCAGGTCAAAGCCGTCTTTATTGACCGGATAAGTGGCTGAGATTCGTCCTCACGTTCACAACCAAAAATGAGTTCACATTTGAACTTTCCTCTCTCTCTCTCTCTCTCTCTCTCTATATATATATATATATATATAGGGGATCAAACGAGAATGGGTGCAATTTGAAAGAATAAAGGGAATGATCTCAGTCTCTAATTACATTTGATCAATGGCTGATATTAATTGTGACAATTTATGTAAATAATAATAGAAAAAATAAATTTTCCATGGTGGTAAAATGATTTTGGGGGTAAAATTGAAAAAAAATATATATGTTTAACTGATATGCAATGTGAGGGCGATGATTCGATAAATAAGGAGGTGATTATGACTATCAAATAGACTAATGCAATCATTTCCAAAAATCTCTCGCACACCACCTTCAACTTGTTGATAACTTGAAGAAATACATCGAAATCTCATAATCTACAAAATCGACTATATCTTCTTCATATTTTCTTGATTATACGAAGCTTATTGAAAACAATTTCAGAAGAAAATCATGAATTCACAAGGTACTTTCAACATTTCAACAGTCGATTTCCATATTTTGATTCTAAACCCTAAGAATATGATAAAAACATGTTTTTTTACAAGAAAAGGGGTTCGTAAGAGTAATAGACTTGCCAAGAAGACAAGAACAATTGGGAATTCAAGTAACACAATTGATCAACCATATGGTTTGTCGATGGTGGACTAGTTGAAGACTGACCACAAACACGATCAACAACGCCATTGTTGCTGGATGGAAACTGTTGAAGATATTTTTATGTTAAGCAATTCAGTAATTGGATTATGTGTTTTGGTTTGGGATCATTATGAATTTTGTTGGGATAATCACCTATGATTATAGGTGAAAGAAAACAATTCGTCCAATTTGAATGCATTAAAATCATATATGACGTGTATTACAGTTCTGTAATGTGATGTGTCTTAGATTTTTGAATTGTGTAAAATTAATTGATGACGACTAAAAAGAACATTATGTACAATTAAGTTGCTGGAAGAATAATATGTTATGCTGTCATGGTTGCATAACAAGACATTTACAGTCTAATCCCCTTATGGCCACGGAGGTTCAAATGCGGTGACTCCGGGCTACCCGCGAAGCGGGTAGTCGCCCTGGGATTAGTCGGCTCGCATAGCGGGTTGGATATCCAGGTTAATCAAAAAAGAAATAAAAAAAGACATCTTGTGAAATCTTGACGTAGTGTAAGCAATATGATTGAGTGATAAAAACTAATAACCATGATGCTGTTTAAACTGCAGTAAATCATATATGTTTACAATCTAATCATATATGATCTTGTGTATCGGGAATCTTTGCTAAACATTCTGTCACATTCATTTATAGTGTAATCATATATGATCTTGTGCATTAGGTATGTTTGCTAAACATTCTGTCACATGCATTTACAGTCTAATCATATATGGTCATTTACGACGTTATCATCGATCGAGTCGCGGTTATTCTCAGATGTTTGGGAATGACAATTCGACGCACCATTGATACCATTAAAGTATTGCATTTCGTCGTTATTAGTGTGTCATTTCTTGTAATTTTTTCTTCAGACTTCAACGTTGTCTCTTGCTCGTGGTGTGCATATTCTTCAACAACGAAATATAATTATGAAAATGTTCTAATATTGAAAGTGAATAGCAAAAAGATAGGAGGTTTGTTTATGAAATTCTCATGATTCATTTTGATATCAACGATTTGGAAAAATGGCATATTTTTAGGGATTGCAAAGATTCTTTAAATATTGTAAAAATGTTTCTCACCAAAATGCCCTTTGAAAATTAAATTAATTTATTTTAATTAAAAGAGTTTTGATTGGTTGACAAGCGCCCTCGTATTCCTTTAAAACGATAGTGTTCCTGCATGATCCTCCCTCTCCCTCTCTCTCTCTATATATATAGAGAGAGAGAGAATCAAATAATAAAAAGACTCTATAAAAGCAATGATAAATAGATATGAATAGAGCAAGAAAAGAAGGAAATAAAAAAACATAGTATAGAAAAGATATCCAAAATTATATAGAAATCACTATCCTACCCTTAGTTTTTATTTCCTTAATTTAATTGAATTTCGCTACAATAAATCCAGCTTACTAATTGTGAAACGTTTAATCACTCGAATGTATCAACAGAATCATTTGATTCTTTCCGTTAATGATTCTAAACAGGCTCCATTTTTGGGGCACAACAAGAATTTTTATTCGCAAGTAATGTCAGAGGTATCTTCAATCATTATGGAAATTCCATTGTCTCTGCGATTGATATCTTCCCTAGAAAAGAAAGGAGTAGTCAAATCCGATAATTTACGATCAATTCATTCAATATTTTCTTTTTTAGAGGACAACTTTTTACATTTAAATTATGTATTAGATATACTAATACCTTACCCAGCCCATCTGGAAATCTTGGTTCAGGCTCTTCGCTATTGGATAAAAGATGCTTCTTCTTTGCATTTATTAAGATTCTTTCTCTATGAGTGTCATAATTGGGATAGTCTTATTACTTCAAATTCAAAGAAAGCCAGTTCTTCTTTTTCAAAAAGAAATCACAGACTATTCTTTTTTCTATATACTTCTCATGTATGTGAATATGAATGCGCTTCATCTTTCTCCGTAACCAATCTTCTCACTTACGATCAACATCTTCCGGAGCCCTTCTTGAACGAATATATTTCTATGGAAAAATGGAGCATCTTGCAGAAGTCTTTGCCAGGGCTTCTCAAGCTAATTTATGGTTGTTCAAAGATCCTTTCATGCATTATGTTAGGTATCAAGGAAAATCAATTCTTGCTTCAAAAGGGACGTTTCTTTTGATGAATAAATGGAAATATTACTTTGTTAATTTCTGGAAATCTTATTTTTACTCGTGGTCCGAACCGGGAAAGATTTATATAAACCAATTATCCAATCATTCGCTTGACTTTACGGGTTATCGTTCAAGTGTGCGGCTAAAGCGTTCAATGGTCCGCAGTCAAATGCTAGAAAATGCATTTCTAATCGATAATGCTATTAAGAAATTTGATACTATTGTTCCAATTATGCCTCTGATTGGATCCTTGGCTAAATCTAAATTTTGTAACGCATTGGGGCATCCTATTGGTAAGGTGATTTGGGCCAATTTTTCAGATTCTGATATTATTGATCGCTTTGGACGTATATACAGAAACCTTTCTCATTATCATAGTGGATCTTCAAAAAAAAAAGAGTTTGTATCGAGTAAAGTATATACTTCGACTTTCTTGTGCTAAAACTTTAGCTCGTAAGCATAAAAGTACTGTACGTGCTTTTTTGAAAAGATTCGGCTCGGAATTATTGGAAGAATTCTTTACGGAAGAAGAACAAGTTTTTTCCTTGACCTTTCCAAAAGTTTCTTCTATTTCGCGAAGGTTATCTAGAAGCCCGAGGAAAGCACGCCTCCGTTACCTTTTGGGAGGCCTACGCCCCATAGAAACTCTCTACCTGAGACTGTCCCTTGGCCCGTACGTCCTGACACAAGGTTAGAATTCTAGCTCTTCCAGAGTGGTATCTCACTGATGGCTCGGACCCCCCGGAAGGAGGCCTTCTTC
>CM072535.1:12837947-12887947 GCA_036898165.1 Silybum marianum | reverse complement strand
AAAGAATAGACACACTATTCTATCAAACTAAACACACAGATAACAGTAATTAACTTATACACTAAGGAAGTTAAAACAAGATTGTTATAACACACAAGATTGCCGGAGTCAAACAAATAATCACTTTGAAGATTTGTTGAAAGCGTAAGATTTATGGGAAGGACTTCATCTCCTTTTATAGTGCCCATGCATGGGATGCATGTGGACAGTTGTCAAGGTTTCATTAACTGGAAGTGTATCTGCTGGACAAAGGAAGAGACCACTCCCTTTGTACTAGAATAATGGATGAACCATTCTTTGTAGCACGTAATGTCAGATAACTTTATCTTCTTTTCTTCATGCTCTGTGAAGTCCCATCAAACCTTTTAGCTAAAAGATAAATATTCCTTTTATAACAATAAAAGAGAATGTCTTTATTTAAGGTTTAATGCTCAAGTTCTTGCTGCTCACGTGTCTTGCATTTGTTGTGAGTCAAGAACTTATCTCTTGAAAATTGCTAAGCGATACATGAACCTATGTATCACATCGGTGGATACCTTGTAAGGCTGGAATTGATAAGTGTACACATTGCTTAGTGATCCTCAAATCTCACTAAGTGTTGAGAGTGTACACCCTTGTAGTTGTGACTTGATATCACAGCCTTAGAAAATATACCTGCAATTTCGGTGACTAAGGTACATAGCGTCGGTGGATGGGTACTAACTTGATGACCTCATCTTGTATTGATGACCCAATACTTTGATGACTTAAATGTGTACCATCGGTGACCCACTATGTTGGTGACCCAATCTTGACTTTGGCAATTTGATCTGAATATTGAAGTTAGTTGGTACATCCAAAATTCCACTTTTTGATGTACAACCCTTGATTGAATAGTCTTTGACTTTTCAATACTTGAAGCATATTTCTGACCTTCAAAAGAACCTATAAAAAATCAATCATACAAAGGAAGGTGGTTCATCACCAAATCATCGGTGACCCAAAAAAGTGGCCTATATTCAGTGTTGGTAGCGGGTTGGCACTGATAGGACTTCCAGTTATCACAGAAGTAAGCTATAAAACTAACTTCTCAAACTGTTCCGGCATAAACACAAAGATATGCAATGTGAATCACAAAGACTCGTGCAATGTGTAGAAATAATTTATGCATTAAATGCTAATTTTAAGGCTCAAAATGTGAAAATACATTTCACAGACTCAATGTGCATTGAATGTGAAGTTCGGAGACCGAAGGTGTGTCGTCCTTTTTCAATATCTTAATCTTTCGAGTGAAGAAAAGATAGCAGATATGCTCATTCTCCGTGATATATGAAACAAATATCTTTTGTGAGATACTTGAGTAGTTGGGTGGGGTGACACAAGTTATCGACATTGGGTCCATGTCTATTTCAATATTCATCTCCAAAGAATTGAGAATGAATATATTATGTGGCTACCCGGATAACTGTTTAGGTTTGGTAAAGACCATATATTTTCTTTTAAGTCTTGTCACATTCTCACATTTTTTTTTATTTAACGCACATGTACTCAATTCTATCTCAATCACACCCTTTCAAAGCATAGCTAACCTAGGGATGTGTTTCATGGGTAGGTCCTTCCGGCTTTGGCTTGACTATTTGAAACGTCTAAATCCTAGCACACAAAGAGTTAAAACATTAAAGTCCGAGTTCTAAACTGAAGTATTCAAAAGTCATAATGCAATGTAAAATGGGTTAAGAGCAGGTCCATAGCTGAGATACTATGAAGCTAAAATAAATGGAAAAAAATATGTGGTACTCCCCCTCAAATGTAGCATAACCTTTTGAAAGATTGTCTATTGATGTGAATATTCGGAATGCATGACGTACCTACAAAACAGATTAAAAAGATTTTGGTACCCAAATTTTGTTGGGTCCTCGGTGGTTAGCTTTAGATGCAATAAGTGGGTAAGTGGGGATACTGTAAGTACCATACCATTTATGATTGAAATTTTGATTGACAAAATCATTTGTTCCACATGTAGAGCAACAAATCTATGTGGCACTTAGACTAATTAGTTGATTGATAGATTTGACAAAATAAGGCAAATTAGTCTTGAAAACAAATGATCTTGTATCAACTACAGGAGATGTATGTGACATGTTTCCAACACTATCATCTGTAGCTGATTTCTTCCTCCAAACCATTTTAAACTTCTTAGAATTACCGGAATTAGCAACAAAATCATTGTGAGATAAAGTAGAATTATGAGTCCGGGAAGTTGGAGAATTATATGATTTGGAGCTGTTAGAATAACTGTTTGATTTGACACTTGAAGACGAGTTATTCTTACAGACATTTATTGTTGAAAGATAATTCAACTGAAAAATTGAACTTGAAGCAGTTGTAGAACTTTCAAGTTTTCTAATTTTGCAGAATAGATGATCTCTTTCTTCCAAAATCACTTCAAATTTTGTTTGAGATTCGGATCTCATTTTCCGTTCATTCACAAGAGTTGTTTCTAAAACAGATAATTTGTTTGAAAGTTTACTGATTTTCTCTTCAAAAGTTTTTCTTTCGTTTTCAAAAACTTTTTCCGAATTTTTGCTTTTAGCAACGATCAAAACAGTTTTCTTGATTAAACCCGTCTTATCAGTTTCAAACACTTTTCTTTCGGCTTTTAAAAGATTTTGAAGTTCAGAAAGTTGCTTTGATAGTTTTAGACATTTCGTTTCAGATGATTTTCTTTCTAAAATCACAATTTGTTCGAAATCAGACACTTGTTTAGAAGGTTTTTGAATGGTCAATTCACAAGTGTTAATTTTGCTTTCAAAATCTTTTCGTTCAGACTCAAATTTGTGTTTCTCGTCAGAAGTTAAAATCCTTTCTTTCTCACATTCCAAAAATTCAGTTAATTTTCTTTTAAGAACCACACTATAAGTCCCATGATCTATAAACTTTTCTAACTCAGAAATTTTGTTTTTCAGATCAAAATTTATTTTTGTCAACTCAAGATTTTTCTTTTTGCAAACGTCTTCATAAAATACATGATATGTATTCCTAGTATGCTCGGTGAGTTGTTCCTCCAAAAATTCATTTTGATTTTGCAAAACTTTTCTTGATTCTTCTGAGTTATTAAATTTAGATTTGAGATAGACATGTTCTCTTAAAAGTTCATCCAACACTTGCATGTTGTTTGTGTGTCTGGTTTCAAGTTGAGAGGTTTTTGCATTTAGCTCAGAGATTTGGTTTTGAGAACTCATCGTGAAAGCACGGGTTACCTGATAAAGTAATCTCGATCGGTGAGTTTTTGGCAATTTTCTGAGATTTCTTTGGAAAACAGAAGGTGTTCTTGACAGATGAAGGCTTTTCTCGGGTGATGAAGGGCCGAGAAGAATTTTTCTCGGGTGATGAAGTACCGAGAAATTTTTTTCTCGGGTGACGAAGGATCGACAAAAATAAATTGCCGAGTGGTATGGTCTCGATAAGAAGATTTCTCGGATGTATGAGACTCGATAACAATTATTGTCGGGTAAAGGAGACTCGATAAAACTTCTAATAAATTTTGAATCGATAAGAAGAGTTTTATCGATCACAAGGGTCTCGATAACTTCAAGTTTCTCGATTAATCAAGATTCGACAAAAATAATTTGACTCGATAAAACAATGAATCGATAAAAATTTATATCGATTCCTGTTGACTCGATTAATAAAATTTGTCGATTTAAAAGGACTCGATAAAAAATCAAAAATACTTAATCTTAGTTTTCTTTAACCGATAAACCAGAAACCAAGAACAAAGGGTTCTTGACTAAAAAGAACAAGTCTTTTTATGGACAAGAATGTCTAAGTTCTCGAGTTTCTTATTTGTTCAGTCAAGAAAAAAAATTAAAATTACTAGAGTTTATGATTTTTACTAAAGAATTCTTTAGTAAGAAAAGCTGCAAGAGTCACTAGTTCCTGAGTTTTCTTATGTAAAGAATATAAAAAGTAATTAAAAAAAACTAGAATAACTTTAATTAAAACAGATTAAATAATTTTGACTAAAATCAAGAATAACTCAATATGGATCGACAAAAATTTAAGCGCATGAAGTATGAATCGAAAAAAAAACAAGTTTATCAAAATAAGACTTTTTATCGGGTAAAGCTAATGAAGTATGGATCGAGAAAAACAGATAAAAAATATTATGAGTTTTTATCGGGTAAAGCTAAAACAGTTTGAATCGATAAAAACTCAAAAACTCAGAAATCGAAAATTTACCTTCTGTTTCGTGAATAACTTCAGAAAATTGAAAAAGAACTCTGATCATCTACTCTGATACCAATTGTGGATCCTAGAATATGAGGTAACGATGTGCTTTATAAAGAATAATCAATAAGAACACGAAGAACGCTATGAATATGATGAAGATCCGAAGTCGGATATCTTACTTGTATTGAATAATAACAGATTTATCTATCACAGTTTAGCTCTCAATATTTCGCACTAATGTTCTTCTCCTTCTAATGCTAGCCCTAACCCTCTATTTATATGTATAGGAAATACGGTATAAGGAAAGTAAAGATTAAGACATTATACACTTGCCTTATTTACAAAATAGAACGTTTACTTATATTTAAACATCAAACCTTTCCTAATTAATGACTTTGTTGCCTTTACACTTTATCCCTTCACGTCTTCAATAGTTATCATCTCGGATACAACATTTTCAGACCTAACAATTGGTGTTTATGGGATTAAGCAAAATGTTATATAGTCTTTCTAATGGTAGCTTGCCAAAAGATGGTTACAAAATGATGAATCAGATGGATCAATTCTATAATAGTATTCAACTAATGGGAAAGGTGGATAGATTGTACTGTCTTAACTTAAATGAATCATTTTTGAATCTTCCTAACAGTCTTGTTTTAGAAAAGGTTAAGCCATTTGTAGGTGAAGGTTCTGCTTGTTATTGTCTCATCTCATCTTTTCTTAATATCCAAGCTTTAGATGTTAACGGGCATTCTATTAGCTTTGGTGGTAAGCTGCCTATAGTGGGTGAAATCAGCAAGGTCTTATTCATTTTAGTCTTAATTGACATCTTCGACCGTGAGTTACGTAAATGATGAAGTTATATTCGACGAGAAAGCCAGATATGCGTTCTTGGATGATGTCGGTCTGGCAGGAGAGATCTTCTCAGTAGGACCAGGTGATAAAGCCATTTAGTTTATTGATAAGATAGTAGTTTTTGATAATGATAGTAATGTAATTTTGTACAATCCTGATGATTATTATAAAACTAGATCATACAGTTCAGTATACAGATGAGCTGGTGATAAGGTGAAGCCTATTATAGTGTGATCGAGTATTCAAAGGATCTTACCTTGAAAATGGTAGTATGAGTTTCTGCCCGCAGATTAGGTATATAATAAATTTGATATTGGCTGAACTGCGTCACCAAAAACGACTACTTAGTCTTTTCTAAAGATAGGTAGAGGCATCGAGAGATGTGCCAGTTCAAGTCTGGCTAGTCGCATCACAGGCAGAAACGATCTATGATAGCTATTAACTAGTGCCATGGAGTCAGTCCACTATGCAAGGAAAAGAAGAAAGAAAAGCTATCTATCTGGGATATCAAGATTCACGTGCGATGGGACTAGCAAAAGGCTTCATGGTATCTGAAAGTAGAGCTACGAAAGGTCTTTAGTGAGTGAACAAGATGAGGATCGAGGCTGTTATGTACCACCTGGGTAGGCCTCCCATCTGTTAGTTCGGTCGTTAGGTCGAGAAGAAAGGGATTCTTTTGAAAGAAAGGGAATGAGATGGTATACGAAGCAAAAGGTGGGAGGGGGGTAATGTTGAGATAGGATCGTAAACCGCTACCCTTCAGCATCCGGTTCACCCAATTGATCGAATGGCATCATCAACAATAAGGTGGACTTCAATTGATGCAATAATGTGTTAGAAGCGCCCTGACAGGCCAGGGTATGCCGATGGTTGGATTGTAGGAGTTTCCGCTATAAAGCAAGAGGCTTGGAAGCTCTCTTTTGTCGGATATGTGCTACCTGTCGAATGACCATAAGAGAGAGACTACCGTCGACTAACCTTAGGAAGGGAGACTACCGCCCACAGAAGGGGGCTTGTTGCTAGAAAGTTCAGAAGTAGCTGACTAGTTTACTACTTTCAGTCTAAACTCTATAGCTCAACTAAGCAAGGCTAAAAAGTATGTCAAATGTGGCTCTTGTCTTAATGTCCTTGTGTGATAGGGTTCATTGATATGTTATATCAATCTGAAAGCTAGTGAATGGTTTTTTCACCAGGGGTGAAAGAGAATGAACAGAACCAGAGAGGGAGCCTCGGGTGAGGAGCACTCTCTCAATGTAACCTTGTGTGATGCCCTTGTGATGGAACGAAACTGATCAGGACTTGAGTCGATGTTGGGTAGAAGAACAATCTTTCTCATATGCTGGACTATCTTTTATCCATATCTTGAATATGACTCCATGTGCAAGGTCAATTCCATCTTTCCACAGAAGGATAATCCAGTCAGTGCGATTAGTGCAGTCAAGTTCTTGACTTCGGTCGTAGGTTGAAAGTCAAGAGGTAGCCGTTTCGTTCACCTAGATGCACGAATGAGGAGAGAAAGAAGCACACGAGCCAGGGAAAGAAAGGAGAGAGAGTGCTTTATTATACAAGATTTGCCCGTTTTCAGTCAATCATGGAACGCCCCTCGGGATGTGCCCTATGGGAGCGCAAGGCTTTTTCACAGAAGAGGTGGCAAAGAACGAACTCTTCCAGAGGAGGATGTTAGCGAATAAGCTCTCAACTAATCTCGTACAATACAATAAAGTCCTTGCCCTAAATGGTCACACCCTTTCACTCTTGGGACTGACTTGCCTGTTGGAGAGCTACCAAACTGCCTTCTGATAGGTATATCAGAATAGCTTCAAAAGAGACTGGGTTCTGAAGATATGCAGATCTGAAGATAGAAGCTCAGAACTCAGAGAAAGTCAGAAAACACCTAAGGCATAACTTCTGATGTGTCAACTTCAGAAGTTCTGAAGGTTCTGAACATGTTTCTGAAGATACTTCTGAAGGTGCTTGTGAAGAAGTTCTGAAGAAGTTCAGAACTATTTCTGAACATGTCTGTCACAAATGTACTGTCTGTTTAGCATTTTCTCTCTTGTATAAATAGTTGTTAGATAGTCTGTTAGAACTAACGTTTCATAATCTTGTAATACAGTATTGTAATATCTTTCATTTGATCAATACATATGACATTTGGCTATCAGATCTAAATCCATATTCTACTTTCTTCATTATATTGATTGTTAAGGGTCCTAACAATTGGTATCAGAGCAAATTCATCTGTTCTTGAAGAAGATTTGTTGTCAGATCTGACAGTTCTTCTTGATCAACAAAATTCAAATTCAATACAGGTGAATTCTCGATCTTCTAACAATCAAAGATGTCTAAAGAAATAGTCTCAATCGGATCTGAAACGAAACCACCAACTCTCTTCTTAGGGGAATATCATCAATGGAGAATTAGAATGATACAATTCTTGGATAACATAGATGAAGCTTTAATGCAATCTATTACAAATGGTCCACTAGAGGTATTTGTTGAAATTCCAGCAGTTCCAAGAACTGAATCCACTCCTGAGATCCCTGCTTCAAGAATTAAAAAGAGTTCAGGGATGTACAATGCAACAGAGAAAGCCCAAGTCAAAGTTGACAAAAGAGCTTTAACTCTGCTCACAATGGCAATTCCTAATGAAATTTTTAATAGGGTTGATAGTCTTTCATCAGCCAAAGCCATGTGGGATGAAGTAGAGGCTCAAATGCAGGGGAGTACCAAAGCACAGGCACAAAGGCTAAACATCTGTGTAGGTACTTATGAAAAATTCAGATACAAAGATAATGAATCTATTACTGATACATATAATAGATTCAATAACATTCTGAACGATCTAAGGAGAAATGGAGTTCGAAATCAAATTACGAAATTAACAATAAATTTACGGAATAATGCAGAGTCTTGAATGGTCAAGCTTCTCTGACAACATGGTCACTAGAAATCTTTCTAGAAAGATAATTCATGATGTCTATGGGATTTTATTTCAACAAGAAGATAAAATCAAAGTTAGACAACATGAACAGAAAAAGGCAAATGAAGTTGCTCTGTTAAGCAAGAAGTTTAACAATTCTATGACCATGTCAACAAAGAAAACTGTTGATATTCCTGAGGTTAAGGTTTGTGATGGTGATGAATCGGATGAAAAACTCAAGAGAATTTCTGATAATAGTGCATTCTTGTCAAGACAGTTCACACATAGATATAATCAAAAATATCAGAACAAAGCAAGAATTGAAACTGGACCTAAGAAAGGTCAAGAAACTGGTCAAATCAAACAAGCCAGAACCAGCAAGATGCTTCAATTGTGGCAAACACAGGCACTATGCAAGACAGTGCAAGATGCCTAAAGTAAAAAACTCAGGTTACTATGAGAAAAAGCATACATTAGCAAAGAAGAAAGAAATCAACCCTGCTCTAATTACCAAGTATGAGGAAGACTGGTTGAATTGGAGTGATGGAGAAGAAGATGAAGAAGTGGCACACTATGCAACAAACTGCTACATGTGTCAGATGGATTCTAAAAAACAACAAGCTGACACAGAGGTATTATCTTCATCTTCTGAATCAAAGTCTGAAAATAGTTTCTCATCTGAACTAAATTCTGAATTAAATTCTGAACATAACCATGATTCTGAAACAAAAATTCAAGTTCAAAACATGTTTTCTGAATTTGAAATATTAAGGAACAGAATCAAAGGTGAAAGAATGTTAGTGAATCAATTTAGAGCTGAAAGTCAGATCTATAAAGAAAATTGTCAAGAAGCTGAACAAAATCTTGAAAAGATTTCTGAAGAAAAAGTTTCTTTAAAAGAAAAATTGGACAATTTACAAAAAGAGATAGTTAATGAGAAATCTGAAAAAGAGATCTTAAGTGTTAAAATGAACTTTCTGAATCAAGAAAGAATTGATCTGTACAAGAAGATTAAAGAACTTGAAGATTTAAATTTCAAAAGAGGACAAACTGAGCAAACTCTGAATATTTTAACAAACCAGGCTCAGAATTCAAAATTTTATAATATTAAAGCTGGTCTGGGATATAATGATAATCAAATTCTGAAAAAGGCACCTGCAAATTTATATGATTTCTCAAAAATGAAAATTTTTAATGAAACAAATGTAGGTGTTATCCCTAAACCAGTGAATTTTTCTCTGCCTGAAAGGATACCTTTTATTAAATCAGAGACTTTGTTTTCAGAAGAAGTTCCTCTAAAGTCTGATGAATCAAAAATTAAATCTGAAGATTGTTCAGAAATAAATTCAGAGATAAATTCTGAATTCAATTCTGAAGTTACTTCAGAAAATATTTCTGAGAATATATCAAAATCTGAAGAAAAGTATGATGAATTTTCAGAAGCTGACTCCTCAGAAGATGCTGATGAAAATTCCAAAATATTTTTTGATGATTCTGATAATGAGTCTACTACTATAAAAGATTCAAGTATTTTTGCAAAAAGTATTACTCCCAATAAATTTTCAGAACTTATGAATGCTTCTGACTCAGAAGATGAAGATGATCAAATGATGCAAGTTATTGACAAAGATGGTAATGTTGTGTATAAACTACAATCTTCTATGACTGAAGGAGATAAACTAAAATCTATATTTGGCACATCTTCTGACTTTAACACCAGAGTTAAAATTTTTTGAGCAAGGTCAATCTTCAAAATCTGCTTCAAACATTCAGAAAATTAACTCAATTGATTCAGAGATAAAATCTAAAAAGCATAAAAGAATCTCTTATACTAATCCTCATTTTTTGTCTGTTTCAGAGTTGTCCACTCTAGTTTGGAGAAAGAAAGGAGAGAGACTATCAAATTCAGACAAATTAGATAGGTTTCCTTCTTTACAAAAATGTGTTGTACCAAAAATTAAAACAGTGAATAAAAAGCCTTTTGTTGATTAATCAAATGTTATTAACTCCTCTATGTCTTCTGCGATTGTTAACACTTTAAAGAAACATATTCACTGTATTACTTGTGGTCATCATAATTTTCATATAATCTCCAAGACTAACAAAAAGAATTTGATAAATTCTATTCAAAAATGTTCAGCTATATTGACAAATAAGCTTAAAAATAAAATTAAAAAGAAAAAGCAAAACAAAGTTAAAAGTTCTGAATCAAATTCTGAATTGAAAAATCTAAAGGCTAAGTTCAGAACTTCTAAATTTTCAACTAATATCAAAGGACCCATTCAGGAATGGGTACCTAAATCTCAATAATCTCTTTTGCAGATATGTCATGTGTGGGTTTTAGATTCCGGATGCTCAAGACACATGACTCCTTTCAAAGAACTCCTAACTGATTATCATGAAAGATATGGAGGACCAGTTAGTTTTGGAAATAATGCAAAGGGATTTGTGAGAGGATATGGCACATTCAAAAAGGGAGAAGTGACAGTAATGAAGGTTTTTTATGTTGAAGGTTTAAAACATAATCTTTTCAGTATTAGTCAATTCTGTGACAAAAATTGGAAAGTGAATTTTGACATAGATTACTGTCATGTTCTGAGTACAGCAAATAAAAATGAATTAACTGCCTACAGAGATGGAGATATCTACACAGCAAGTTTTACTGCCTCAAGAGAAATGAATGTTACATGTCTACATCAATGAGAAATGAGAGCTGCAAGGTGTATGTTACATGTCTACAAGAGAAACTTTTACTGCCTCAAGAGAAACTTTTACTGCCTCAACAGATATCTACTGTTAACTGCAAGGTGTATGTTACATGTCTACATCAATGAGAAATGATAGCTGGCTTTGGCATAGAAGAATGTCACATCTGAATTTCAAAGCCATTTCTGAACTAGACAAACATCACTCAGTTAGAGGTCTACCCAAGATCAGATTTGAAAAGAACACTCTTTGCTCTGCTTGTGAACTAGGGAAAATAAAGAGAAGTTCCCATCCTCTAAAAATGTTATCTTAATGCAAAGCTCCTTTAGAAATGTTACACATGGACTTGTGTGGACCAATGAAGACACAAAGCATGGGAGGAAAGAAATACATCCTGGTTATAGTTGATGAATATACAAGATATACATGGATTGAATTTCTTAGACTCAAATCTGAAACCTCTGAAAAGTTGATACCTTTTCTGAAGAAAGTTCAAGTTCTTCTTCAACTACCAATTCAAAAGATCAGAAGTGACAATGGAACAGAATTTACTAATTCTACACTTCGAATTTTTTGGAATACGGTGGTATTTCTCATAATTTTTTTATTTGCAAGAACTCCTCAACAAAATGGGGTAGTTGAAAGAAAGAATAGAACTTTGGTAGAGGCTGCAAGAACTATGCTTGCATATTCAGAACTTCCTCTGTCTCTTTGGGCAGAAGCTATTGCTACTGCATGTTTTACTCATAACAGAACCATTCTTAACAGAAAATTTCTTAAAACTCCTTATGAATTGATAAAACAAAGAAAACCCTCTATTGATTATTTTAAAATTTTTGGTTGCAGGTGTTTTCTAAAGAATGATACTCCACAGCATATAGACAAATTTGCACCAAAAGGTGTTGCTGGGATATTTGTTGGCTACTCTCAAAGATCTAAAGCATATAGAGTCCTTATAAAGGGAACACAAAGGATCATTGAGACTACAAATGTCAGATTTCATGAGCCAACATTGACTTCTGAACAAAACAGTTCAGAACTCGTACATAACCTAGTTTCTGAAAGTTTGGACTCCGAAAACAATAAGAAATCTTTTTCTAAATCTCAAAAGACAAATCTAGATGAATTGTGTAAAGACTTATTTGACATTTCTGTAAATGTTTCTGCAGATTATCAGAATCCTTCTCTTCTCAAAAGTTCTAATGATTCAAACATTTCAGAAATACAAACTCCAAGCACTTCAGCTCCAACCCTCTCAACCTCAAATACAGAACATTCAACTACTGAACATATACATTCAACTTCTGAACCAGTTCCTATTCATTCAGAACAAATTCATATAAATTCTGAACAAGTTCAACCAACTTCTGAACCCGATTCAGAAATTCCAATTCTTTTAGAATTTATTCCTTCTGAATTTGAGAATGTACATAATGTTCCTTTTGAGGGAGAGACTTCAGATTTACATTCGTTGATCAATCATGATACTGGCACTCAAGCAATTATTGATGAGTATGATTCTTTGAATAATGTCTCATCTGTTCAACCACTACCAAATGTGAACAAATGGACATCAAATCATCCAGTACATCAAATAATTGGAGATCCATCAAAAGGTGTACAAACAAGATCTACAACAGCAAATGAATGTCTGTATGTGAATTTCTTAAGCAATATAGAACCCAAAAAGACATATGAGGCACTTCAGGATCCAGACTGGATTCTAGCTATGCAAGAAGAGTTAAATCGGTTGAAAGGAACAAAGTCTGAAGATTGATACCAAAGCCTAAAGGAAAATCAATCATTGGCACTAAATGGGTCTTCAGAAACAAAAAAGATGAAAATGGTATTGTTGTAAGAAATAAGGCAAGGCTTGTAGCAAAGGGGTATTGCCAACAAGAAGGCATTGATTATGATGAAACATTTGCTCCTGTTGCTAGACTAGAAGCAATTCGAATATTCCTTGCTTATGCTGCTCACAAGAACATGAAGGTCTACCAAATGGACGTTAAATGTGCATTTTTAAATGGTATTCTTCATGAAGAAGTTTATGTTGAGCAACCAGAAGGATTTGTAAGCAAAGAATTTCCAAATCATGTTTATATTTTGGATAAAGCCTTATATGGTCTCAAGCAAGCACCAAGAGCATGGTATGATACTCTTACAACTTTTCTTCTGAATTCCAAATTCAAAAGAGGTACTGTTGATACTACCTTATTTCTGAAAAAGGAAGGTGATGATCTGATATTAATACAAATATATGTGGATGATATTATATTTGCTTCTACTAATCCAAAATTTTGTAGGAATTTTGAGAAAATCATGCAAACATAATTTGAAATGAGTATGATGGGAGAGTTGACATTTTTCCTTGGTCTTCAAGTTAAACAACTTCCCACTGGCATATTCATTAATCAATCTAAGTATGTCTCTGACTTACTTAAGAAGTTTGACATGACTGATGTTCAAGTATTCAAACTCCAATGGCCACTGCAACTAAGCTAGAACCTGATTTAAATGGCAATTCTGTTGATCAGAAAAAGTACAGAGGCATAATTGGATCTTTGCTTTACTTAACTGCTAGTAGACCAGATATAATGTTTGCTACATGTATTTGTGCCAGATATCAAGCTAATCCTAAGGAATCTCACCTTCTAGCTGCAAAAAGAATACTTAGATACCTAAAAGGTTCTCCTTCATTGGGACTTTGGTATTCTAAGGATTCTAATTTTGAGTTAACAGCATTTACAGATGCAGATCATGGTGGTTGCAAATTAGACAGGAAAAGCACTTCCGGATCATGTCAATTTCTGGGTGATAGACTAGTTAGCTGGTCTTCAAAGAAACAAAATTGTGTTTCTACCTCTACAGCAGAAGCTGAATATGTAGCAGCTGCAATATGTTGCTCACAAGTAATCTAGATGCAAATTCAACTAAAAGACTATGGCTACACTTTCAAAAAGATTCCTTTGTATTGTGATTCAAAGAGTGCCATAGCCATCACTGCCAATCCTGTTCAGCATTCAAAAACCAAGCACATTGATGTGAGATATCATTTTATCAAAGATCATGTGGAAAAAGGTAATATTGAAATGTTTTTTGTTCAGAAAGATTATCAGTTAGCTGATATATTTACCAAAGCACTTGATGAAAAACGATTTAATTTTTTGGTAAGTAAATTGGGCATGATGAATATGTCTATGTGAGTATGAACCACAATAAAATTTTTTTGTAGGTTATATTCTCAATTTTTTTTTTCTCATTTCTCTAACACTTGTATCTTTTTGTGTTAAAATGTGCATTATTCAAGGGGGAGAATCATATTTGTTTTTGGTTCAAAAGGAAGTGTTTTTAGAATGTTGAAACCCAGTCTTACACACCAACACTAAGAAAACTGAACAAACTTCTTAGATAAAATTGTTTTCATTGTTCAAACCTACTTCTGAACTTTCAAAAAGATTTATATTGTTCAGAAGTTTGTAGTTTTAAATGATTTTTGGATGATTAAAGACATGAATGTTTAGTTCTGAACTAAACGTTCTAGTTCTGACGTTCTTCTGAACTATTCTTTTCTTCAAACTTCTGAACTTCTTCTCAGAAGTTATGAACTACTTCTGAAGTTTTTGAATTTTTTCTCAGAACTTCTTTTCCCGTTGGATTTTTTCATTTACGCGTGTGCCACGTGTTTTAATCTCATTGGCTAATCTTTAAACACACGTCGCTTAAACGGTTGACCTATCCAAAATAAATGATGATTAGTTGTCTAATCTCGAGTGCTTTTTGGCCACGTGTCATTAGAACGTATAATTTGAACGTCTAAATTCATTCTTTCTTCACCTTCTTTATTTTTTTCCGATTTCTGTGTTCTATACTCATCAATCTCATTCGACTTTCTGTTTCCAATCAATAATTTCTAATCAACAATGTCGTCTTTGAATGTCTTGGCTTCTACTTCTTCAAGTATCAATGGTAGCAATGGATCTTCAGGAAAACAAAAATTAATGGTGGGACAGATTGAAATTCCTCTGAATGATGATCAATCAATCCAGGATACAGCTACAAATGTGATTTCTCAAGCCGGACCTTCAAACCCTAACTCTAGCCCTAACATGCGAACTGGTAAATTTGGGGAAACTGAAAAGGCACCCATAGAGGTTGCTTCTGGATCAAATGCTGTTTCTAGTGAATCTCAAACTCCAACTGAAGGTAGTGATTTCTCAAAATTGTATGTTCCTGCAGATAAATTACTTGAAATCAAAAAGAACAACTGTGCCCTAAACTTTAAGTCTACAGATTTCAATGAGGATCAAATGATTTTGATTGAAATTCTGAAACATCATCCCTTAAGAACCCTTCTCTCAAGAAAATTCTCTGTTCCTGCTTCTTACCTACAACAGTGGTGGTTTTATGCTGAGGTAGATGAATCTGAAGATGTGATAGTGTCCTATGTTCATTCTTCAAAGGTTTGTGTTTCTGTGGATGATATAAGAAATCTTCATTACTTATCCAAAGCAGATGAAGTTCTTGGGAAAACTTCATATGATCCTATTCCGACTTCTTCAGAAATGATTTCAGATTTTATGAGTCTGGGTTACTCTGAACACTTGAATGCTTTAAGCTCATTCAGAAGAAAATGTTTGCCTCCTATCTGGTATTGCCTGTTTTCTATTCTGAATACATGTTTATCTGGGAAAAGCTCAAGTCTGGATCAAGCATCAACAAATGGGAGAATTATTTTTCATGGTGTTGCTTTCAATAAGCACTATGATTATGCTTCTCTTATCTTTGAAGAAATGAAGACTGCCATCTCAAAGAAATCCACTTTCAACTACATTCCTTTTCAACGATTCTTCCAATCCCTTATCAAAGGAGCAATGAAAGCAGAACCCGCTATTCCTACTGCTGCCCATACATGAGGTACATGTTCCTATCTTCTCTATGGATAGCCTAAGATCACCTAACCCAAAGGCTCAATTTCCAAATGCTATTCCACTGCCATCACATCTTATTGAACTTGTGAAACTTCCAAATAGGATTGTGAGTGAGTATTTAGAATCAATGGGATTACCTGAACCAGTGATCCCTTCCCCTGATTCCAACCAGAGTGATGAGAATGTGAGGGTGTCTAGAATTCATAAGAAGAGTGGGGAGACTGTTCAAGAGGAAGAACAGTCTCATGGTGTGAAGAGGAAAAATGTGAATGAGAGAGTAGGTAGAAGAGTAAGAAAAAGAACTGAGGAGGGGAGAACACAGATAAAAGACAAACAAATCTGTGAACCAACTGTTACAAGTCGGGCACCCACATTATCTATTATTCCACAATCTTTGGTGGATAATATTGAAAGAGCCCGTGAGCCCATGGCATCTTCGTTTAACCCCCCCAGCCACTCATCTTTCTCTCAACAGTTAGATGTTTCATTAACACATATGGGGCAAGCAGCTTATGATCCATTAGGACCCCATTTGGAGGTTCCTTTTGTTGAAAATGAAGGAAATATGTCCCCCCTTCACTGCTTTGAGCACACTAGGTCTGAGAGTCCACTCAACGTTGAGCCTTCTGAACCACTTAATGTGGCATCCATTCACACTAGCACACATCTTTCAGATTTCCATAAGCAAAGTGTTTGTCACATTGCCTCAACAACCATAGATATTCCAATTTCTGGATATCAAGGATTGGTTGGAAGCCCTGGTGGAGTGAACATCACAAAAGCTCCATTTACAGAATCATATGTGGTTCATGATGCCTTCGTGGCTCATACAGGCCAACCTTCTTCTGAAGGATTGTCAACAAGGCCATCTATTAGTCTTGGTGTTTTTCCCACATCTTCTGAATTCTCAGAATTCAAGGATTTATGTACTTCTGAATTTGCAAAGATTCAGAAGGACATATTGGAATTGACGGATTCAACCAAAAAGGTGATGGAGGATAGATTACAAAAGCATGGGGAGGATGTCATCCTTAAGTTGAACGATTACCAAGTTCGGACTTCGAATGATGCGAAGTGTTTTCGGCAACCTTTGTTAAATGCTTTTTCTGAGGTTTCTTCTTCAATTTCTTCTCTAAAGTCCGCTAATGCTACTTCTTCCACAGCACAGCCAGAGTCTTCTTCTTTTGCAACTAAGGAAGATCTTGCTCAGATTTTATCTCAACTAACTTCTATTCAGAACTCTCAGGCTAATCTTAGCTCTAGGCTATCTATTCTTGAATGCAGACCTATTTCAGATACTTCAAAGAGATGTCTTGATGATCGACTTCGATAATCAAGAGGGGAGAAGCGACAAAGGGTATCTAAATCAGAACCAGAAGACATGGAAATTGTACAAGTACAAACTTCTGAAAGACCTTCTGAAGGTGTTCAGAATGTTCAAATTATGGAGTCTTCAAGAGTTTCTGAAGCAATTTATGATATCCTATCTGCTGAACAAGAAAAACAAGTTTCAGATGTTTCTGAAGAACAAGCAGATGAAGGATATGAAACAGAAAAGGTGGATCTTGATTCTGAAGGTTTTCTAAGCTCTGACAAAACTGATATTATCCCTGATTCAAATGAAGAAATGATAAGGGAGTATTTGGCGTTTGAAGATGTTATTGGAGAGCCTAGTGATCTCTCAGATGTCATTCTATTTGAAGATGATACTTCTGAAGTTAGTATGGGAGAAAGTTCTGAAGCTATAAAAGACTTGGTAGTGTGGAAGCCACAAGAATCTATACATAAAGTCTACAAAAAGGACTGCGAAGATCTTTGGAAAATTACGAGTGATCTTTGCTTTGGAATCAAGTCTTCTTCAATGAGCCTAAAAGTCCGAAAAATAGAATCCTAGATGAAAGGTTTTACGTGGTAAGAAAGTTTATAAATCAATCGGATGAAAGCTTTGAAGTTGATTTTGATACGTACGACATGGGAGATATGGAGATTGCAGATGAAATACTCATGGTATTTTACGAAAAAATTGAAGCCGAGTTCGTCCTTGCATCATTATTCCAAAGTTTGACTTATTTCTTCTTGAAGAACCAATTAAGGATCAAATTTATGAAAAAGAAGATATATTTAAATATGGAGAAGATTACTTGATGTTTCCTGAAGAAAATTATGTTAATATGTTCAGAAGTAATCTAAGAAATGCAACTCTGGAAGATTTTGTAGATGGTAATTTGTCAGAAGATCAAATCTCCAAGATAAGAACTTATGTTCAGAACCATGGTATTCAGAATCTAAATGACTCTACTCTCATCAAAAGGATCAGGTGTATCACTAAAGTAGTTGAAGATAATTTGATAATTTACAGATTTGGGGTAGAAAGAAGAGATGGGTCACTTTCTGAATTTACTCAGCATGATCTTTACAAGCTCAGACTTTAAGACAAGCTAAATGTACTCCAATTTTGTGTTACCAGAGGTGAGTAGAGATGGTTTTTGAAATAAGGAGAATCCTTGGCATCTATATCAGAAATATCATCAAGCATGATTTCCAGTTGGCCTTGGAACATGGCTTATCAAAGATCAATCTTTTAGAACCTACAAATCTCTCTACTACAACTTTGAAAAGATTTTTCACCAACCCAGATATTGGATTCAGATATTCAATAAATGGAAACAAAACTTTCTTAGCTTCAGATATTCTAAAATATTCAACCTCTTCTCTGAATTGGTTTCTGAATTATTCTGAAAATTTTGTTGATGATGTCAACATCAGAGAAGAAATTAAATACTTAATCAAAGAAAGGATTCATTTCAGAGAGAACATCAGAAGAAGTTTCTTAGCTGGTCACAATGAGATGAACAACCTAAGAAGAGAAGATTTCTGGTTAAGCAATACTATGACTTTCAAGTTCATACTAAAAAGCAAGATCTGGAAGAAATTCAGAAATTCTCCTTGAACATTAAAAGTCCAAAATTTTCTCAAGAGTCAAGGGATAAAGGGAAAGAAGTTATCTCTGAATCTGTTCCTGAAGATGTTGATCAAGCAATTCTAGCAACTGTAGAAGAAGAACAACAGATTGAAAGAATCAAAGGAAGTGACTTTACCATGTTTCTTGAATATTTTCATCCAGAAATGTTCATGGAATATGAACAAAAGTTCAACTACATTGATTCTTTGGATTCGAAATCCTTTGGCTGGAAACAATGGTATTCAAATATCATTAGAAAGTTAAGAATTCCTCTTATTGAAGCCAGAAGTGAAAGCCCAATTGTCAAGGTGATAAATGCAGATCTGAAGTCAAAGAACAATTACAAGTATGCATTTTCAACTTGTTGAAAGACAAAATGGAGAAGTATCAACATTTTAAGGAAAATTTGATTTCCAGAATGTGCACCTCAGAGATTTAATCAGAGTATACAGAAGTCTCTATCATTTTCATGACTCAATCACCAAATTCAGAAAATCCTTTCCTGTGATCAGAGATGGACTATACAGAGAATTCATTTGGGCTGCAAAGACTGATTTTCAAGTTGCATATGTTCTTAATAGAGATCAAGTTCATCTGAGCAGACCAAATCTGAATTTACCAGAGATTCCAAACTTGAAGAAAAGCACTTTATTATTGCATCCACCTGGCTTTGTATGCAAATGCTTCAAGGAACTACTCTTTGTGAGATTTGAAGAATTTCACAAATGCTGCAATGGAACTCTTATGGCTATCAGAGATAGATTGGTTAAAAGACAAAACAAAAGACCAAGGAATTTATCTAATGAAGATTGGGAAAAGCATAAAATACTTGCCAAAGAAATGATAAGAGTTGCAGAACTATTATTGGAGTATAGAAGTTTAATTCTGAAGGATGTAAGAGAGATACTTAATTTCTGGAATTATGATTTAAACTTTTGAAGCTAAGGGGGAGATTGATAGGTATATCAGAATAGCTTCAAAAGAGACTGGTTCTGAAGATATGCAGATCTGAAGATAGAAGCTCAGAACTCAGAGAAAGTCAGAAAACACCTAAGGCATAACTTCTGATGTGTCAACTTCAGAAGTTCTGAAGGTTCTGAACATGTTTCTAAAGATACTTCTGAAGGTGCTTCTGAAGAAGTTCTGAAGAAGTTCAGAACTATTTCTGAACATGTCTGTCACAAATGTACTGTCTGTTTAGCATTTTCTCTCTTGTATAAATAGTTGTTAGATAGTCTGTTAGAACTAACGTTTCATAATCTTGTAATACAGTATTGTAATATCTTTCATTTGATCAATACATATGACATTTGGCTATCAGATTTAATTCCATATTCTACTTTCTTCATTATATTGATTGTTAAGGGTCCTAACACCTTCCTTGCTTGCCTGGAATGAGAGGACAGACCGAGAGAGAGACCGCAGGAAAGGAATTGGTTACTACAGACAGACCGGATGAAATAGTTGCGCTCACTCTTGCAGCGGTTACTGCTAACATAGGAAGTCTCACTCCCTCCAACCTTATTATTAGACCGTTTCGTGCCCTACGACTAGTAATGCGATCACTCCCTTTCGAGTAGGATTAACACTCACTCAGCAATAGCGCCCTACTCTTAACAAGTACACTTCTGCTTACTCTAAGTCCCAAGCTGGAAACATCCAGTTGCTTATTATAGGATAGGATGCACATCCCGACCGGTGAAAGGAAAGAGCGAGATCTCCTTTCCAGTAGGCTTCTCCTGTGCTTAGTTCACCTAGCATGGAAAGAAGCGAGCCGTGCTAGTAAGATCGTGAGCGTGAATAGAGGTTATCAAGAGTTAGCTTGGGAACATGCCATGCCCTTAGCCTTAGTTGGAAGCTAAGCCAAAGCTAAGCTTGTAGGTTTGTAGAGAAAGCTATTGTGCAGGTATACCAACAATCCATGTTCATGAATAGTCTCCTTCGAACATCTGATTCACCTTAGGTCGGACACTTCACTTCAAGCTTAAACCTCCATCTATGATCGGCTTGCTTTCTTGGTATCGTGAGTCTAAACTCTTTAAGCCGGCTAACTAATAGATAGAGATATAGCTCAGTAAACACGGGAATCACTTCGGCTTAAACACGGCTATGCTTTGCTCTTTTTAACTATCGCTAGTCTGTGAAAGAAGATTTCAATTTCTGGTCACTTTCAGTCTAACCCGGATTTACTTAGTTAGTCGAGACTTGCTTCTTAGCGTGTAGTGGATCAACCAGGCTAGCTTTCCCGTAGTAGAGCACGGGGAGAGTGACCATCATGGCCTTGATTAAGGTGTGCCTTTTATTCTTTACATTTTTTATGAGGAGTACTCTTGAATGTACTATACAGTAGGTTCTTAGTGCCCTAAGATCCCAATCCCAGATCGAATTCTGATCGCAGAGTTGTTCTTAAGAGAATGGCTTTTACTCAACCTCAATTCATTTAGTTAGGACCTCCCTTTATGTCATTTCTTTCCTTGCCAGCGTGAGGAGTCATTTCTTTCCTTGCTTCTCTTGGAGTGATGATTCTTGTCCATTTCCTATTAAGATAAGGTTTCCATTCCGAAGTCTTTGCTGCTGTTAAAGGATTTCTTGCTACGCCCCTCTTCCTGATGCCTTTGCTTTGTGCATGGATTCCTTCTCATGAGTTGGATTCGAACCAACACCTCTTGCATTCAAAGAACTACCACATTCTTAATGTCGTGAGTTTTGGTAACTCGGTTCCTCCTCGGACAAAAAACTAATGAAGACTACATCCGGACTCGCCCTTACCAGCACATTCCATAACTCAATAGCTACTCCTTTGGTCGATCCTTTCCTTCCGGTTTATGCCAAGGACTAATTTGAATGCCCAACCATCCAAAGGCACAACCCATATTAATTCCTAACGTTCTGTTATAATCCAATATTTCTCGGATTAGTTTCCAATTCCTATGGGAATTCAAAATATGAAACCGACCACGATGAGTACTAGGGTCACGAAACCATAGGTAAGGACTGTTTCTCCATAATCCTTAACTAAAATTTCGATTAGTAGACACAATCACAATGTATATGAGTAAAAAACGCTTATTGTTAATAAAATGGGTCTGTTCATCAATGGATAAGCAAGGTAAGCGTAGTTAGTCCCAATAAAAAAAAGCAGTCTTCCTTTATTCCCACGGCGGATTCCCGATAAGCAGTCTCAACTCCACGAGTAACAGTAGCTTCCTGGGCCACTTACCCCAACTGGCCTAGCTTTATACCTGACTCTATGGCTTACTTGCTTCCCTTTCCCCTTCGTCGATAGCTGGACTCAACCAATTCAACAATAAACAGATAGAGGAATCCTGGACGTGATATCGAAGGTAATAGAACAAAGGAATGGAAGGGATCGGTCACTGGCAAGTCTGTTGGAAGAAGTCCTGTAATAGAAGTAGAGTCTTGTTTCAGGCCTATCGCGTTACCTAAAGCGGAAAGAAGGATCCGAGAGTTCCTGAGCCAAGATTGAGACCCGCTTTTGACTTATTCTATTATTCTAATCATGAGTGGGACTCGCGTGCCATGGATCGCATGTGAGGAGTCGAGATATCTTATGTCTTACCGCTTGGGTTGGTGTCGGCCCTTGTCCACCTCACTTTGCCATGTCTTCTTCTTTCACCTCATCCTGCCCAAAAAGCATTAACATTCTCATGAATTACACTTTGATCTGCCTTTCTCTTATTCCAGTCCAGGTTCTATCCCTTTTTGGAACTATTGTAAGTTATCCCTTTCAGGTTTCATGCCAAAGTATTGCATTAGGATGAAGAACGAGTTAATCTGACATTGAGTATAATATCTTATTCTAGGAAGCCTGAAACTCACGAATCTCTTACTAAAAAGAAGAAAGAAGAAGGTGATCGCCTAGTTCATTAAATAGATCCTAATATATGACTTTGTCTTAGCGAGCGATGCCTATAAGAGCTAGGAATGAGGCTAAAGCAAAGACATATTGAGAAAGCCTCCTTTGCCTTCTCATTAGCTGGATGAAATCGTATCCATTGCTTGAGATCTTTAGGAGCTGAGAATGCAACCCATTCAATCGATGTGGGCCTTTCCCTTCTGCGTTGGGAGCTTGCTTGAGAGCCTTCTTTCTTATTGGACTTGTCCTCAACTCGACCAAAGAATGTTAATGTGGGCAAGCCCTCATTCCCAAGACCCAGATCTTTTTGTGAGGCTGCCTCCATATCCCATCTCTATCTCTCTCGCTAATGAAGAGCAAATGGATAAACCTCGTTGCCGACTTCACTTCAGAAAGATGAGGGACTGATCCAAGAAGCCAATGCCAACAAGTGGTTCCATAGCTCCCCCCAACCACATCAGGAAAGGGACCTCACGCTTCCCTTCTATCTTAGGTTCTAGCCCGCCTGCCCTAACCCCTCACAAAGGCCAACCAAAAGCGATCCCATGAATTTAGCTAATTAAGAAGAGGGAGAATGTCTATTCGGCAGATCTTTCAACTCCTCCAAGTCTTCTGAACCTAATCTAGACGGAGCCCTAACTTAGTACAGGTACTTAGGTCACGGATCCCTAGTAGAACCCGGATCCTTAGAACACGAGCCCCTAATAGAAATCAGTATAAAGAAGAAAGCGATTGCATCCTTCTTCTTATCATAGCATAGTATGGTATAGTAAGGTAATAGCGGAGTGGAGCTATTTGGAAAGCGAACCCTTAATGTCGATCAGGTGAATCGCTCCTGCTTGGTCTCTACTGTGATCCCTGGCCTGGGACTGACACTAAGCTAGTAGACTGTCGTCCAAGGTGAAGGTTCAAAGATTTCTGCCTTTTGAACTCTCAATTAGAAAGACTTGTTGACCTTCACTTCACATCCTGATCCTTGTCTTAGCCCTCTCCTTCCATTCCCTATTCTCCATCTCGCGCCTTTCTCAATAATCCATCTTTCCTCCCAAATCTCTCTTCGTGGGTGAAGCTCCTGGCAAGCAAGTGCTAGGAGGATCCAACTAAGTGAAAGAAGGGCTAGAAGAGCATTCGTAGGAAGAAGAGGACGGAAGACTAGTGCATCCGTGTCTACTCACTCCGGTGGGATTCCAAAATGAAAAGGGATCAATCCAATTACATCTGTCAGCTAGATAGACGAAACGAGGGAATATCCAGACGTTTCAGTGGTTTCCATTTCGATGGTGACATTAACATCCTCTACCATCTTAGTCGAACATTAACTCAACTCGGGAGAGGAAGAATCCTCTCCCTGAGAAAGAAGGAAGTGCTTGCGCCTTTAGGAATCTGGCGCTAAGGCTTGAACTCGCCGCATTCTAGTTTCCAGGAGCGCACTGGAGTTTGATCTTTCAGTCGTTCATCCTTCAGGGCATAATCTTTTGTGACAAGCGAAAGACGGAGGAGCAGGCAAGAAGAGAAAGTATAGTGAAAGTATCCTCATGGGCCAAACAAAAAGAGGTTTAGCCCCGACGTCAAATTAATGCATTGATTCAAGGGGTACCCGTGCAAACATCGTCTATCTCTCTGGTCAAGTGGCTCCGCTCTTAGGGAGAGAATCTACGGATTCTGTGAAAGGGCTTCCCTATCTATGATGGAGCTCTCGCTCTTACTCTTGATATCAGTCGTGTTTTTTATTTTCTCTTTGACCGTCAACTTGCTTGATTTACTAACCTCGTGTTCTCATCCACTTTAAGGTCCGGTCGAAGCAAAGCGTTTTCCTTCCTCTTCTTATCGGAAAACAAGAATTTTATAACTAATCAATAAGCAAGGACTCACTCATTTCCCAGCGAGGACCATAGACCTAATAAAAGAGATATATGCCAGCTCGAGTGCAAGCATCAATGATTATTTCCTGAAAGAATAATGATTCTTCTATAGATAAAGAATCTGTGAAGTTTGATTCCAAAAGTGATAAAAATCATTGTAAAATATGACTAGGAGTCATTATGATATCGGTGCCAACTTGGTTCACTTCTTAGTCGAAAGATAAATTCTATATTTGTCAAGCAAAGTGAGCTTTACTGAATGACCGGTGAAGAAAGGGAAGGGCTCGGAAGATAGGCGCATTATAGTTGCGTGCGTTAAGGTTGTTTTTCTTGTAGTTAGATGGAGCCCGATTCTCCTTTTTCAAATGGGATGGCTTCAACGCTTGACTCCGGACAATCAACGCAAATAAAGACTCAACCTAAGCTAAGGCTCTTTCCCTCTGTGGTTGTTAAGAAGATACTACACGGATAACAAAGAGTAGTAGTACTATCCGTAATAGGAAGAGTTCTCCTACCTAAGGCCTAAAAAAGGATTTTAGAATCCCCTTCTTACCGATCTGTAACGAGCTAACGAAAGGCTTAGAATCAATGCTTTGACTGGCAATGTCGAATCTAAGAACGTACTATGCCTTCTACGGGGCCCCAGTCATTCTTACTGACTTAGCTAATTCAATTCATTCTACTGGGAAGCCCTTTTCTATGATAATTCAATGCATGCCTTTCTAATGACATGTGATCTGTCTAGGGCTAGCTGAACTAACCCTCATCTGAGGAGGAAAGTTTGCTGCTTGATTCCTTCTTAGTTAGTTTTGGGATATGATTCTTCGCATCGCGAAACGAAAGAGGTTTTGCTCAAAGGCTGACGTAGAAGAGAAGAGTTTAGGCATTCAAATGAGCTCTTCTTATTCCACGAAATTCATTTATTGGATAACTTATCCCAAGAAGTGAAGCTACAATAGACCCAACCCAATTCATGTTCCTCTGTCAAGATCAAGATGAAGGGGGGAGGATGAGATCTTTTGGCGGGTTAGTGGGGGTCCTTGGTTAAGATGGAATAGCTTTCAAGCTATCAAATCCGGGAACCAAAGACGTTGAGGATCGATTCCTTATTCCCCAAAGGGAGTTGTTTCCGACCCTTACATCATCCTGAAGAGAATCAAGATATCCCAGGAACCAAGCTAGGGATTCATGACTAGCGCGAAAGCCTAGCGAACAAAGAAGCACTCATTCTCTATCGTGCTTACCTCCCTTAGCCCACTCCTACTTAGGCAGGAAGAGATAGAGGAATTTTTGTCTTTGGGCATCCTCCTCTTAGTCTTCCGGTGAGGAGAAGGTATATCTTGACTTTATAGGTTACGGGAATAAATATATGTTGGAGTTCGAGTGGAAGTTGCCCGGTTCAAGTACGCTAAATGCGGTATCAATAATGCTTGGCTAACCAACTTCGTAGCTCGATCTTATACTTTTATAGGTAATAGATTTAGACTTACACATGTTGGAAGATTCCATTCACGAAGGAAGTATTTGAAAAAGAGAATGCGAGACAGAATGGGTTAGTTGTCCAGTTTGGTAGCCGAATCTCCCGTCTCCGTAATTCTTGCCTTACAAGAGTTGTACTAAACAAATGAAAGGCTCTAGGCAGCCCGAATGCAAATGTTCGTATATCACATAAAACGAAGGGTCCGCAAGAGAAGAGAGAGCGGTGAACAAAGTGTTTTGGGCTCCCCTACTTCCCCGATTGGAGAAGAAGTAGTGCAGTGCGGTTGTGTTTGATCGAGCAAGCAAAGGAAATGGCTGATTCACCCTCACTAGGAACTCTCTATTATTTAGAGACGTTCTTTAGTGAACTTCTCGCGTTAGCTCAAACTCAATCGAAGAGAAAATACAAAGGTCCCCCTCTCAAGTTTAGGTTGTGAATAACGCAAGCCCTAAAAGAGCGCTAAAACTATTCCTTCCTTGTCCCTCTGGACCTATTCACCTCACTAACCCCCCTGTTGTTGGATATTTAGAGTCAGTTGGATCAGAACCAGCAACAGATCCTACTATTAGTTTATGGTCTCTGCATTTCTTTACTATGTTCCTATTTATGGATCTCGTGTAAAAAAATGAATAAAAATAGGCTGGTTTAAGGACGGAAGCTCCCGAACCCTGTCGCTCGTCTTATGGAGACGTGTGTGCCAGGGGAATGGAGGGCAGTGGGGGGATAAGCTCTTTTGAGCTACAATTTATGCATATTCCTATATTGCGGATCTACTGTTGGAAGCTCTTGTTTTCGCTGTCTACTTTCTATATGGGCCCCCCTATACCAGTTTTAAGATATGACACCTAAGGCTGAGTCAGTTTGCAATGGGGACCCTAGTTTAAGGAGAGGAACGCTCAATGCGTCCCATTCCCTTCCACAACCGGACTCGTTTATTTACCCTAGTTATCAAGCCTTCGCCAGTGGCTCATAATTTTCCACTTATAATCTTGTATAAAATGGCGAATAATCTCGGCTTAAGCGCTCAAAAGGCATTTTCCTTTGGTCCTAGCCGATATCCTTCATGACTGGCGTCAAGGGCAACCTTTCCACGGTATCTCTTGATACGCTTAGCCGACGTGCTTCTTTTCATCTTTTTGCTCTTGCCGTGCTTATTCGCTTATTCTTCTGGTTAACACGCCACACTAATAACTATGCTGACTAAGCTAAAAGCTAGTCGACCTCCTTACTTCTTTACCGCTCCTGACCTGGAACCCTCACAAGTCACGACCTAATGTAAGTTCCTTCAGTCCTTTTCCTAGCATAGAACTAGCGGATATGAAATCGCCTTTTGTTGGTCCCTAAAGGGTCTACAAGAGTTCAATCAGTAGACAACAGTTTGTAGAAGGGGGGGGGGTTGAATACAAACACACACAGATTTTGATTTTTAAATGAGTTTATTGAAAATAAACAAACTTACAGTTACAAGCGGAATAAGAACTAGTTTAACACCTATTCTATTGTAACTAAGAAACACTAAGTTTGATGCACAAGAAGATGAAAGAAAGAATAAAGAGGGTATAGGTTAGAAAGAAGCATGCATAGAGATGAGGAAGATATCTCCATCTTATTTATACCCGTTTGCATTTAATGCAAGACAAAAGGTATATGCCACGTGTCAAGCTTTGATAGGAAGCTTGTCCTTGCTAATAAGACAGTCATGCTTTTGGCTGAATATGAACAATACCGTATCAGATATGATGGGGACATAAGAGACAAGTCGTACATCCTTTTCTGACATGGTTCTAGGTTTGACTTTTGTGCATCGAGGATAAGATCAATCTTTAATCTTGAAAAGGAAGCTTCATTTGATCGCTGATACTGAATATACAAGGATGAACTTCAGTATCGCTGAGGCTTCACACTTTGAGTACACAATCGCTGCTATCGCTGAACCGCTTTAGTTCACTTAGCTGATTATCTCTCTCTTCAGCTAGGGTCTTTGACTTTTGCTGAATGGTCTTCTGGTGTGATAGCTGATCTTCAGGTCTTCAGAGATAAGCTTGTTGTTCCTTGATCTCCAGCGATCGCTGATGGTTATCAGCGTGTGCTATCACTGAATATGAACAGAAGCTTATACAGTGGAATTTCACTAAGCATAAACAAAAATCATATTCAAATCATTTAACAGGAGTTATGATCAACAATCTCCCCTTATTTAATTATGATTAAGCAACATAGGAAAATTGCTTTAAGAGACTAGTAAGGACTTAGGAAACATTTAAAGAGAATTTTCTAAGTACTAATCTGTAAAGTCTTTTTCAGCTTGGCTACTATCTGAATTGAGTTTCATTTATAAGGATATGAAAGAACAATTTTTCCAAGTAAATAAGCTTAAAGTACATTTGCTGATTGAATTTTTAGAGTGAAAGATCAGTGAATGAAGATAGTGTAACGAAAATAGCACTTTTATGTTCATCGTCCCTTTTACTGTTTTCAGGGATCTTTTCAGTACTAGGATGGAGTAGAGTACTCTGATTGAATTTCATTAAATATAATCTGAAAAAATTACAGAGAAATGAAATTACAATAATAAAAGTAAAGTACTTGTAAACTAAAGAAATATTACAAAGGAAATAGAAATCTATAACTAGTCAGAGATATTCTCGTTTCATCTTTGTAACTCATTCTCATAAAGTGTCTTCTGTCGATTCATCAGAGGGGTATCTGACCATCAGCGCCAAAGCATGATCTTTATGAGAGAGGATGGGGCCTTACGAATTTCTTGGTTTCTGAAGAGTCCTAAGAATCCTTCATTATCCAAGAATACCATACCAGGTTCAGGCAGTGAGATGATTTAATCTTCTTCGTATCTTCGGTCTTGAGGGAGAGAGGTACAAAGCATTGATATATCAAGGAGCTCAAGATGACCAAGAATCCTTTGATAGTCAAATTTAGTTTCATGCTCATTCTTAGAACTTGAACTTCCTTCAGCAGTTGATCTTCTCTTCTTAGATGATTCAGGGAGAGGGGGAACTTGCACATGTTGTGACATTCTTTGCAGCAACTGATCCAGCACACTGTCCACCACATCCTTGAATTTGGATTTGGAACCCTGAATGGCGTCTATGATTTCTAACTATTCAGTGTATCCATAAATTCTTAAGAATTTGGCTTCTTCTCTCTCTGTTCTGTTCGTCCTTGTCATTCTTACATATACCTTTGGACCACCTCTATTGGAGCGTCGCCCTTGGATAGTTGCATGAATGATTTTGGCTTCAGATCTTCGAAATTTCAGTCTGTCAGTGCACCAATCAAGCTCTTTGTCTTTCTGCGTAGTGGCTTCAACGGATAGTGCACTTAGAATCTGCTGTTGAGCAAGAATTGGATCTACATTCAAATTTTCTTGTGCAAGTTCTTTCTATACAAGCGCTTCAGCGACCCTTTCACTCTTTTTCAGTTGATCTCTAGCCGCCTTATCTCTTGTAGAGTCTTCTCTGAGCAATTTTCTTGCTAAAGCAAGATCATTCTCAGTTTGCTTTATTTCCTCATCCCTGATTCTTTGAGCTTCCAATGCTTGTTCTCTCTCTTCTCTGGACAGAAAGTAGAATTCATCTACCATCCTTATTGGTACGGCTTCAATGGGTTCAGCTTCAGGCACCCTTATTCTTCTAGCCTCAAATTCCCTAAGGTATTTTATTCGCCTTTCTTCTTCTTCAGGCTCGCTTATGATCGGCTTTTGAATGCGACGCCTGGGAATAAGGCCCTCTTCTTCTTCAGAGTTAGTTTCTATTATGTACATAAACTGCTCTTCAGAGGAAGGTTCCTTCCATGAAGTTGAGTCCTTTGGGGGACGGGGATCACTCATGAGTGGTCTCGCCCTCAGATATAGGGGTAGTGGCATCCAGATCTACCACTTGTTTTCCTTTGCCTGAGGGACCGGATTGTCCCTGAGAGGGATGTGGTCCGTCCCCCAAGGGCTCTTGATGAGCGACTCCAGGCCTTGACAATCTGAAGTGCTCTAAGGCACTTCCAATGTCATCGTCGTCTTCATCATCATCCATCCCCCTATAGTGAGGGATAGGTTATTCATCTTCTTATTCTTCTTCGTCTTCATCATCATCAACATCATCTTCTTCAGGTTCAGCTCGCTGGATGTATGGAGAAATTCTCTCTCCAGGGAACCTCTGGTTATGCTCCGAGATGAGTTCGTCAGCGAACTCTTTGGCACATCTCTCCCCCTCAATGTTATCAAGAGGTAGACAATGCACCATCAGAGTGCGAACATTCTTCTAAACGTCCTTGAGCTTTGCATCATTATCCTGAAGCGTGGTCCGATCAGCAGCGTTGAAAGAAAAGGAACTGGCCTCAGAGAGCTTGGTTAGCATCTGCATCATATCGGATTGAGTCTTCTGAATAGACTCAAGGACGTTTGCTTGAGCATCAACCTTCTGCTCCAGGCTTGTCAGGGTCTGATGAAAGGCCCTGTGATCTTCTTTCAGGCAGAAAACGTCAGGGATGAGGTTGTTGACGTTTGTCTTGATCGATGGAGTCCCAACGATTCGTTTGAAGATCAGTTCAGCGGACGTCTGAAGATTGTCCACCCTAGCCCTTGTGATAGCACATTCCTTGACCAAATAGTCAATTGCAGGGAATGTAGGGTTAGGAAGGACAATGGGAGGTAGCTCAGTGACTGGAGTGGGAAGCTTGGGAGTGGCCATCTCTTGCTTCACGTCTCAGAGCCGAGCAGCGCTGGGAGGACCCTGAGGAGACTTTCCCATATCCTTGTTGAGGGGAGGAGCGCTGGTGGTGGTGGTTGTCGTCTCTGAAGTTGGAAGAGAAGCGCCACCTGATGATGACATAGATAAAGATGCCAAAATCGCACCCGGATTAGATTATGGATGAAAAATTGTATGTTTCTCCCTGAGAGTATCATGAGGATTACTCTTGGGGACCACATTTGCAGAGGCAGCGTCTTGAGGATCACTGACCAGTGCCTTAGAGTATCTGAGAAAGATACTCTGAGGTCCTTGTAAATTGGCCTTCCAAAACTCAGATTGCCTAAACAATATTGAGGTTTAGACTGCGTGCATTTTAGCACTATCAGGGATAGGGACAACTATCGCTGAGTCACTTGCTGAGGTGAGGACCAAAGAAGAGGAGATAGAAGTAGATAAGAAGGCAGTGAGAGTAGTACCTGATCCAGCTTCAGCGGAGCCGGCTAAAACACCCTCAGTGACCGGAGTCGCTGATGATGTAGGTAGTGCTGATGAAGCAACAACGATTGAGAAGACTGTTGAAGTGGCTGAGGTTTTAAGTGGTGTTGGTAATACACCAAAATCAGAGAGAGTGGTCTTTTGAGAGACCATCTTCTTTGGCTTCTTGAGTTTGGTTGCGATGGTCTTTTTACGACTATCGGTTGGTTGCTTCCTCTTAACAGCGGCAGCAGTGTCTGGGTTGCTCGCTGTTGGGTTGGACAGCGAGGTGGACACTGGAAGAGGAGCTCCAATCACTTGCAGCATGTAAGGAGTGAAAGGAGCATCACCTGGACGTTCCTCAATGTCCAGGGACTTCTTCCCTACTACAGAGAAGGAGTGATCGCCGACCTTCGGGTAGTCTTCCCCGAAGGCAACTTCCATGATGGTTGCGAAGAAGCGAGGCTAGGGGATGACGGGATGTCTGGTGGCGGCGCTGATGCGACTGACCATGTCGCTGAAGATGTAGTCAGCGTAGTTGAGGTTGTGGCCGGTGCAGAGGGAGTAAGCAAGGTCTTGAAAGTGCTTGCTCGCTTGGTCATGCGAGCCGATCTTCGACCCAAGGCATTGGATCACCTGGGTGAAGATATATTGCCAGCGAGCAGGTAGCCTTTTCTTCTCTACCTTGGAACCCACCGTCTTCAGAGACGGATTTTCCCAAGCATATCCGATAGAGTCCAAGAATGCATCGATTTGCATCTTGGTGGGTTCAGCGCCCCATTGTTGATCCTTTGCGCGTACAGGGTGACGCAGAGCCTTCCTGAAAAACCCGACACTGAAAGAGAAGAACCCAAGATATGGAATCTTGAATCCAATAGCAGGGAGTTCAGTTCCCTTATCAGTTGGCAACATGGTACAATGAGTCGTGTACCATAGGTCTTGGAGATGAGAAGAGATGCCCACTGGGTTGTGGACGAAAGCGTACATCAGTGGGCACGTCTTGATGAAGGTCGCTCCTTCAGCGAATTAAGGGCGATCTGCAGGGATCTCCACCAATGCAATGTAGTTGCAGGACTTGAAGACTGCTTTTTCCAAAGGAAAATGGCATGTTGGTGCAGCGACCAAGGTGGTGTCTTCAGCGGCAGAAGTTGCGGTGTCTTCATGGTTTTATACATATATGTATAAACCAGAGTTTGGTATAAAGAATACCAAATGTATGATCAAAGAAACAAGTATTTTGATGAACAATATCAAAATGCTTGTTATAAAAACAATATAATGAAAGATTATTAAAAAAAATACGAAGGTAAATAAAAATGGATAAAATTCTAAGAATAAAGTCTTCTGTTCTAAGGAAAGAATCTAGAACAGGGTTTTTATAAAGGAAAACCTTTTAAGTTTGATCCATATTATTTTTATTTTTGTTTATAAGAAATGTTTTTATATCATTTTTAGAGTTTTAAGGAGAAGAAGAGGTGAAACAAGATGTTTCCAGTCATAAGTAAAGGTTTAGATCAAACCTTAGATGAGTTCGAGAAGAAAACACACAAATGCGTGTTCTTGGTGTTCTTGAGAAAGGAGTGCTAAACGACGGTTTTAGCTTTTTGAAAAAGAAATGATGACCTGGCGCACGTTCCAAGAAAGGAGTTGGAATGGAAACGTCGCGGTCCGTCGTGTGTCAGAAAAAGATCTGACGTGTCCTTTTCTTTATTTTTAAAAGATTATAATGATAATTATCCATAAGGAAGGTTTATCATTATTAATTTTAGAAAAATCTTCATCACTAATAATAAAGGATTGTCAGTGAGGAGTTTTAATTTTAAGATAGTCATTCTTTGATGAGAAAAGATATCAAAGAGTGATAAAGATTAGAAGATAATACTTGAGGAGATGGCCCCGATATCGCTGAATCAGAGTTCAGAGAATGAAAAGTTTGAAAGCTTTATTTGTATCCCTTGTTGGTACTGAATAATAAATTATTCGGTGTTCAACATACCAAGTTCGCTGATGAGTAGATTGAATCTAGTTTCATCAAGAGGTTTGGTGAAAATATTAGTGAGCTGATATTCAGTAGGTACAAAATGGAGCTCAACTTCACCATTCATCACATGATCTCTGATAAACTGATATCGGATCTCAATGTGCTTGGTTTTGGAGTGAAGTACATGGTTGTTGGCAATTGCAATAGCACTGGTACTATCACAATAGATAGGAATTTTAGAGAGCTTGAGATTGTAGTCTCTTAGTTGATTTCTCATCCAAAGGATTTGAGCACAACAACTACCAGCGGCTACATACTGAGCTTCAGCGGTGGAAGTGGACACTGAGTTTTGCTTTTTACTTGTCCAACTTATTAGCTTTCCACCTAGTAGCTGACACCCTCCAGTGGTGCTCTTTTTATCTATCTTACAACCTGCAAAGTCACTGTCAGAGTAACCAATAAGATCAAATCTTGAGCCTTTGGGATACCAGAGACCAAGATTTGGAGTTCCTTTCAGATATCTGAAGATTCGCTTTACAGCGATTAGATGGGATTCCTTCGGTTCAGCCTGATACCGAGCACAGAGACAGGTGGCGTACATGATGTCTGGCCTACTCGCTGTAAGATACAGCAGAGATCCAATCATTCCTCGATAGGCAGTGAGATTGACTGGTTTTCCATTGGGATCCTTGTTCAACATCAGAGGAGGCGCCATAGGGGTTTTCATCGCTGAGCACTGATTCATGTCGAATTTATTCAGCATGTCTTTAACATATTTTTTTTGACAAATAAAAATTCCTTTGTCAGATTGCTTAATCTGCAAACCTAGAAAATTTGTTAGTTCACCCATCATACTCATTTTATATTGCTTTTGCATTCTTGCAGCGAAACGAGTGCAAAGTCTGGGTCTTGTGGAACCAAAGATAATGTCATCAACATATATCTGAGCGAGAATAGTATGACCTTTATATTTTCTTAAAAACAAGGTTTGGTCAATTTTTCCACGAACAAATTTTTCTTTAAGAAGAAATTTAGAAAGGGTATCATACCAAGCTCAAGGAGCTTGTTTTAACCCGTAAAGAGCTTTTTCAAGTTTAAAAACATAACCAGGATGGTTAGGGTTTGAGAAACCAGGAGGTTGTTCAAGATAAACTTCCTCGCTGAGTTTTCCATTTAGAAAGCACTTTTAACATCCATCTGAAAAACTTTGAAGTCTTTATGGGCAGCATAAGCTAAAAAGAGTCTTATGGCTTCTAAACGAGCAACAGGTGCAAAGGTCTCATCATAGTCAATTCTTTCTTCCTGTCTATAACCTTGAGCAAAACTTCTAGCTTTATTACGAATTATAGTCCCGTTTTCATCTAGCTTATTTCTGAAAACCGATTTGGTTCCTATGACAATTTTATCAGAGGGTCTAGGAACAAGATTCCAAACTTTATTTCTACGAAATTCAGTTAGTTCTTCTTGCATAGCTGAAACCCAACTAGGATCAGAGATAGCTTGATCTATCTTTTTAGGTTCAGAGAGAGAAATGAAGTTAACATAAAGACAAATATTACCTGTATCTCTACGTGTTTTGATACCTGCAGTGGGATCACCAATAATTTGATTTATTGGATGATTTGCAGTCAATCGCTGAGCTGGTGGTTGAGGAGAGAGATCAACAGCAGATTCAGCGACTTGTTCTTCAGTTTCTGGAATAGGACTTGTTTCAGCAATAGGTACTTCATTTAGAATCAATTCAGGGGATTGAGTTTCAGATAAAGTTTGCTTATTCACTGAGGAATTTCCAAGAGAGGAATCAGCAATAGGAATCTGATTCAGAGGAGTAACATTCATCCCTGAAGATGGATGATTGTCATTTGAAGAATTTACACGGATTTCATCATCACATTTTTCAGCAGGAGGTTGATTGCTGAAATATGTTTCAGGTACCCCATAATGAGATTTCATCCAGGCATTCAATTCTTCATCATCCTCATGGGAATGAGATGCATGAATGGGATGAGATTCATCAAAGTTAACGTGCATGGATTCTTCAACATGTTGTCTTCTTTTGTTGAAGACTCTGAAGGATTTAGATACAGAGGAGTATCCAAGAAATATATCGTCGTCAGCTTTTGGATCAAATTTTCCCAAATGATCTCTGTCATTCAGAATGTAACATCTACATCCAAAAATGTGGAAATATTTTAGAGTAGGTCTTCTCCCATGAAATAATTCATAAGGGGGTCTTCTTAAATCGTTTAACTATCAGGGATCAATTTTGAGTGAAGCATGCTGTACTGACTGCTTCGGCCCAGAACTGAGTGGGTAGATGCGATTCGCTGAGCATTGAGCGAGCCACTTCGATGATAGTACGATTTCTTCTTTCAGCAACACCATTTTGTTGAGGGGTTCTCACTGAAGAGAAGTTGTGAGAGATACCTCTTTCTTCAAAGAAGTTTACCAGAGTACTGTTTTTGAATTCAGTGCCATGATCACTTCTTATGGAACGAACAATTAGATTGTTCAAAACTTCCATTATTTTGATAAAAGAAATGATCATTTCAGGGTATCACTTTTGGATCGAAGGAAGAACACCCATGTGTATCTGGAGTATTCATCAACAATCACTAAAGTGTATTTCTTCCCAGAGATAGATTGAATATTGACAGGTCCAAATAGATCCATGTGGAGTAGCTGAAGAGGAGCGGTTACTGACGAAACTTGCTTTGACTTGAAGGAGGCTTTTGTCAGCTTTCCCTTCCCACACGCTGAACAAAGAGATTCCTTTGTAAAGGTATGATTTGGGAGGTCTCTAACTAGGTCTTTTTGAGACAATTCATTTATAGTCTTAAATTTGAGGTGATAGAGTCTTTTATGCCATAACCAGTTTATGTCAGTGGATGCTTTAGAGATAAAGCACATGTTCTCAGAGTGAGAGCTATTCATATTTATGACATATACATTTTCCACTCTTTTGCCTGTAAGGGCAAGCTTATCATTTCCGTCAGTGACAGCACATCTATTCTTTAAGAATAGAACTTTGAAGTCTTTGTCACATAACTGACTAACGGTCAAGAGATTGTGCTTTAGTCCCTCAATGTAGGCAACATGAGAAAACGATGTGGCTCCATTGGATAGAATTCCATAACCTTTAGTGTATCCTTTGCCATTTCCACCAAAGGTCACTGATGGACCAACTTCTTCTTTGTAATCAGAGAGCAGAGATTTTATGCCATTCATATGCCTTGAGCATCCACTATCAAAATACCAGATACCTTTGGCACTCTGCATACAACAAAAGATTAATTGTTTAAAGGTACCCATATTACTACGGGTCCTGCTTGGTTAGATATAGGATTGACGGAGGAGCTACTAACTGAAGAACTCTCTTCAGTGGATATCTTCACCTTTGATGGTTTTTCAACCTTGGTGGATTTCACTCTCGCTGATTTATCAGCTTGAGCAACTTTCTTTCCATGAGCTAGTTTATCATCTCTAGTAGCATTAGGACAATTGCTTGCAATGTGGGTAGTTTCACCACAGTGATAGCACTTCCTATACTTAAAGGGTTTCGAAATCAGAGAGGGAGCAAGAAATTTCTCAGGGATAGGTCCAAGAATTCCTTTATCCACGGTCCTTGGAGGTATAACAACCTTTTCAGGGGTAGGTGTGAGATCGATTTTAATTCTGGGGGTTGGTCTCTGAGAAAAGTCAGGGACCTTCTTCCCAGTTTTAGAAGTTTTCTCTGAGGATTTTTTGTTCCTATCTTGAGTTTTCTTATTCTTAGGAACTTGATTAAGAAACTCGTTCTTGATCACTTTCTTAGAATTAAACACCGAAAGCTTCTCTTTACAAGACGAGGAAGAAGAAGTTGAAGAAGAAGGATCAGGGATAGACGAGACAAACATTCCAAATTTAAGCATGGAACGATCATTCTCTGATTCTTCCTTTTCAGGGTTATAGCCTAACCCACTTCTTACTTTCATAGGTATTTGAGCATTGATGATCTCATTGACTTTATCAGAAGCCTTACACCATCCTTCGATGGTTGCCTTTTCAGACTTGAGATCAGCGATAGCCTTTTCCCTATCAGCGATAGCTTGTTGTTTCTCGATGCTTATGGTTTGATTTGCAAAGACTTGGTCCTTGAGAGATTCCTCAATTTTAGAAAGTTCTTTAATTCTTATATGGCAATTTTTTAATTGTTCAGATAAGTCAGTGTTAATTCTCTCAGCCTTAATTTTTCCATTTAAAGCATCGTAAAAATCAACAGTCATAGCATCGAGAGCCGACAAGTTATCACCTTCAGAAGGTAAAGAGATAGAAGGAATAGTTACCTGAGTAGAAGGAGACTCAGAGGAAGAAGTCTCAGTGACTTCTTCAGCGTCCTCAATTCTTGCCATTAGGCAGAGGAAGGCAAGATCTTCTTCATCTGAACCAGACTCTTCAGAGGTCTTGGCCCAGTCGTCTTCAGCATCCCAGTCAACTTCTTCAGCGACAAAGTTTTTCAATTTCAAATTGGTATTTCTTGTTGGTACTGAATAATAAATTATTCAGTGTTCAACATACCAAGTTCGCTGATGAGTAGATTGAATCTAGTTTCATCAAGAGGTTTGGTGAAAATATCAGCGAGGTGATATTCAGTAGGTACAAAATGGAGCTCAACTTCACCATTCATCACATGATCTCTGATAAAGTGATATCGGATCTGGTATTTCTTCATATCTTTGTATTTGTTTTTCAATTTCAAATACTTCTCCTTTTTATCAGAGGTTTGCGAGGTAGTGGGAGCTGAAACTTTCTTCGATCTGCATTCACTGGCAAAGTGACCCTTTCGCTGACAGTTGAAGCATATCGCTGAGGCTTTCTCAGCGGGCAACGTTTTTTGCTTTTCAGAGTCAGAGAGGTTAGAAGGTTTTTGAAAATTGCTCTTTCCAGCAAATCTTTTAAAGTTATTAGTTAAGAGAGCTAGAGAGTTATCAAACTCAGAGATGTCAGCATCAGTGAGTTGATCTTCTGAATTAGTTTGACCTAATTCAGTGATGGAGGTGATAGTGGAAGAAGAGACATTTTTAGAAGGAGTTCCCTCAGAAGTCACAAGTGCCAAAGAAGTACTTTTGGCACCTTTGAGTTCATTAAAGAGGTTCTTCCTTAGAAGTTGAGATTGTTCCTCATTTAAGAGCATACCATATGATGCACTTAAGGACAAGGTTTCAAGATTCTTTGACAGCTTTAGACATGTAGTGTACACTGCCCATTGATCGGGTAATGCCTCCATGAATTTTGTCATAATTTCAGCGTTTGAATACACTCTGTCGACTGATTTAAGATCAATCAACAAGCAGTTGAATCGCTGGTGAATTTGAGAAAGAGATTCACCCTTTTGATACATAAAACTCTCATATTTTCTTACAAGGTTTATGCATCTAGTAACTTTTACTTCACAAGTTCCTTCATATTGGATGAGTATCCCACATGGCCTTAGAAGTCCTCATTTTCATGAAAGAATGATAGACTTCATCTGGTAAAGCCATTTCTATTATAGATCTAGCTTTAGAGTCAATAGCAATTTCTTTCTTATCTTCTTCAGTCCATCTATTAGAAGTTTTAACAATAACCCTTTCAGGAATGGCTGGAGTAGCAGTGGTGTCAGGAACACTAGCTACTATTGTTGTAGGAACAAATGGTCCATTTTCTAGATAGTAGGGAATCCTTGGGTCAGATCCCTCTAGAAATAGAGACATTGTTTTCTTCCATAATGGAAAATTATCATGGCTAAATCTTGGAGGTTTAGCTAAAGATCCATTATCATTGTAGTCCGTATTAGGGTTTGATATTTTTAAAATAGTTTTAAGAAAAAGTTATTTTATAGATTTAAGAAGCAAACACTACTCTGATACCACTTGTTGGTCCCTAAAGGGTCTACAAGAGTTCAATCAATAGAGAACAGTTTGTAGAAGGGGGGAGGGGGGTTGAATACAAACACACACAGATTTTGATTTTTAAATGAGTTTATTGAAAATAAACAAATTTACAGTTACAAGCAGAATAAGAACAAGTTTAACACCTATTCTATTGTAACTAAGAAACACTAAGTTTGATGCACAAGAAGATGAAAGAAAGAATAAAGAGGGTATAGGTTAGAAAGAAACATGCATAGAGATGAGGAAGATATCTCCATCTTATTTATACCCGTTTGCATTTAATGCAAGACAAAAGGTATATGCCACATGTCAAGCTTTGATAGGAAGCTTGTCCTTGCTAATAAGACAGCCATGCTTTTGGCCGAATATGAACAGTACCGTATCAGATATGATGGGGACATAAGAAACAAGTCGTACGACCTTTTCTGACATGGTTCTAGGTTTGACTTTTGTGCATCGAGGATAAGATCAATTCTTAATCTTGAAAAGGAAGCTTCATTTGATCGCCGATACTGAATATACAAGGATGAACTTCAGTATCGCTGAGGCTTCACAAGACTTCACACTTTGAGTAAACAATCGCTGCTATCGCTAAACCGCTTCAGTTCACTTAGCTGATTATCTCTCTCTTCAGCTAGGGTCTTTGACTTTCGCTGAATGGTCTTCTGGTGTGATAGCTGATCTTCAGGTCTTTAGAGATAAGCTTGTTGTTCCTTGATCTCCAGCGATCGCTGATGGTTATCAGCTTGTGCTATCGCTGAATATGAACATAAGCTTATACAGTGGAATTTCACTAAGTATAAACAGAAATCATATTGAAATCATTTAACAGGAGTTATGATCAACAACTTTCTCTAGCCTGGAACCTGGAAAAGCAAAGTATGATCTACGAGACGCCATAACCATCCACCCCGTCCCGAGCCTCGTTTGCTAACCGGGCTCATAGTCCAAGTCTCTTGGTCCGAGGAAGGGGAAGTCCTTCGAGTACGAATCCGGTCCATGTGATGGCTTGGCATGGAAGGCTACCCAAAAAGTCTTTTTCGCAGCTTGGTTCGCGTAAGCTCAATGCTTAGGGCAGAGTTATGGCTTTACCCCTTCTTAATCTAGCATTGCTACTCTTCTTACTATGTATAATATGGGACCAGACCGACAGCCCACCACTGGAACTTGCTTTGCTCTCGCTCGGCTCACTTCCACCTGTCTTCTTCCAACCATAGTGAACTTTCAAAAAGATCCACCACTGGAAGCTTACTGGCCTTTTCGGGCAGTTACTCTAAGCTGGGGTCTACGCCAGCTTTACCTTTCCCTCCCAAAGTCCGTCGGGCTGACGACAACCCGCGACAATCATACCAGGACTAACGAGATCTCTCTTTCCCTCACTTTTTGGCGCCAAAAACCTGTCAGCCCGGCCAGGGCGCACAGAGGTTTGTCCCGGTCCAAATGGTTTACCCGCTTTCCTTTTGGACATCTTTCAATCGAAAAAGATTTTTCGAACATAGGCGGGGCCATTTTCTTTGAGCCTTTGCCTCAATAGATCCAAAATGCGGAGCTCCAAGTAGTCGTTTTTTTCCACGTGCAACTCTTGCGAGTTGGTCCCTATGGTGGTTCAAGAAGTCGTCAAAGACCTCTTGCGGGTTGTATGGGGTCTTGTCGGCCAAGGTAGGATGTTTCGCCAACACTTCCTTATAAAGGTGGAAACGCTCATTTTTTTCTCTCCCGGATCTGGAGGTCTCTGTTCTCAAAGTCGAAAACTCGGTTATACTCCCTCTGACAGGAAGCATGATCCAGTTCTTGTTTTATTTCCCCCCAATATTGTCCCTTTCCCTTATCGAGCAGATAAGGGCTATTTTTCTGCTTGAGTCGTACAATGCGATCGGATTGATGACTCTAAGCTTGTATTTTGAACAATAGCTCCTTGGTGGGCTTCATCATCCGCCACCCTTGGGATCAAAGACCCCACCTCACAACGGTTTATCCATTTATCAATCCATGAACCAGCCCAAGAGGATTGACTAGATGGGGTAGCTTCAGCGTCCCTTGGGATCGAAGAACGAGTTGACGTTCCCATCATTTCTGTTTCGGAAAAAGGTTCCATTAATACTTTAATTTCGAAGGAATCTTCCGTACACGGGGTCGAGCGTGACGGGCCAGAACCAGAATTTGAAGGGATTATGTCCCCACTTCCGGCCCAACAAATAAGAAAGGTTAGAGCAAAACTCATGCAATAATGTTTGATAAAATAACCAAAGAAAAATAGATCCACATATAAATATAAATAATTAAACTAAAATGTAAAGCTGGTGTTTTTATTTTTATAATTACAAAAAATACCAAAAAGAAAGATAAAGCTTAAAATGAGTATTGATAAAAGCACGAGATGACTACTTGTGGTCATTATAGCGGTTCCTTCTGATCCTAGAAAACGTCCGAAAAAACCCCCTATGGAACTACCGATAAATCTTATCAGTACAATAGATTTCATTTTCAAATTTTTTGTCCTTCCCTCCGATTTTTGCCCTATCACTACATGATCAGACATGCATTCAAGCCTTGATAATCATTCTGCCCGCCATTCCCAAAAGAGGGAAATGGCTCAAATGGATTCCTCATATTACAGGCCTTAAACTAAATGTGGATGGTTCTGCTATTGACTTAAATAGTGTAGTAGGTGGCTGCATTAGAGACTCAACAGGTTTCATTGTTTTAGCATTCTCATGCAACTTTGGTCAGGGCAATAATATGGAGGCTGAGGCTAAAGCCTTACTCTAGGGCTTCTCTTAGGTAATCAGTTTGGCATTACACTTCTTAATTACATAGTTCAACTTGAAAGCCAATCGATCAAATTCCTCTACCTATAGCTCTAGATAGCATGTAGAACCTTTCTATTAGAAAGGCATTTTAACGTTCTCACTTTTTCCTTCGTAGACTGAGAGATCCATTAGAAAGTAGGTATCTCGCTAGTGTCAAAATGAGACTTTCACCATTACCTTCTATGAGGACCCTTCAATGGCAAAAGTTTCTATCTCATAGAGTATAGGGGCAAGCTGAAATCATATTGATGCTTTTAAGGCTTTCAGCACTAAATCGATCCTCATTCTCTCGTCTATGAAAAGGGACCTAAAGGGTGGGCTTCTCGGGTCACTTAGTTTTTTCAGTACCTCTCGTTTTACTGGATTTAAGAGTAAGAGATAGGCTCTTTCCGCGTTTCCGATGGTAGTTGATAGAGGAAAGGGCGATACGCTTTTCTTATCTTAAAGGAAAGGTTTGAGGGTGAGATTCCAGACCCCTACTGACGAAGAGGCCAAGAAAGAATGAATTGACTAGGACAGAGGGAGAGGCGGGTTTTTTCGACAGCTAGAGCTAGGAGAAAAAGGTCATGGTGGAGATAGGCTTTGAAGCCAAGGAAAGCTTCGATCTGGGAAGAGGATAGGCGAATAGAGATGGGCGAGACCCTTGACCTATAAGTGAAACCATCCCCGCTAGATGATTACTGATTCTACTATACTGTATCCCGTCTTTGCTTCTCTTATTCAATTTTTGACTGATATTCCAATTCTTGGTATTCCTCGAACTCTAAACCTGCCTATTCTCTGGTACATTAAAAAATTGCCTTCTATTGGGGGCATCTTCCCTTGTCTTGTCTATGATAATAATAGATTTCAATTCAACCTTTACTGATTGAACTGATCTTATTGAATCGATGGGCGGAAAGGAACCTACCGATCTACTCCCTACTAAAGGGGCCCTAAGCCAGCGGATCTTGCCCCTTGTCTGGGTCGATACCATCCTATCTTCTAAGAGACAGACTTGAGCATTCATTTCTAAAGTTGCTACTCATCTATGTAAAAATGAGACTTTTCTCTCGGCGTATTTAATGCCTGAAAAAGATCTGTCTTATCTCAAGCATGTGAAAAGCCCTACCCCATCTAGTAGCAGGGTGGAGAGCGAGACTGACCTTTAATTCGACTATTCTAGAGCCTATTCTAACTCCACTATAAAAGAAGGTCCTACTACTTGTGTGAAATCAGTCGCATGAGAGCTTCGGGCTAGGTTATGGACGAGAGGCTAGGTACGATTTCTGAGCGATTCAAGGAGAGAGCGACGGCAGTGACTTTCTCCTAGCTAAGAAAGGTAATCGATCCCCTTTCCCAACGGGAGAGGATGGAAAGTTCGACCGATAGGGAGAGAAGGCGTTGGTGAGGCGACCGGAAGGCAGTTTAGTTTACTATTAGAAAGCGAGAGTAGCTATCTTTAGGGTGCTAGTTCCCTTTCTAACAAGCTGACCGGAATAGCGGCCCTCGCTTCTAGTCCCACTTGTAGCATGATCGGGACTTCTTTCTCTCTTGCTTGAATGCCAACCAACTTTTCTGACTCTGGTTAGTAGCTCTATACTTTCACCCGCTTGAAATACCTTATCTTGCTATAAGAGAATTAAGGTACTTTACTTGTCTCGTTAAAGAAAGACAGCGAAGTAGAAAGCAAAGCTGGAGCCTTAGCTGCCTTGTCAAAGGAAAGCGAAGGTTGAGCCAAGCTACTTGTTAACTATGGGCCCCATTCGTCCTGCCAAGAACTCGAACCGCCAACTCCGTTCACTGCCTTCTCTCCAGAACTCCAGTTTGGCTTGATTACTAGAACTCAAAAGCCCTAGCTTCTGTTACCTTCTAGAACTGTAAGGGAATTTCGGTAGTGAGGAACTGTCCCTCATGTTCCCTGCCTAATCTGAAATACTAGCTCAGGTCAGAACTCATAGCTCAAACTCAACAGCCTAGCTTCGCTACAGAACTATGATCTACGACCACCCTCTCTTATACGAAGCCATCGTAACATAACATATGTATCAACGATTCCAAAAAAGGATAGGAAATTGGATCCATCCCTGGAGGTATAGGCATAGACGAAGAAAGCAGAAGCGTAGAGGTAGATGAAAGCAGGAGCAAAGGGGATTTCATGAGGGATGAATTTTCTGAACTGCTTGAGAGGTGGAAGATTGGGATATCCCGACTTCCAATTCTTATACCTGCTTTTATAGGTAAGATATCGACCTTTGATGGGGGGGGGGGCTCTCACAGGTCTACTCGCCAGTGTCTTCCTTCCACAAGTTCTACCTACGTTTCCCAGTTATAAGATCTCATAGGGAAGAAGAGCCTCTAGGATCATTCATCATCCTCAGCAGCTTGCGCAGGCTGCTCAATGGCTTGGATAGCCCCTGATGTAATATCCTAACGTGTACTCAAGAACACAAGAAAAGAGCTAAATGGCCTTCTGTATTTTGATCAAAAAGTAGTGTTTTCCCGTGTTTTTAGGCCATAAACTAGAGAGTTAGGTTAAAGGTAAGCCCGCTAAGAGGACTAGGAGCTTAGCTTGCTGGCGAGAAAGGGTGAGTGTTCAGTACGCTCTTTACCCTTTAACAAGGGCTAAGCCGCTAGAAATGGCTTGCTGGCCTGTTGCGAGAGTGGAACGAAGTGATTCTCGTTAGGGAAGCACGAGTGGAACGGCTTTAGTGTCAGTAGGCGCCTAAATGAAGCGATTAAGCGTCGGGGCTTTGCTGGCTTGCTGGCTAGCTCGTGCAATCATTAAAAAAGGATTCGCGTTTGTAAGCTAGCTTCGTAAGCTAAGCAAGCCTGGTTCTCCGGGCACTACGGTAGGACGTGGATCGACCATGACGAGAATGGACTTCTCCATAATGTAATAGAAGAGTCACAGTCCAGTTCCACGGGCTTTCTCCCTTCTCGACCAGACGAAAGAGATATGAATTCCATTTAGGCGGGTAAAGGCTTGGCTTGACCCTGTGTTCTCTCCTGGTCGGGTCGAAGGTGAAAACTGGCAAAGTTCATCATTAAGTGGTGGGATGTTCGTAGAAAAGAAGGCGTCGCCCAACGAGTGGCAGATTTTGATGGAGTCTCGCTTAGATGCTGGGGAGATCCATAGATCTGGATAGAGTCCCCGGAATAGTACGTGCACTAGCGCACTACGGCTTACGCAGTTGATCGGATCAGATAGCCGTTCGGGCAACCAACCAAACCCAACGCATCAAATTCCATTCTGATCAACCACTTGGAGGTATGGCTGAGTGGCTTAAGGCATTGGTTTGCTAAATCGACATACAAGAAGATTGCATCATGCATGGGTTCGAATCCCATTTCCTCCGGGACAGAAGTGAAACGGGCGGGCGAAATGACGTGAGAGAAAGAACCTCTTGGTGGAGTCCAGTCCCTGGGCGGCTCTCGGTTCTTGAGCATGTTGGGGGATTAGGCGGTAGTTGAAAGAGTTGCTCGAAAGCTTGACGAAAAAGCGAAAAAGGCCTATATATTCTATTTTTTTAGTACAAGGGAGTTTTACAAGTCAATTGGTAAGGTAGGGCGCTATTTGATGAATAAAACATATTTTAGGAAAGTGGTTTAGGTAGCTCAGCTGGTTAGAGCAAAGGACTGAAAATCCTTGTGTCAGTGGTTCGAATCCACTTCTAAGCGAGCCAAGAGTCCAAAAGTTGGGAGCGAGCCGGATTTTTAAATTCAAGTGCAAGAGTAAGCCAAAAAATATGGGCGCTGCTGCACTATACGGCTTTTTTGCGTCGCCCTATCTTGCTGGAGGCTTATTTCGAAAAAAAAACCCGTTTCTTAGGTTCTCGCGTCCCTGTGCCCAAAAGGATGGGTGAGTTCAGTTTAAGTGTTCATCGATTGGGTGGATCTATATGCTCCGTGGTGGTGAGACGAGGTGTAGCGCAGTCTGGTCAGTGCATCTGTTTTGGGTACAGAGGGTCATAAGTTCGAATCCTGTCACCTTGATGTGAGGCACTCCGTCAGCAAATACTCAAATATGAACATCCATCGACCGTTACAACTTCCTCTTACTCGTGACTCGTATATGTACTTTCTATAGCAAGCACACGAGACCTATAGCTAAAGATCATATAGCGCCACAGTATACATATATATATATATACGAACCTATATGGAACACTTATCTCTTTCTCAGTGCTTTCTTTAGGCTCCTAGCTGCTCGTTGGTAGAACACAACCCATATGATATTGAGCTTGAGCATTCGGGCTTTTTTTTTTTTTTTAAGAAATGCTTCTTTATAATTCTAAGGTGGCAGGGCAGTTAGTTTGAGTGGGGTCTGACGGTTTCCCGAACTTCTTCTTTCATTTTATATTAATATGGGGCTAGTTGAGGAGGAAATATCGATGGCGATCAAGGATGGATTTATATTTCGGAAGGGGTGCTAACTGAAAGAGTTCAACACTATGCTTATTTCTCTTCTTCTAAAGTCCCTTGGAGCCAATCGGTTGCCTGAAGCTTGACATGATGAAGGCGCTTTTAAACCCTTCCCGAAGGAAAGAGGGATATGGCCCTTCCTCTTACCTTCTGTTGAGACTGAGATAGAAGACTGGGCTTTCTCCCTCTTCTACCGAGAGGCCGTGGGAGTCAACTCTGTCTCGTCCTCGTCCCCCTGGTAAAGGCAATCCTAAGCCCTCCTCTCCGCCTAGGAGGCACCTGTTTGGATGAAGGCACGGGTCGTCTAACAAGGCATGGGACCCATAGATTCATTGTCTGCTGTGCAGAAGCTTCCTTCCTGCACCTGCATGTGCGCTTCCTCAGAAGGAGACACACATTGTAACAATTCATCACGATAGATGCCTTTGGCTCTACTCTTATTGGCAACGAGACAGTGGATTGATTCCTACACCTCAGGTTCCTTCCTCCTCTAGTCCGAATCAAGATGGCTCCTCTCGATCTTGTGATGCCTGCGGCACAAAATTCTCCAGATAGCTACCTTTACTTTTATATTAGTCAAGGGAAAGCTTATGAACGGTTCCGAAATGACACGCCCCGGATGGTAGGAATAAGATAAAGGAGGAGGACTTTTTTGACTTCAACCGAGGAAGACTCGCACCCGCGTCTTTGTTTGAATCAACGACGGCCGGCGGTGCCCGCAGGACTGGAATTCTGAAAGGAAGGAATGTCTGGCTTTTCCTATTCTAGTGCAGGTTCTTGCTCGGTATAAATCACTTCACTTTGAGTGGGCTTGGCCCGCGCCTTGACAAGGCTGTTGCCCCTCCTTCCACCCGTAGAAAGAGCCGGATTTAGGCCTTTGTATGACGGATTGATTGATAGTAGGATCAATGATGTTTAGTTTCATTCAGGATCGACATGCCCCAGGTTTGAAAAATTCGATGACAGGCCTTCGCTGCAAAAGATCCCGGAATTGGTCAATTCGTAATCGGCTGGATTGGAGGAATCCGGGGCCACAAGGATCTTCAACGGGTTCGAAAGCCTTTTGATTCCAGGCGGCCGGCCCAATTCTATGGAATTCGCTATAAGTCAAGCTTGTCGACTATCAAAGGAAAGGCCGGTTCGAATTTGTTCTTTATTTTTTTTATTTGAAAGGCAAAGCCTTAAATTAATAAGATCTAAAATGAAAGTAACTGGAGGGGGATTTAAGCCAAACCTCCAAAGAAAAGGCCCATAGGCTACATAATCATAAAGAAAAGAGCTAAAAGACGTATGATGGTCGGAAGCTTTATAAGCCCAAAGCATCATGAAGCAGATGATTTTTGCAGCAAGTGGGAAACTTCTTTTCTGAGTAGAACACCATGCCGCCCCTATGAGCGTGAGCAAAGGATACCAGCGAATCTGCTACTTTGTTCCCTTCTCGCAAGATGCGGGAAAGATTGCATGAAGGGGATAAGAGAAACTTGCATGATCGCGTCAAATATACCAAGTTCCAAGGGGAGCTCCCTGTATGAATGAAATGCAACAAGACTTGAGCGTCAAGTTCCATACATGAGAGGTGTATGCCTAATTGGGAGGCAAGATCCAAGCTAGTGATTAACGCCCGAGCTTCTGCTTGCATGTTCTTACCCGAAAAAAGAAAGAAAAAAAATAGCCTGACCTTGGTAATTCCTGATAACACCACCCCTTGTTATGAATCCATTTATAGCGGAACCATCCACATTGAGTTTGAAAGAGCCAATATCAGGTGGATGCTAACCCTACGTCCCCTCTTAGGTTTAGGGGAAATAATAGGAACCTGAAGAGCATGAAGGAAAGCTTGATCATGTAAACCCAGCCGGGTGGAAAAGAACCACAGTGTCAAGCAGCCACTTACAAATTTTCTGTCTCGTTTTCACTATATTGAGCTTTACATTGTCATAAATAATGGAATTGCGGTCTTTCCAAACTTCCCATAGGATAAATAAAACAACAGAATTGCGTAAAAAAGAATACTGGGAGCAAATAGTATCAGTCCACCAAGACTCAAGACGCTGTTCGAGAGACTGAGCTTGGGATATTGAGATGTTAAGATGAGACGCGAACAAGGACCAAAGGGATGCAGCCAGCTCTCCTTGAACAAAGAGATTCTAGATGGATTTACTATGAGCACTGGAACAACAAAGACAACAAGAGGGAAATCGAAAACCCAGAGACTTAATACACTCATCAGTGGATATTGCCTTGTGCATAAGTCGCCAAACAAAACCGACAATTTTTGGGTGTACCCATTTATTCCAAACATATTTCCACCAGTAGACTAAAGGATGAGAAGCCCGAGTCAATTCCCATGCACTAGAAACAGAGAAGGAATCCATTAGGACGAAGTAGCCAGTAAAGTTTGTCCTCATAAACCTCAGAAAGACAGCCCCACATAGATTTAATTTATTGAATGGAGATAGGATCCAAAATACTCAGAATTTCATCTATCAGATTGAGGTCATTGAAGGCCTCTTTGACAGAGATATGAGGCCGAGGAGGGTTGTCTACCTGCAGAGGAGAATTCAACCACATATCATGCCAAAAAAATGTTACCTTTACCGATAGACCACAGGGCGTGGGATAAAACAAAGTCCAGCTGGGCATGGACGGCTCTCCAACAATGAGAAGCACTCCTAGGAATTGAAGAGAGAACAGCCCTGTGAGGGGCACCATACTTGCTTCGCATGAACATAGCCCAAAGAAAAGAGAGTTCGTTTATAGTATAGAATTTCATGCCTAGGTGCAAGGCTTGCATCACTTGATGTAACGAACGAATTCTAACACCCCCTTCCTCCTTAGGACAACAAATGGTCTCCCATGACACCCAATGATGTCTCTCTTCTCCATCAGAGCTCCAAAAGAAATTAGAAAAAAAACCCTGCCCAAATATGCGACTCTATAGGGATAAATAAATGAAATTCATAATGGTATTCTAAATAGTATCTTACTTTTGACCTCTTCCCTCTTACTGGGCAGCAGGATAAAGTGGGCTTTATGGTTGATGTCAGCTACTCTCCTCCTGCTTTACCTTCTAGAGAGCCCGGTGCATAGTCTAATGGCATGGGCACTCGAAGGGAAGGTATAAAGATTTTTCATTGTCCTAGGGATTCGTATTTCCCATTGTCCTTATGGATGAGGGAATCGAGTTGCGAAAGATGAGGGAATCTACTTGAGTCCCCCTAAAGCAGGGTATTATTCCTATTTCCCCTCTTCCTCCAGCTATCAACAGGATAGAGTGGAGCCTCACATAACCCCCTTTAGCACAGAGAAATGTACACCTAATGCCCGGACTGAATCTAAGTTATTCTATACATTGATTATAAAGTGACTTACAAGTCGGAATGGTCGGGCATAATGAGTGTAGCTCAGTGCTCCCTCTCCTTAACAGTCGAGCTATTTCGTTCCTTTCAAGAAGCACGAGTGGAACGGTCAAACCGTTAAGTTAACAGGTTAAGAAAGAGATTGATCGTCACATATGACATTGCCCCAGAAAGAGATTAGTCGTCATATACGAGATTAGACTTAATCCGTTGTTGTTTGATCTTTTACTCGGACAAGTGCTACAACCGTCAAGCTGAGAAGCGAGACTAAGGTCGATCGTTAGGGAGACTAAAATGGGAGGCTAAAACGAATGCTTTCAGTATGCATAGCCTCTCCCTTTGTTTTGTAGGGGTGCCTATTGGTTCTAGAGAAGTTAATGGGAAATTCACCCTCAAAAGGGTATTCAATAGCAGTTTACACCTTTCAACTACTATTTCAATTAACATTGGGCAGTTGAGAAACGAGTGATAAAAACGTTTCCTGGCTATCCATAGCAATTCGAATTAATTCAGGAATAGGCATGTGTTGCAACACAAGATAACCGTACGGAT